>JAEQBH010001615.1:600000-1189208 GCA_016808115.1 Tetrastigma voinierianum
ATGTGATCTTAACTTAATAAATAATTTTATTAATTAAAGATGCTGTGGCTATTCCCTAACTAACCAAAATTATTTTGATCACTTGATTAATTATTTTAAAAATTGTATAATTAATCATAATTATTACACACAATTTGATTTCATACAAAAGAATCAAAGCATAAATAATATATTCATGCATGAAAGCCTTAAAATTTGTAAAATTTAGTAGCATTATTCTTAAATAAACATGATTTTGAGCAATTAATAAATAATGCTTAAACATGTAATGAATCTGGAAGCGTATAAAATTAAATATATAAAACGCTACAACACACAAGCCAAGTTGGAGCACAGTGGAAGAATTTCTTAGTGAACCTTTGCTCGTAGGTTCAAACCTTATTAACAACATTTTTTTTTTTTTTTTTTTTTTAAACTTGAAAAGTTCCAGGCAAAAGCCCACTTTATATTACTAAAGCCCAAAATAAGGCTTGTGAAAATTTGAAAATAAAGGCCACTTATAAAATAAATTAAATTTGATTAAATAGGCCATGACCGAACAATATTTTATAAAGAAGGCTGTTTTTTATTTATTTTTTTAAGTCATCTTCCATTATATTTGAACCACCATTAAACGACCACTCCATCGGAAATAAAAACATACATTTGATATCATATAATCATAATACATTAAAACAAATGGAAATGTGATTTATTAGCCTAAAACAATGAAAAAGGTCAAATCAAGAGATCCTAAAAATGCGGAAAATTGAGATCATATGCTGCAATTTTTTTTTTTTAAGAATATAAAACTTACGAGGGAAAATCGAAGCGGAAGTGTAACCATGCTCTGATGCAAATGTAAGACTTATATATCAACTTGATCATGTTTATAATATGGAAACATGAAATGAAATAAGTTTTAATCACATCATTAATTCAGATTAAAACTACGATATTCAAGGCCTACTTGGAACTTTAAACTTTTATGCTTTACTCTCACTATTTGGTAGTATTCTTAAGGTGTGATGAAGTAGCAAGAGAGGACCTAGATATATTTATGGGTCTCGTGAGAATCGCGTCTTTTATAGACCATCCTGCCACTTTGAAATTCAAGTTTTAGAATTTCAAAAGTTCAAACGTTGCACCACTTCAGAATCTCACATTTCTTCCTTCACTTCTTCTTATGATGATTGTTATAATATATTTGCACAAGATAGTAATCAGGGCTGCATCATCATTTAATGGCGTCCATGCCTCCCTATCATGGCATTGGCAACAATTGGGTGATGGGATTGCAAAGACATCATGCAATGTGGCAAACCACTCCATTAACTTAATGTTGTTCGTGATATCATTGATTATGCTTTCAGTTCCACATCAAAATGTATTTGAAACAGGAACAGTAACCATAAATAATTAATAACCATCAAAGAAGTATACAAGTAACCTCAAAGACCAACCATAATCACAAATCAATAAATGCCAACAGAAAACTATAGGGAAATACAGACTCCACACAACTATCAGCGCCAATACATAATATATATATATATATGTGTGTGTGTGTTCTTAAGAATTTGTTCATGTATCAATAATCTCTACTCCATACGAAAGCTAACAAGAGGTGTGATGATGATATGAAACTCAACAGCCGAAGCTCAAGGGGTGGTGGTTGAGTGGGGTGGGGAGGGAGATGGGAAGGGAATGTCCTTTGGAAGGGTTGGGAATGTAGGCAGGGGAGGCAATTCTGGGAGTTTTGGGGTCTCAAGCTTTGGCAATGGTGGCAATTCAGGCTTCTCCAAAGCTGGAACTTGTGGAACAGTTGGTAATTGAGGTTTGGGATCTGGAAGAGTAGGGATGTGAGGTAGAGGTGGAAGCTCAACCTTGGGAAGAGGTGGCAGTTCTGGCTTAGGAAGCTCTGGAACCTTGGGCAATGTGGGTTCCTCCAAAAGGTGACGAGATGCAACAACTTCTTTCCCACTCATTAGGGAGATGGTGATAACAAGCAGAGGCAATAGAATGGATGGTCCATGGAGATGAGCCATTTTTTAATTGCTACAAGATTGAGAGTTTTGAATTGAGGGTAAAAGTTTCCTATGAGATTGGGATTTTATAGATGGGGATGATGTTTATGAGATTGGGAACTTAAGCTGAGTTGTTGGGATTGGGAAGAGCTTTGTGTTGTTAGTTGAACTTCTTAACCATCACTTCCTAATAATCAAATAGATTTGGTGGATGGTTTTTCCATCTTGAATAAAGCCAATAGAAGTTCATCTGCCTACTGGTATTATCTTCATTAATATACTAATAATACCATGTGAATGAAGATCATCCTGCTGATTGGATTGCTGATTACCATCACTAGTTTCCCAGGTCTACCATTATAGACCAGCAGATTAAAAGCTTCAATATGTGAGCTTAACGCTCGAAAACTGTTCCACCGCAAGGGCTTCTCTGAACGATTAATATTTACCAATGTCTTAAGATCAGGTTAAACATTCATTCAACAAAAAATGGTTTTAATAGATCATACAAAAGGTCAAACAGATTCTTGAATACCCAATCAGTAACAAACCAACAATGCAGTAACAAAATGGCATAGTAAGGAAAGAAGAAAAAACAAGAAAAGGAGCAAATAAAATAAAACTCTACTGTAAGATATGCGACCAACAAAACGATATGGTTGAGTGACATCCTCGGCGCAAGCATGAATATCGCTGTGGGCTTTGAACTTCTTTGCCATTTGGAAATGTTTCATTTCCTAGTTGCAACATAGAAAAATAGAAGGAATTATCTGCTCCTTAAGAAAACATGATTAATAAATAAATAAGTAAATAATTTATAAAACAGAGCAGCAGCAAATATTTTAACTTTTTATTAAAGGTAATTTATTTTTAATTGGGATGGTAAACCTTGAATCATTTAAGAAGCAAATGCAATGGTTTCATGATTGCATTTGCCTGGTTCCAAATAGATCTTTAAAATGTATCATGATGGCAAGTGGGGGGTGTTAGAGAAGTGCTCTAAAGGCAATCGTCTTTAGCACTTATTATACGCACAACATATTATTTATGTTGTGAGGCTTCTTCGCTAATTTGATATTCATACGTTGAATTGATATAGATCTTTAATTGAATTAATGAAGTCCATGATACATAACATAGCATGAAGGAAATCATGATGGGATCATGATAATAAGATTCATATCATGTACAATTATGTTAGTGTCTAAATTATCCCTAGTCATAGGATTAACAAGACTGGACATTGTTGATCCAGACAGACTAGCACACGTCATACTCCTTGATTGGATCAAACAATAGATCTTATAATGTGATCGTAGGTTGATCGAGTTGGCGTAATGAATGCTTACTAGAGTAGCTAAATTACATGGAGACATATACTTGAGACAATCATATGGATCATCTATTTAAATGTAGATGATTGTCTCATCCTTAGCAGTAGTGCAAGTATCCTTAGAGCAGGGTGCTCGAGGATATCTTGGATGTAATCCACATACTTTGACCTCAATCCATGTTGCCTCTCAGGGGGTCGCTCATTGGATGAGGATTGGGTATAGTTTGAGGTGTTCGAATGTAATTGAGTAGCCAACAAAAGATTCGTCACTCCTAATAGAGGGAGGATATACCTAAGGCCTCTTGTCGGAATCATTACTCGGGAATCTCTAGCCATAGTGATAATGCCTTGAGAAGTGTCTTCAAATGTATAACGAATGAGTGATGAATCTGGGGACAAGATTAAATAGCACTTGGGCTAGGTGTAGCGCTCTTGATCTGATCTAGGAGCTACACATTGTCCATGCTCTTAACCAGCGAGTATAGATTGGTGAAATGACAGATTGCACGGTATTGTTGTCTATGGGAAGGGTATGCGGTCGGACCAGCGGCTCTCAGTCAGTGTGGTCATTGCTTATGTATTGCTAGATACCAATCTTGACTTACTTAATTCAATGGTTGAATCAAGTGGCCCGACCTCTTGGAACCCGATGGGTTACACATAGAAGAGTGTGGGGTGATATGAAGCGGTTGGATGTGATCGAATGGGGATTAATTCTCATGAATGAAAAGTCAAGGGATTAGTGGAATCCCGGGATCGAAAGCCCTCACTTAAAGAGATAATAGGTTTGGGCTTGTACCTCGGCTTAGGCCGTGTGAGAACTCGCCATAACGCATGGGGAAGCGTGTAACGTATCATCACTTAGAGTGAGGGGCATTTTGGTCATTTCAAAGGATGATTTTCCTATAAGGGAATGTGTGGAAACCCTAAAATGTGATGACTCTTTGAGACAAAAGAGAGTTCATAGAGAAAAATCCATTTTATTCTCCTAAATCCTCGAAGGAGTTAGAGTTTGAGAGACCGGGTTCTTCTGTGGTTAGGACTTCGCTAGCACTTGGACCCTTTCCGAAACAGTTGCCTTGAAGGTTATCGGCTTCACTCTTCGTGTGGATACCGTTATAGGCAAGCCTAGGACTTCTATTGGCTTAGTCTAAGGCATAGACCACTGGCTCGGTTTTGGAACCGACCTGAAATCTTACACCCTTCGTACATTTGTAGGGCAGTTTGATGCTACAAGGGGTCCTTGGATGGGTTTTTGTTGGGATTTTTTTTTTTTTTTTGTTTTTCCGCTACTATTGGCAAGTGTTGCCACCCACGAAACCTTTCAGTGGTATCAGAACAACCTTGTGCATCATAATCGGTTTATTATTGAGAGTTTTTGGTTCAAAAGTTTCGAAAATGAGATTTTTGGTATGAAAAGGTTTAGATCTAGTGTTGTTCTTTATGTAAATGGTCATGAGATGATCTAGGATGGTTAATATGAAGAAGGAACAAATTGGAAGTGAGTAAAAGTCCCAAAGATTGGATTTTTGCAACTTTCCGGAATTCTTTGGAAAACCCGACAAGCGTCGACTGCGTTCGTATCGACATCGTGGCGTTGCTCATAAAATTTCAACAGCGTTGACGTTCATCGAGACCGAAACATTGCTGGCGTTGCGATGTTGCGACATGGCCGCTGACATGACACTATGTGACGTGAAGTGATTTGACATGAAGTTTGAGTCAAACACTCCCAACGTCTCGACATGGTGACATCGTTACGTTGCAATGTGACGACGTGATGACGTTCCAACGTCGCAACGTGGTGACGTCGCAACGTAAGGACATTCCAACGTTGAGACGTTTCGACGTCGCGACGTGAAGGCGACAGTGGGGTTTTGAACCCTCATAGCGTCGCGACGTTTCGACATCGAGATGCGACGTCGTCACGTCGCGACGTTAGGGACTGCTAGTGCCTTGTTCATTTCCTTTTTTGTATGGTTTACTGGGATTTGAACCGCTACTCTTTTTGTGTTTGAAATAGAAATGTCTGATTAAAAGCTGACAGGTCGACTAAAATTTCTGAAATATAGATTTGGAAAAACTATGTGAAATTACCTAAAAAAGAATTTTAGACAAAAACATCCTTTTGGAAAAATTACAGTTGAAAAGTTGAATGAGGATAATAGTTCAAGGAGTTGAACGAGTTGGAGAAAATAAATAGGAGTTTATGATTCAAAGTTAGATAGGGTTCATGATTCAAGATGTTGAATCAGATTTGTTCAGGAAGTTAGAATAAAGGGGTTATTTGTTCAAGTGTTGAATGGGTGAATGCGAGACAAATTTAGTTGATGTTGAATTGAAGTCATTGTTCAAATGATAGACAAAACAAAATGATCAATTTTATTTCAAGTGTTAGAAAAACCTTTAATGTGCTTTTGAAATCATAGGGTACCATTACCTTCAACTTTCAATGGATTGCATTAGAGAATGCATGTTTAAGTGTATGTTAGCATGATGGATTATTATAGACACATGATGGTGATTGGAGCATCTACTTTGCATTTGATTATTATTTTCTTTTTGGATAAATAGGAGTGCGCATGTCCTGCCTCTCTCATTTCTCTATATGCTTCTCTTCTCATCTAAATCCCTCTCAAATGTAACCCGAGGTTATTCTTATAAATGTATGTAATTAGATTACGGGTTGGGATAAGTTGTTGAAGATGTAAAGGAGAAGTTGTGTGGAGAAGGAACCCGAAGAAGACCTTGAAGATTGTAAATTTGATTTATTTTAAAGGGTTGTAATAATCATGCATATCCCTAGGTTTGACCTAGTCAATTCCATTATGGCTCATCGAATTGATCTTAGAATATCCATAATCATGTCATATAGTTAGAGTAACTATCCTTATAATTTCATGAGATGAATAGATAATGTATGCTAACGAAAAGGATGAGACTTAACTAAAGAAAACCCTCCATTATTAATATTAAGGCTAACGTCTTCCACTAATATGGTGTGAACAAGAGTTCCTTTTAAAGATTGAGGTTGTTGGAAGCCTTCCTCCACAAGAGCATGTTCTATCCATGGAAATGAGTTTTCCTTATCGGTGGGCTGGCCTTAACTACATTCATTTGCTTGTTAGGCTAACCCCAAGGTTAATGTTGGATAGAGACGCAGCTGGGTTAGTATACATAAGATGTACACGTATCATGAGTTGATAACCCAGTGATAGTGCACAAATCAACAGTTGATAGCACTGGATTCGATAGTTGCATCGCATTGCAAATTGGAATAATTATTTATCCAAGATGGCTTGTTGGGCTAACCCTAAGGTCACTCGAAGTGATATTGGATTCCTTAATTGCATACGAATGCAATTGGTATGAAAAAGGATACCTACCTTTTTGACCCGAGATAGCTTGTTGGGCAAACCCAAGGTGATTCTCAATGATATTAGATATTAACCCGCTAGGAGAACCTCCATATAGGTTCTTGGGGATCAATAGTGAGGGCTATGGATTCGCAACAAAATAGCGGGAGCCATAATGCGTAATTATCAAGCCGTAATAATTATGCATTTTAAGTACAATCTGACAGGACTTCTTTTACATCTAGGTTATAAGAATCAAACCATGTCAACGAATGTGAACGTGCAATGATGTGGATGACAAAATAATGCTTAGGGCACAACTTCTTGGGTAAAATTTGAAGAGATTTGAGAATAGTTCTCAAAGAAGAAAAAATAGTCTATGTCATTACTGACCTAATCCCTGGATCCCCAACTGCTGATGCACCTGAAAGTGTTTAGAGGGCATATAAAAAACGCTTGGTTGATAGTGTGAGGGCAGGATTGATTATCCACACCTCCATGTCCCCGAGTTTCGAAGCTGATATAAAGTGTGCATATTCCATAGTACGCCATCTAAGAGAACATTATAATGAGCAGGCGGCCATTGAAGGGTTCAAAGTCACAAGGCTTCTTTTTGGTTCCAAGATGGAGGTGGGGAAGTCTCCAGTGCAGTATGCGTTGAAGATGTACAATAGCATTGAGAGGTTGGATCAATTGGGTCATTGGATGGATCCTGAATTGGGTATAGACTTAATTCTAGCAAGGTTACCCGATAGTTTTACACAATTTGTGTTCGACTATGAGATGGTCATAAAATACCTACCATACCCGAATTGATCAACGTGCTCAAAATGGCTAAGGGAAAAAGGCTAAGAAGAAAGGCAAAGAGACTACCCCAAAAGAGATATCCTGAAAGGGTATTTGCTTCCATTGTAGTCAAGATGGCCATTGGAAAAGGAATTGCAAAGCCTACTTGGAGTCGAAGAACAAGGTGGCATGTGATGCACCATCATCTTCAGGTATTTATGTCATTACGGTTAATATTATTTATCCTAACAACATATGGGTATGCGATACCAGTTGTGGCTCATACATATGCGTTGATATGCAGGGCCCAAGGAACAGTAGGAAGCTCACAAAGGGAGAGTCCGACCTTCGGGTTGGTAATGGTGCAAGAGTTGCGGCTGTTGCCATTAAGACTTATGTTTTGAACCTCCTTAGTGTTTTTGTTTAAATTTGGAAGATTGTTGTTATGTCCCAGCATTGACGAAGAACAATGTTGTGGTTTCATGTTTGAACAAAAGGGTTTATGTAATTTTGTGACAATGGTTGTTACATTATGATGCCAATTATGCTGGTGGAACATTAAAGCAATGGGACTTACATATTGGATATGTTCATTCCAATTTAAATGTTAATGACAATAAAATTACCAAAGAGAGATAATCTAAAATCATCTCACACATGGCATTGTCGCCTTCACCCCGCAAATGAGAGACACATGACTGAGTTGCACAGTTGTGGTAGCTTGGTGTCATTTGATTGTGAATCATTTGACAACTGTGAATCTTGCTTGTTAGGCAAAAAAATGGCAGGATTGCCCTTTATGGGAAAGGGTGAACTTGATTGTGGACCATTAAACCCTATACATTCTGATGTTTATGGTCCCTGTCCATTAATGTCGAAGGTGGTTTTGTCTACTTCATTATCTTCATCAAGGATCATTCATGATTAGGGTACTTGCATCTTGCGAGATACAAATCTTAATTCTTTGAAGAGTTTAGAGAACTCAGAGATGAAGCGAAGAAACAATTGGGAAAAATTTTCAAATCACTTAGATAAGATCCAAGTGGCGAATGCTTAAACGAGAGTTTGGGTTATCTCTCGAGGATAATGAGATTTTATCCAAGTGAACTCCACCTTACACCCCACAACACAATAGTGTGGTAAAAATGGACAAATAAAACCTTGTTAGACTTGGTAAGATTAATGTTGGGCAAGGCAGATCTACCCAAGTCACTTTAAGGGTATGCACATAAGACTGTTGTTTAAGTGTTAAACAAGGTCCAATCAAAGTCCCCGGTTGGTTACTCCATGCAGGATATGGACTAACGAGGATCCACTGTTTTCTCGGCCTAATGTATGGGGTTATCACGCTAAAAGAGACGAACTTTTGTCGAGACAAGCTGAGGCTAAATACAGCCAGTGTCTATTTAACAGGATATCCTTAGGAAGTTTTGGATATCGTTTCTACAAAACTTTAGAGAAAAATTTGTTTGTTTTAAAGTACACAGTCTTCTTAGAGAAATAATTTCTTCTAAGAGAAGACAGTGGGAGCAATGATGAGCTTGGTGAAGTTCAAAGTGCTTAAATAGACACAAATCAACTGACTTAATTTAAGGTTGTTATTCATGTTGATGAGTAATAAGCGATCATACGAAAACACAAGCACGCGTATTAATAGTAGGATAAATCTTTGTTTCCAAGAAATATAGATTTCTCATTAGTGAATAGTGGGCATTATTGCTCACAAGATTGAGCCTACTGCCTGATGAGGCTACGAGTAATAGAGCTTGACACATGGCTTGAAACCATGAAGTCAAGGATGGATTCCATGTGAATCAACTAAGAAGGGACTTTGGTTGATCCACCCGGAGGGATAAAACCCATATGGTGCAAGTGGATCTTCAAGAAGAAGACAAACATGGAAGGTAATGTGATTACCTATAAAGCTAGGCTTGTGGCTATGGGTTATTGTCAAAAACAAGGAGTTGATTATGACGAGACTTTCAGTCCAATGACTATGCTTAAATCCATAAGAATACTCCTAGTCGTCGCCGCTCATTATGATTATGAGATATGGAAAATGGATGTGAAGATAGCTTTCATCAATGAAGCAAGGAGGTGTATGACACAGAGGCTTCATGTTGGAAGTGGTAGTAAAGTATGCAAACTTCAGAGATCCATTTATGGGTTGAAGCAAGCATTTAGGAGTTGGAATATCCGATTTAAGGTGGAAATCAAAGAGTTTGATGTTTCACAAAATGCGGATGAGCCTTGTGTGTACAAGATGGATAGAGAAGTACAATCATGTTCCTAATGTTGTATGTGGATGACATATTATTTAGTGGAAATGACTAATAATATGATATTATAGATAATCATAAATATAATATTGATCAACATCTTCCATGAAAGTAATAGAAGCCACCTACATATTGGGGATATAGATCTATGTGAGATAGATCGGAAGGTTGGTCTTTTAGCATACATACATAGCAAAGATTCTAAAAAGTTTAGTATGGAGTAAAATTGATATGTCCCAGATCACTTCAAATCTGATCACCAGCTTAATCCATGAGCTTAGTGCGGATGCCTGCCATCTGACGCGCCTAATAGAAAATCGGGCGTAGTCTCCTTGTACGTAGAGTCACCCAAATACAAGACTGGTGACATACCATTCCTGATACCCAATATAATCCCAACATGAGTAAAACGACCTCTCGGGCCCATAATACAATACTATCACAATATATCCAAACTATATCCATTAGTTTGGCAGAGTTAATAAACTCTTATACAAATATATATTGAAATGAAAAGCATTCAATACATGTATATAATGTGAAGATCCCTGCTTTCTTCTAAAACAACCTCTAAGGACGAACTGCCTCTCAGACGCCTGGTAATCAAAAAGGGTCCCACGACGGGTGACAGCTTAGTAGGAGAATCGCCTTGCGGCTACTCACCACCTAAGTGAGTGTTCAAAGTAAACACACATCTGCTAAACACATCCTACTCAATGTCTACATGACCAACTCCGCATCCCGAAAGTGCTCACCGACCTCACACTCGCCAAACCCTCAGATGAGTAATGCTATCGCTTTATTGAGCGGATAACCCTCCGTATATATATATATATATATATATATATATATATATATATATATATATATGGTATATATCAATTAAATAGCCCGGTTCGCATTGATATATTATTTGTTTGTGGACTAATTTCTCCGATGAATATCAATTAGGCCCGACGATTGATTTTAAATTTGACTACCCTCCGATACTAATGTTTTTAGACAACCCTCTGAACCTTTTCTTTGATCATCTCATGCACTCACTCCTGTAACTTAGGTTCAGCGGTATATGGAACCATAAGCGCGCCCAATAGCCTAATCACATGCAAATATATAAACATGAATATACTCGTATGTAATTCAAATCACACAATCAAGGCATGTGAATTATACAACTCACACATCAAAATTAGCTCACTGGAAGAATAATCAAATACCAATACCTGACTAAAATCACTCTACTAAACATATTCACACAAAATATATTTTTGTGGTTTACTATTCTACAATAAGAAACCTGTGCTTTACGGCTCAAACACACAACCATTCATCAGCTTCACTTTCAGGAACCCGCATTTCACAAAATGCATTCCCGCCCATTCCAATCACACTATTTAATACAATAAATCATCAAACATGGCACCCAAACAGCCCTCACTACAGCTACAGATTTTGGGTTTCAATAACGACCAATCTTGGCCCCAAGTTTCGAGATCAAACGGCCCCTAACTACCATTCACCAAACATTCAAAGTACTTAAATGGAAACGCAGGAGAAACCACTTGGAGAGAACCCATAAATTTACTCCACGCCGTTCTCTCCGCCAGAGCGCTTCTCCTTGTCTCGACCGCCAATCTGGCCGGACTTCCCAGATTCAGAGATAGTCACCTTCTCACCCAAAAGTTAACTCCATTTTCTCTTCTCCAGCTAATGTATCCTTCCCTTCATCCTACGCTTTCACCTTTTTAATTTGAGAAGAAGCATTATTCCTTATCTTGTCCTAACTTAAATCAACCTATAATGACCGTTAAGGCCCTCTTTTCTCGTATTTGATATTCGGCACTACCTCTACGTTTCATTATTTCTACTCATACCACTTATTGCGAGCATGAGTAAAAAGATATATGTGACTGTCAGATCGAATCGCTTTACAGATCTAAACGGTCACACTCAAAACGGTCAATTCGATCATCTCGTAATATTAATAAATTTTACGTGCTAGCTAGATTTGCAAGACTATCTCCAATCTGCAATCCATTTTATTATCCAGATCTAGAAAATAAATTACTTGATTTTTAACCAAAATCATGAATTTGGAATCGAATTACGATTTTGTCTCTTATTCCAAATTGAAATTTCTACATGCACTCGCTGCCAGGGATCTTTAAGTTCTTGTGTTTGTAGACACAAGATGAGAGGACGTGCAGGAGTATGATAATATATGTTTACCAGATCATCATGTACACTATGTTATGTACTATAGACGTATCATATACCAGTACACGAGAAGAGCATCAACCGACGGTATGGGTCATTGGGTGGTTGTCCTGGCACTGATATGACTGACATGTATTCTCAGTTGAGATGGGATCTATAAGATACCAAATGTTGATCCGATGGTGATGACCAACTGCTTCAAAAGTTCACGCTGAACATATATACCGCTGGAATGGGCCCAAGCAAGAGATTACCGTGGGATTCTATAATCAACTAAAGGACATCAAGAGCTCCAATGCAATGGCGGGGAAGCAGCTTGACAAGGTTCATTTATGAACTACAAGTGGCTTACATTGTCAGATCTGATACTGGTATTGATAACAATTATTTCTATCATAATACTCAAAGGGAACCACGGTCTCATCAAAGGTCTAAACGTACTCGTGAGTGATGCCATTAGATTTGAGAAATCATTGGTGATCGTGGATAAAAGATAGATATCAAGTTAGTCCGGATCTCTGGCAAAGCCTACTCTAGCTACAAACTTGCCAAACGTGATGAGATACAAAGACACCGCTTTTACAGTAGGAGTTTGTTAGAGAAGTGTTCGCAATCGCTGAATAGTACTTGCTTCATGCAACAACATATTATTTATGTTGTAAGGCTTCTTCGCTAATTTGATATTCATACGTTGAATTGATATGGATATTTAATCAAATCAATGAAATCCATGATACATAACATAGCATGAAGGAAATCATGATGGGATCATGATAATAAGATTCCTATCATGTGCAATTATGTTAGTATCTAAATGATCTAGTTTAGATTTTGACAGACTACATTGTTAATCCATACTGCATCAGCACACATCATACTCCTTGATTGATCAAGGTATCTACAAACTCCGATTATGAGTTGATTAGAAATACTGTGTGATGTCATACATAGGCTAAGAGATTTGAGATCTGAGAGATAAAAATCATATGGATCTATTAAAAATGTAAATGATTGTCCTTATCTATAAGAATGGTGCAAGTATCCTTAGACTTGAGGCGCTTCAAGGATATCTTGGATGTTGATCCTATACTTGACCTCAATTCAAGGTTTCTGCTGGATCGTCATTGGATGAGGATTAGGTATAGTTTGAGGTGTTCTGGGCTGTACTGAGGAGTTTAAATGAAGTGATTCGCCACTAACAAAGGGAGGGTATACCTAAGGTTTTGTCAATCATTACTGGGAATCACATAGTGGATAATGCCTTAAGAAGCGGCCTTCAAGAGTACCACTGAGTGATGAACTGGGGGACAAGATTGTTATCACCAGCTGTGGTATAATACCTAGTGGAGCTACACATTGTCTCATGCTCCAACCGCGCGTATGATCGTGAAACACCGAATTGCACTAAGATATCAATAGTGGCATGGTCAACAAACGGGACTCTCCAATAATCGGTCATGACGTAGCGATATCAATCTACTCGCTTAACCAATAGTTAATCATACAACATAACCGAAACTAATGGGTCACACACTTAGAAGAGCAGGGCTGAGGTGAAACGAATTTGATAAATATATGAGGTAGTTAATTTCATGAATTACTGATTGTGGAACTCATAAAGCTCCCTCACTTAAAGAGATACAGGCTTCAGCTTGTACCTCGGCCTAGGTCATGTGGGAACTCACCATGCATGGGGATGCGTAACCTATCATCACTTAGAGTGAGGTATTTTATTATTTAAGATGGTTTTTCTGCAAAGGAACAATATGAAACCCAAATGATGATGACTCTTGAGACAAAAGAGAGCTACGAAAGTTACTTTGTTCTCTATCTAGAAGAGCTCAGCTCGAGACCCGCCGCTTCCTCTGACTTTTGACTTCATGAAATTCAAGACCCTTCCTCGAGATCGCTGCCTCAAGGTTGCCTGGCCCACTTCTCGTGGATACTGCTAGAGGCTTAACCTATGATCATTTGCTTCACCCAAAGCTACCCTCAATTGGCTCTATGGAACCGACACAAGGTAATCCTACATCCTTCACTTTGTTGTAGAACCGAATTTTGTGCCAGCTCGATGGGTTTTTGTTGGGATTTTTTTTGCTTTTTCCACGTTATCGTTAGTGTCACACCCACCAAACCCTTCAAGATAAAAACCAAAAATCGAATCAGGGTGGGCCAAAAAACCTTAAAAAAATAAAGAAAAAAGAAATCGAACCAATTGAGAAACCAAACTAAGATAAACCGAAAAAATAGGTTAATCAAACATATCAATTTAGTTTGCTTTATAAATTCCCATGTTTACAAAATAAAAACCCAGCATGTTTCACACCACAAAATAAAATTTATAAAAAAAGCTAAATTAGGTTTCCCTATTTATTAAAACAAGTGGTTGATTAAAAAAACCGTGATTATTCCTCAAAAAAAAACCGTGATTAAATTATCTAATCCTATGTGTTTCATATCTTATTTGTGGATGTATTATAGATGTACCAAGTGCAATGAGATTGCAAATGAATATATTACAATTTATTCATTTTTTTTGCATTTGTTATTGTATTTATAATAATTATTGTAATTGAATTTTAATATATGATTATGGAATTGTAAATTTATTTTTTATTTTGGTTAATCGAAAAATCGATATATGGTTAATCAAAAATATGATTAATCGAAGATTTAATTAATATGGTTAGATTTTTAATTTATATAAATAACAAATCACATACCGACGATCGATTTTGTTTTTTTGGTGGCAACAATTCGATTAATGGAAACATGCTTGGCTGATAGGTATCGGAGGTCATTCTTCCTTTACTTCTTAGTGTGATTGTTATGTTATCTTATATTTGCACAAGATAGTCGTCAGGGCTCATCATCATCTAATGGTTTATGCCTCCCTATCATGGCATTGGCCATAATTGGGTGATGGGATAGCAAAGACATAATATGGATATTGAAATGATTTCAGTTCCACATCAGAAGGCATTTTCAACAAGAACAGGAACCATAAATAATTAAATAACCATGACAGTATACATGTAACTTCAAACAGGACCAATTGTCGTACAATCATACATCCCCACAATCACAACTCAATACATGCCAAAAGAAAACTATAAACGAAAAGAGATTCCACACAACTATCAGCACTAATACACAGAGCATATATGAACCAGGGTGCAACCCGGGTTCTTAACAATTTCTTCACGTATCAATCTCTACTCCATATAAAGCTAACGAGGCATCTGATGATGATATGAAAGTCAAGAGCCGAAGCTCAAGGGGTAGTGGTTGAGTGGGGTGGGGAGAGGGAAGGGAAGGGAATGTCCTTTGGAAGGGTTGGGAATGTGGGCTTAGGCAGGAGGCACCCCAGGAGCCGAGCAGAATGTTTTCAAATTATTCTTAGTCGACTCATATGATAATATTAGATTTAATATTATAAATCACTTAATTCATTGGTTTAAGGTGGTACCGCTTGATGGCAAAGATTTAAAATTTTGAATTTTAAATTAATCCATTTGCAAGGGTCCTTCCTCATTTATAAAAGGATCTTTCTAGGAAAATATCACCATCACGAACTGAAAGCCAGAGAAGGAACAGAAGGGTAAAGGATAGAAGGAATATTTTTTGCCTTCTAGTGACTCGTTGTAATTATGGGATCTGTGTTAGTTACAACAAATTTTTATTTTTGAATAATGCACACGCAATGTGAATATCATAAATCTTACATCTAATATTCTCAGTTCCGTGATGTTAATCCGATTGTGTTCTACAAATCACACATACAAACTTCTAGAAACTTAAAAAATAAGTTTATATTTGCATTTAGCATAGTATTTTGGTAGATTCACATTTTTCGTAGAATTTAACTCGATTAATGGTGATTTATACATTCTATTCAAGCTGTAAGATAATTTAAAATATATTGATTACAGATTACATTAAATATTCTCAATTATATTATTATGCCGTAATGTATTTTTTTTATTTTATTTTTTTATTTTATTATTTCGATAAGGTAAAATGAATAACGGTTAGTCTCGCCCATCTTTTCACCTTAGGATTTGTAAATGTTCCCAAATACTTTATCCCTTGTTTTGGTTTCTCACAACAAATGTTCCATGGTTCAAAGATTCCTGCTTTGATTTATATAGATATATATATATATTTATCTCAATTTTGAATTCATGTTTACTGTGTCATTAAATTATCCAAATATTGTTACTCGAATCACTTGATCCGTGCTGCACAAGTAGATTATAGTAATTGTTTTGTATATTATAATTATTCTATCAATCACTGATTCGTGTCATAAACAAGCAGATTATAAAGAATTGTTTTTATTATTACACTATCTTCTGTGATTTACTTGAATCACTATCCGATTAGAATTACAATTATCCTTCCAAAAGGAATGAAGCAAGAGGATTTGAATTTGTTTAAAAAATAAACAAAAAAATAAAAATTTAATAAAAAGGGATTTGAACCCCATGATCAATGGTATCTCTCCTTGAGTATAAAGGTTTTACAACCATTAGGCTATAATGTATACAGAGCATTTTATAATATTTATGTATATAATCTTTATGTGAAAAGATTGAAGGAAAATTTTTTATTACATAAGTAATAAATAAATTGAATATTTGTAATCTGGATTGGTTAGTCACAAAGTATTCAATTTATAAGGTTATAATTTTCTAATTTGAAATGTTTGTTTATTTATTTATGATGTTTATTTATTTAAGAAATGACAATCTGTTCCCTAAGTAATGGATGCTATAAAATGATGATATGACTAATTTTGTGAACACGTGATTCAATATTAGAATGGGCCATGATCACCCAGTAAAGGTTGGATTGCTCTGTTCTAATAACTTATGAACATGAATATTGCAATATGAATGCAATAGTAGTTATGTTGTGTTTATATATCCAAAGATAGTAGATATATCTAATTCATTGCATTTATCTTTATCAAAATTAAGTTAAATTTCTAGCATCATTATGTTATAAGTGTGGTATGTCAGATGGATTGCCCAAAGGTGAACATCACAAAGGATTATTATATCACATATGTTTTCTTAGTCTATTAAGCATGTTACTATCAAGATCAAAACATTAATGTTATGATATTTCTTGCAGTAACAATGCATGTGCATTCGCATTTTTACCTTGGGGTAATGGATCTAGATTTGGCACTTCGAGTCGAAAAGCCATAGAGCACATCGCTTTTGAGTAATCATTGAAGAAAAGAATCATTATAAACCCGAAAGGTCAAACAGATTGAGTTTGATGTACATGCTAATGAGCATAGCAACAACACTAAGATGCTTCCCAAAACTGAGTAATGCTAAAGAAACAAATAAAGTTTGTGAAGAGCATTCCTAAATAGCTGATAAGTCTCACGATTTTATAATGAGTACTTTAACCACCATGAAATTTGATGGTTCTCGCATCATGCATGAAATACGTGAATTGAGATGACTAAATTTGTCACAAGGCCAAGCCAATAGGAATGGAGGTGGATGAAGTTTCCTGTATAGTTCATTCTTAACTCCCTTACTATGAGTATGGTCCTTAAATGAATCCATATAATACTCATGAAGGACAATGGATCGTGCATGAACTCAGATAGTATGCTAGCGTCTGCAGTTATAATTGCATTTAAAAAACTAAGGAATTCACTCCATTAATTATGCGATCAATCAGTGAGCCGTGGAAAGAAAAGGAAATATGCAAATAAAGGAAAAGGCCACCAAAGTTCAAGAGCTCGCTTTTATGATTCATAAGAAGGCCCAAAGTTGACATGCTATTTTGTGGTAAGAAGACTGCATTTCCAAAGGATCATTCCTGCATTTAAGGCTTCATTCGAAAAGAAAGGTAAATATAATGTTTATGTATGTTTCAATCATATTTGGCTGAAGTTCATACACACTTGGTGGCTTGATTCTGGATGTACAACCTATGTTTCTACATAATGCAGGATTCCTTCTTAATCCAAAACCACAAGACTAAATGAGAAATTCTTGTCCTAATGGGCAATTTGAATGAAAGTCTCCCATGTCGCCGACTCACTGCCTTATTATTGATAAAGGGACATCATTTGACTTATTGGAGACTCTTTATGTACCTAGTATATCTAGAAATTTAGTTCACTTTCCCAAACTTGATAAATCGGATATGTATTTAAATCTGGTAGGTGGTTGTTTCAAATTTATAAAAAAAAAAACATGCACATTTAAAAAGATTATGCATGGATTATACAAAGTAACTCTTGACAATCTATATGTCAAACCTTAAGACTTCAGATCAATGCTGGTACTAAAACGTGGTTTACTAATGAACAAATCATTTACTTCAGGCATAAAACGATTGGGACATATTTCCAAAGAATCGAATGGAAAGATTATAAAGAAATGAAATCCTTCCAAACTGGATTTTACTCGATCTGCCGTGATGTGGACTGTGGTTAAAGGTAAAATAAAACAAAACACACAAAGAAGTAAGGAGCCACAAGAAGCACATACCTTCCTTGAGATAATACACACCGGTTATATGTGACCTTTGATGTTAGTAGTCTTTAATAAAGAAAAATATTTTATCACTTTTATCATTGGGATTTTCACGTTACGGTTATGTTTATTGTTACATGAAAATCCTGTGCTGTAAGTGCCTTTAGAAATTCTCATTAATGGCTGAAAGTATTGGATAAAAATGTGAAAATTGTAAGATCTCGAGAGAGGTGGTGAATATTATGAAGTTATGATGAAAAGGACAACACCCTGGTCCATTTGTTGATTTCTAGAAAAGCATGGTGATATGTGCAGTAATAATACATAATGCCAAGATAATTCACAACAAAATGGCAGTGTATTTAGTTACTGTAATAGAACCCTGTTAGATATGGTTAGAGCATGGTAAGTAATGCATCTTTACTTATTCTTACTGTGGACTTATGCTCTAAAATCACATGTATTTGCAAATAGGGTCTCCTAGTAAGGCAGTCTAAAAACACCTTTCTAAACTATGGACGGAAGGAAACCTAGTCTAAGGCACCTACATGTTTGGGGCTGCCTCAGAAATTAGATATTATAACTACCACTTAAAAGAAACTGATGCAAGAATAATCATATTATTTCAATGGTTTTCCTTGGAAAAGCCGAAAGGGTTTAGATTTATTGCCTCAACTATATTACAAGGATTATAGAATCCGAAATGCTAGGTTCATTGAGAATGATGAAGTATGAGAGAAACCCCTAAAAGTGGATATTAAAGAAATGAGGGTATATATTCCTAACTTGTATCCCTAATCAAGCTTATTCTTCCTCCCAATTGTTCCCCGCTATCGAACCACACAACCCTGATGAACAATATGAAGGACAAATTAATGATCCCATTACTTATAATGAAATCTGTGATTAATGAACTGAGATGAATCACAACCAACAGCATTAAGGACCTCAAAGAGAAAAAGAGATCACTATTCCTAATGATTTGGTATACCTACACGAGTCGAAGTGATTTAGGAATTGAAAATGAATTCCAGCTGATATTTCTACGTTTCATGAATGATGTTAATTCGGGCAATGGCTAAAGCCATGAAAGATGAGTTGTGCTTCAGTGTACAGAATGAAGTCTCGATCCGGTCAATTACCGTAAGGTCATCAAAAGGTTGGTTGCAAATGGGTCTTAAGATCAAATTTGATTTTCGTGGTAATTTAGGTCTGCAAGGCCAGATTAGTCACAAAAGGGTTTACTTCCAGAAGATGGCGCAATCTATATGGAGACCTTTTCAATTGCCTAAAAAGATTCATTAGAATTATCATGGCTTTAGTAGCTCACACATTTAGAGTTATATCAAATGGATGAAAATCGCCTTTAAATGGAAATCTAAAATGAAGAAGGTATGGATCAACCAATGGGTTTTATAGGAAAAGGAAAAGGAAATATATGGTGTAAACCGAAAAGATCAATATATGGACTTAATAAGCTTCCCGACAATGGTATCTTTAAGTTCAATGATACTATTGCTCTTTCTTTAGGCTCAAAGAAAACACCGTTGATCGATATATATCTCAAAGCTGGGAGTAAGTTTATATATTTATCTATATGTTGATGATATCTTAATAGCAACTAACGCATCTTCATCCTTATATGAAATCTAAAGGTTTCTCTCTAATAACTTTGAAATGAAAGATATGGGTGAGGCGGCGATGATTGAATAGAGATATTCCGTGAATAGATCACAAGGAATGTTAGGTTTGTCTCAAAATCATATATAAATAAAGTTTTGTAGAGATTCAATGCGTAATTGCTCCGCTCCTGCCTAATTCAGAAGGAGACAAATTTAGTCTCATGCAATGAACTACAAAATGATTTGGTGTTGTCAAATGGAGGCACCTGTATGCATCCGCTACTGGAGCCCAATGTATGCCTAAATTTGTATAAGACTGTGATATAAGCTTCAGCTGGGAATGTCAGAAGAAAATGAGTAACCTGGTTAGATCATTGGAAAGTCGCAAAGAAGGTTCTATGATACTCGTATGAACAAAAAGAATACATGCTTACTTATAGGAGATCCTCATCATCTTAAGTAATCGATACTGCATCGGATTATGTCATCGCGTAGACACACGAAAGTCCACTTGTGGCTATTTGCATCTTTAGTCGGAGGCCATCTCGAAGAGTGTAAAGCAGTCAAGAATTACTGGCATCTACCATGGAAGCTGGAATTTGTGTCTTGCTTTGGTGCCATGGTCAAGCTAAATGGTTATGAACTTATTTCCTGTGGCCTGGGATCGTTGATGATAGCCAACCACCAAATTTATTGCGACACCTCCAGCATTTTCTCAAAGAAGAACGATGGGTGATTCCAAAGGTGCTAAGCATATGAATTGAAATTCTTTGTCATAAAGAAGAGGTTCGTAACAAAGGAGGTTAATAGAATATCAAAGACCAATCTTATGATTGTCGCGATCCTTCGGGATACAAAAGTGGTTACTTCGCCAAAATATTTATCGGGTCATGTTGAAAGAATGGGCCTCATGTCTAATTTATTTATGATCATCGATTCGTGATTAATGTATATTGACACTGAGCTTCAGCTAAAAGTACAAGTTTCCCATCCTTTCCTCGCTTATACTCCTATGCATATGCTAATTTGATGATGATTGGTAAACAGACTCCATTTTGAAATGTATAGAGATAATATCGACTCAAATATATCCTACTTATGGAATAATGGTCATAAAGAAGAGAATTAATATAGTGGTGCATGGAAGGAACTATGTCGTGATAATGATTTATGAACCGCCATGACTCTTGTTAGTTCTTATTCTAATTATGATTTTATGGATGATTCCAATGAATTAAATAGAGTACGCATTATCACATGAGCTTCATAGAATGTAAGAATGTTTTCAAAATTATTCTTAGTCGATCTATAAGCATGATACATTAGATCACATTATAAATCACTTAATTCATTGTTTGAAGGTGGTACCGCTGATGGAAGCTGCAAAGATTTAAAATTTTGAATTTAAATTAATCCATTTAAAAAGGGTCCTCTCCCTTGCCTATAAAAGGATCTCTCTAGAAAATATCACTATCAATAACCTAAAGTAAGAGAAGGAAAAGGCTGCAAAGGATAGAAATAGAAAATATTTTTGCTTGAAGACTCAAGCAATTATGGGATCAGTTGGGTTACACAAATTCTATTTTGAATAAATGTGAATATCATAAATGTGGAATATCATGTGAAATCTTAAGATCCCCGTAATATTCCCGGTTCAAGATGTTAATCTGATTGTGTTCTTACAGTTCAAATAATACACAAACCTAGAAATCCTTAAAAAATAAGTTTACATTGAGGTCTCAAGCTTTGGCAATGGTGGCAGTTCAGGCTTCTCCAAAGCTGGAATTTGTGGAACAGTTGGTAATTCAGGCTTGGGCAAAGTTGGCACCTGGGCCTGGAACAGAGGTAGAGGTGCAATTCAGCCAGGCTCTGGGAACCTTTTAGGTGTGGTTCCTCCAGAAGGTGTCGGAATAAACTAGCTTTGTGTCCTCATCAGAGAGATGATACAGATGCAATAGGAATGGATGGTTCATATGATGAGCCATTTCTGAGTTGCTAAATACTTAGTTTTGAATGAGGTAGTTTCCTATATCGGTTTGCAAGCAGGGAAGTTACCTTGGAGTTTTATAGATGAGGGATGATAATTATGAGACTAGGAACTTAAGCTGAGTTGTTGAGATTGGGAAGAGCTTTGTGTTGGTAGTTGAACTTCTTCTCCATCACTTTCTAATAATCAAATAGATTTGGTGGATGGTTTTGCCATGTGTAGCTGGGATCTTGCTTAAAGTCAATAGAAGTTCATCTGCCTAGTGCCTAGTGGTGCTATCTTCACACACAAGCTACGCTTGTACGCAGGATTGCCAGTGACACTTCAGACTGACCGTGACTAACTGCCTGATCAGATCGACAACTTAATAATCACCCCGTGTTTGATACATACAATGTGATGCAAAATTACGACTTTATCTTACGCTTGGTACATACTCTGATTAAGGTGATGCTTGTTTTTTTTTACTTAATGTCACAGAATTTTTTAGCTTAATATCGAATAGCACTCTACAGCATTATATTGCTGTTTGTTTTTAAATATTAGTAGTGAGTATGATGGTAACGGACAGATTATTTTGATTCCTGCCTGTACCTCATTCTTAACTTATAGTTTAATTTAATTTTAACTGGGTTTTTAATAGGTTTGAGTTTATTTTCCAAATCCGACACGTGGTTCACAGTATTGTTACTTCAGAAACCAAAAAAAATTAGAATTCTTTAAAATGGCAAAATGTTAATAAAAATAATAAATTGCCATAAGGGTTCGTAAAAGTTTAGAAAATTTCTGATCTCTGAATGATGAAACGAATCGCGCTGCTAAATTGGCTCTCAAATCTGAATGACTTTAAAAGTTTCATTTAATTATGAGACAAGGAAATTTTTCCGATTTTCTCATGAGAATTGTCAATGATTTCCTGTGGATGATTAATAAAATCTCAAAGTTAGGAATGGTTTTGGGGTAGAACGTCTAATGAAGTAATACGACCGCGATCCAAAATAATAATAATAAGCTCACTCCCGATTATATTTTAAAAAATAATTTATTATTATTTTATTTTTATATTTTTTAATATGCATAATAATTATTATTATAATGTTTTAATAAATAATTTATAAAATTCATAATATATTTTAGATAATATATATCGAATTTATATATTGTTAAATTTATATTTTATGTCATATTATATCAAGTATATAATATATTGTTTTTTTATTTCATGTATTTATTATTAGTTATTTGATAATATATTAGTTAATAAATTTTTTTGTTTAAATTTTTAGTTACATTAATTATTTTTTGTAAAACTATAAAATATCAATCTTTACTTACTCCAAGTAGGTTCATCGATTGGGGGTTAAAAACTAAAGACAAAATAATTTACCTCACTAATTTTCATTCTCAGCTTAATTTTCACCAAAGATCTACTAAATAATCTCATTTACTTGGCCTAAAATTAAATAATCTCTATCCGCTTACTGGGCACGTACTCTAATAGTACCATGTGAATGAAGAACATCCTACTGATTGGATTGTTAATTACCGTCACTAGTTTCCCAGGTGTACAAAATAGGATTTGTACTAATAAATAGACCAGCAGACTCAAACCTTCCCGCATTAGTTGATTGATTGAAAACCATTCCACCAGTAGGGCTTCTAAACAATAATATTTACCAATCCATGTCTTAAGATCTTATAAACACTCATTCAACAAAGAATGGTTTTAATATCTGGTAAAGTGCCCAATAAGTAACAAACAAACAATGTTGTAAGAAAATGGCGACAGCTTTCCTGAATGTTACAGATTTCCTTTACAAAAAGTGCCTACAACTTGAAAGACTGTTGTTACCCTAATTCTAACCTGAGGCAAAAGAATGTCCTTCAGTTGGGGGACACCCAGTTAACTCAGTGACTCGCATCCATAGTATAAGACTAATAATTTTTATGAATTATGAAGATATGGTTAAGACTTAAGCCTGCCTTTTGCTGAATATACATTCCTGAAAATTATGCCAATAACCAATGTTTGAATTTAAATAAGTTATTATTGAAATTATCTTGATATTTAATAAAGAATAAAAACTAATTTTATTAAATATCAAGATAAAGATTGAAAATAATGAATATATATAATTAAATAATTTCTTATTGTTCCCTTTTTCATGACATGTTTGTACATTTTAATATTTATAGTGGTACTTTAGTTATTAAAATTATTTTCATTTATATAAACAACATACAGACTGAACATATTTTAAATACAATATTATTGTTTGTAAGTCTTGAATGAAACCATTTTTTGATAATGAGATCCATTTTATTTTCTACAATGAATATATAAATGTGTGTATGTAATTTTGTTATATATTTTTACATTAATCATTTTCATTTATTTTGAAATACTTAAAGAATTAATAAGAAATGTTTTTGCTCTTCATCTTCCTCCTCCCTTTCCTTTAACTCCACTGACATAAATACATCGCCTTACCGCCACGTCCTTTCCATCACTTCCATCAATCTTTTCTTGCACCTCTTACGCCTTCACAGATTATCCCCAAATGACCAAGTCCATCCCAACTGAGCATACTCACTAGAACATCTCTTTCCTTTTTTAACAAGTCTCATTGATTATCAAGGAGATCGAGTTTTCGCAAATGAAACTCCCGTATATGGAGAAAGAGATTCTTTAAAGGGATTCAAGCCACTCCCACAATGAATATGGATTTTTTTATTCTCAAGGAAGTCATTGGATCCACAATGGGGGGTGGGGGAGTTGAACGCTGCCACCATGTCCAAGGTGAAGCCATCAACTTTTTCTATACAAAATTATGTCGTAGTTGGGTTTTCGAATTGTAAAGTTGTTGGACAATGGGGGTTCTCAACAAAGTTGTCGGATGAATTTCAACGGTTGAATTTTCAAATTCTCAAGAAGTCGTCGATCAAACCTACAATGGGAAGTCATCGATGGACCTACAGTGAGAGATGACTATAGGTAGTCATCAATGGACCTACAGTGAGTGTGGGGCAAGGAGTTGTTTTCCTACACAAACAATAGGAACCACAAGAAATCACTTTAAGAAAGATATTTTTCGAAGCTCATATGATACCAGAGGTAGGGGTGGCAATTCGTATATGAGTCGTATTCACGTATCGTGTCAAATTTTATCAATTCTATGCAAAAGTATACTTCATGGAGTGTTTTTCCCAAAATACAATTGAATTTCATGTTGTACCCTTAGAAAACCTCTCCTTTAATTTATCCCCATCCATACATATTAACATAATTCTCCATATTTTTAAACTTTTTATTAAAAATGTTTTATTTTCAATGGACTTATTATAAAGTGTTTACTAGATATAATGAATTTAAAATATTTAATTTTTTTTTAAATAAAAATAATAATTTTTTTTTTTACTTTTTAATATTTTAAAAAATAAAAAATCAAATATTTAGCATTATTAAATATTTAATTCTTACAATCTGTTATTTAAAACTAACTTATCAGAAAATAATCTTTAAAATGAATATTTTAAATAAAAATACTCCTACAAGAGAAAGATAAATCTCACCACAATAACTGGCAAAGACTTATCTTGGCCTTACGTTTTTCAAAATCGTCTTTGTTAATACTTAAAACACTCAAAATCATATCATATTCAATTTAAATAGTTTCCTATATTCTTCATGTTTTCATAATAAAATAAATGCACCAAATGCTTTCTGACGCTTCCTAATCCTCCTTATTTTTAAGAAAAAAAAACAATTTGTAAAAACTATAACCAAACAACCCTAAATCTCTCCTAGGCATTTTGGCCCACCCCACATTATAACTAAATCTTGGAGACATTTTTATCTCAAATGATGTCTTTTTATACCTCTTTTTGGATTTATGTCTTTTTATACCTCTTTTTGGATTTAAGAAAAAAAAGTTATGTGGTATTTGTTTTTTTTACTTAATACTGAATATAACTTTTCAACTTAATGGCTGCATTTAATAAAGATAAGATGTTTCGTTTGCTTTTTTAAATATTGTGTGAGTCGAGAGTACGCAAATTCAGACACTACTCGTGCCTCGCCCTACCGCTTCAATGCAAGGCTAAAAGTTTGTTCTAATTTTAATCGTGCTTTTAACTTATTTGGGTTTACTTTCAAACTTGCATTTGCCGAGGATTACATTCTTCAGAAACCTTATAAAATTGTAAATTCTAAAATTTACAAAACGTTAATAAAAATAATAAATTGTCATAAGGGTCAGAAGCCTAGAAATTTCTTGAAGATCTTGACGACGAAACAAACTGCGCCGCAAATCTGGCTCACAAATCTAATGACCTTAAAATTTCATTGACTCGGCATACAAATTTTTCCGATTTTCCCGTAATAATGCCAATGACTACGGTATCATCTTACGGCCTTCTGCAAAAGTCAGGAATGGTTTCTGTTAAGTTCATTTAAAATAAATGAACCTAAATAAAATGAACTGTAAATAAATAAATAGTTCTCAAAGGTAACTTAATTTAAATGTTACTAATATAATCCATGATCCAAAATAATAATAATAAACTCCGTCCGATTATATTTTAAAATAATTTTTTTATTATTTTATTTTATATTCTTTGCATTATAAATTATTATTATTATTATAATTATTTTTAATAAATAATTTATAAAATTCATAACATTTTATTTTTATGAAAATATTAATTCTTAATATAATAAAATAAAAAGCAAATATAAAAAATTAAAATTAAAATATATATATATATATATATATATATATATATATATATAAATCAATTAGCTCTTCCTCGGGGAATTTTCTCATCTCCCATCCTTGGCCCCGTTTAAATTTTAAACGGTATGCTTTAATCAAAAATAAATGGTACTTGACTGATGGGACCGCCTCATCCTAAACTCTTCATCATATCCTTGGGTGAAATGTGATATCATAGATCTTCTTCTTATCAGAATGATTTGAGTTTTTCTTATTTCACAAGACTTCTCTCATTTAAAATCAAATATTTTCACTTTTTCTATTCATAACTTTTTAAAAAATTTCAAATAATGTTCTAGCACCTAAAATAAATAACTTAATATCGTGCCTATTTACCAAAGATGCTCAAAAAACAAACTTCACCTTAGATTTGAAAATATTTTATGGATTCGTCCCTATTAAACATATATCCATTTAATCTGTAAGTTCTCTTGAATTAAGTGCTACAAGAAACACCATCTTAGTGTTTTATTAAGGGGCGTGGCCGCATCGCTGAACTTGGGGTGGTCTTCCGCCCTAATAGCATGAGGCCATGTAACCAACAACCATCTAATTCAAGAAGAGCTTACAAAATTGCCTACAGCTTGAAAGACTCTTGTTACTCTCTTTAGTATTAGAAAACAGAAGGAGCAAAATTGGGATAGTAAACCTTGAATCGTTTGAGAAGCAAATGCAATGGGTTCATGATTCCCAACAGGCCTTAAAGAATGTATTATGATGACAGACATCAGAAGTCATTCTTCCTTCACTTCTTATGACGAATGTTATAATATATTTGCAAGATAGTCATCATGGCTGCATCATCATTTAATGGCGTCCATGCCTCTCTATCATGGCATTGGCAACATTTGGGTGATGGGATGGCTAAGACATTATGCAATGTGGCAAACCTCTCCATTAACTTAATTTTGTTCACGATATCATTGATTATGCCTTCAGTTCCAAATCAAAATGTATTTGCAACAGGAACAGGAACCATAAATAATTAAATAACCAATACAGTATGCAAGTAACTTCAAGCATGACCAATTTTCACACATCAGACATCCCCTCAAAAATCAACCACAAACTCAAATTAATACATGCTAACAGAAAACCATAAATGAAAAGAGATTCCACACTGCTATCAGCACTAATACACAGAGCATTTATGAACCACGGTGCAACCCTGGTTCTTAACAATTTCTTCAAGAAACAAGAAACAATCTCTACTCCATATAAAGCTAACGAGGCATACGATGATGATATGAGAAAGTCAACAGCTGAAGCTCAAGGGGTTGTGGTTGAGTGGGGTGGGAAGAGGGAAGGGAAGGGAAATGTCCTTGAAGGCTACAAAGTGTGCTGGCTTAGCAGGCCAGGCAGGTGGGCAGAGGAGGCACTGGGAGTTTTGCACTCAAGCTTTGCAATGGTAGTTCAGGCTTCAAAGCTGAATCAGGAACAGCCGGCAATCCAGGCTTGGGCAAGGTTGGCAATGTGGGTTCCATGGTAGGGATGAGGTAGAGGTGAAGTCAACTCAAGAGTTGGCAGTTCTGGCTTAGGAAGCTCTGGAACCTTAGGCAGTGTGGATTCCTCCAGAAGGTGACGAGATGCAACAACTTCTTCCCCACTCATTAGGGAGATAGTGATGACCAGCAGAGGCAGCAGAAAGGATGGTCTATGGAGATGAGCCATTTCTGAATTGCTACAAGATTGAGAGTTTTGAATTGATGGTAAAAGTTTCCTATGAGAGTGGTTTGCATACAGGGGTTGTCTTTGGGGTTTTATAGATGAGGGATGATGTTTATGAGATTAGGAACTTAAGCTGAGTTGTTGGGATTGGGAAGAGCTTTGTGTTGTTATTTGAACTTCTTAACCATCACTTCCTAATAATCAAATATATTTGGTGGGATGGTTTTGCCATATGTAGCAGGGATCCTGCTTAAAGTCAATAGAAGTTCATCTGCCTGGTGTTATCTTCATCTGGGGATACTATATACTCATGCAAGAAGAATAATCCCCATCGATTGATTGCTTAATGACCATTTTCCCAGGTGTACAAATATAGGACTGAATGAATATACCAGCAGACTAAAACCTATGCAAATGAGCTGATTGATTGAAAACTATTCCATCAGTAGCGCTTCTAAACAATAATATTTACCCATGTCTTAAGATCAGGTAAAATTCATTCAACAAAGAATGGTTTTAATAACTGGTACAAGTACCCAATAAGTAACAAACAAACAATGCTGTAAGAAAATGGCATCACAAGGAAAGAAATAAAGAACAGGAAAAAGAGCAAATAAAATAAAACTTTACTGTAAGAAATGCGAGCAATAAAACAATTTGGCTGAGTGGGATCCCAGGCCCAAGCAATATGGATGGTGGGCTTCAGACTTCTTTGACATCTGCAAATATTTCACTTCCTAGTTGCAACATACTATTACGAAGGCTTCATGTGAATGAAGAACATCCTACTGATTGGATTGTTGATGACCATTTTCCCAGGGTGTACAATAATATAGGATTTGTACTAATATACCAGCAGACTAAAACCTATGCAAATGAGCTGATTGATAGAAAACTATTCCATCAGTAGCGCTTCTAAACAATAATATTTACTCATGTCTAAAGATCAGGTAAAATTCATTCAACAAAGAATGGTTTTAATAACTGGTACAAGTACCCAATAAGTAACAAACAAACAATGCTGTAAGAAAATGGCATTATAAGGAAAGAAATAAGGAACAGGAAAAAGAGCAAATAAAGTAAAACTTTACTGTAAGATATGCGAGAAATATAACAATTTGGCTGAGTGGCATCGCTGGCCCAAGCAATATGGATGGTGGGCTTCAGACTTCTTTGACATCTGCAAATATTTCACTTCCTAGTTGCAACATACTAATAGTACCATGTGAATGAAGAACATCCTACTGATTGGATTGTTGATGACCATTTTCCCAGGTGTACAATAGAGGATTTGTACTAATATACCAGCAGACTAAACTATAAACAGCTGATTGATAGAAACTATTCCATCAGTAGCGCTTCTAAATAAAATTTACCTTATGTCTAAAGATTTGTGCAAA
Organism: Tetrastigma voinierianum; assembly: GCA_016808115.1. Taxonomy (NCBI): domain Eukaryota; kingdom Viridiplantae; phylum Streptophyta; class Magnoliopsida; order Vitales; family Vitaceae; genus Tetrastigma; species Tetrastigma voinierianum. The sequence continues at coordinate 629,939 of JAEQBH010001615.1, forward strand.
TTATTCAACAAAGAATGTTTCTAATAACTGGTTAAGTACCCAATAAGTAAATAAACAAACATTACAAGAAAATGGCATCACAAGGAAAGAAAATAAGGAAACAGGAAAAAAGAGCAAATAAAATAAAACTTTACTGTAAGATATGAGCAATTTTAACAATTTACTGAGTGATCCCAGGCCCAAGCAATATGGATGGTGGGCTTCAGACTTCTTTGACATCTGCAATATTTCAGTTCTAGTTGCAACATACCAATAGTACCATGTGAATGAAGAACATCCTACTGATTGATTGTTGATGACCATTTTCCCAGGTATATTAATATAGATTTGTACTAATATACCAGCAGACTAAAACCTATGTGCAAATGAGCTGATTGATGGGAAACTATTCCATCAGTAGCGCTAAACAATAATATTTACCCATGTCTTAAGATCAGGTAAAATTCATTCAACAGAGAATGGTTTTAATAACTGGTACAAGTAATTACTAAGTAACAAACAAACAATGCTTAAGAAAATGGCATCATAAGGAAAGAAAAAAGGAACAAGGAAAACGAGCAAATAAAATAAAACTTTACTGTAAGATATGCGACCAACATAACGATTTGGCTGAGTGGCATCCCGAGGCCCAAAGCAATATTGGACAGGTTTCAGACTTTGACATCTGCAAATATTTCACTTCCTAGTTGCAACATACTAATAGTACCATGTGAATGAAGAACATCCTACTGATTGGATTGTTGATGACCATTTTCCCAGGTGTACAATATAGGATTTGTACTAATATACCAGCAGACTAAAACCTATGCAAATGAGCTGATTGATAGAAAACTATTCCATCAGTAGCGCTTCTAAACAATAATATTTACCCATGTCTTAAGAGCAGGTAAAATTCATTCAACAAAAAATGGTTTTAATAACTGGTACAAGTACCCAATGGGCAAATAAACAAAACAATGCTGTAAGAAAATGGCAACATAAGGAAAGAAAATAAGGAAATAGGAAAAAGAGCAAATAAAATAAAACTTTACTGCAAGATATGTGAGCAATATAACAATTTGGCTGAGTGGGATCCCAGGCCCAAGCAATATGGATGGTGGGCTTCAGACTTCTTTGACATCTGCAAATATTTCACTTCCTAGTTGCAACATACTAATAGTACCATGTGAATGAAGAACATCCTACTGATTGGATTGTTGATGACCATTTTCCCAGGTGTACAATATAGGATTTGTACTAATATACCAGCAGACTAAAACCTATGCAAATGAGCTGATTGATAGAAAACTATTCCATCAGTAGTGCTTCTAAACAATAATATTTACCCATGTCTTAAGATCAGATAAAATTCATTCAACAGAGAATGGTTTTAATAACTGGTACAAGTACCCAATAAGTAACAAACAAACAATGCTGTAAGAAAATGGCATCATAAGGAAAGAAATAAGGAACAGGAAAAAGAGCAAATAAAATAAAACTTTACTGTAAGATATGCGAACAATATAACAATTTGGCTGAGTGGGATCCCAGGCCCAAGCAATATGGATGGTGGGCTTCAGACTTCTTTGACATCTGCAAATATTTCACTTCCTAGTTGCAACATAGAAAAATAGGAATCATCTGCTATTTAAAAAAAAAAACATGAATCAATAAATAAGTAAATAATATATAAAATAGAGCAGCAGCTATGGCCATGGCTAATGCTGAGAATAGAATGGAAGAGTATGGAGATATGGAGTTGAGGGAAATGAGGGGAACCAAATGAGGATTTTGGTTAGGGTTTTGCTTGGTTCAGGATGTGCTAGAAGATGATGACATTAAGCTAAGCAATTTCATATGTCCTACATATATATATATATATATATATATATATATTAAGTTAGGAACGGGATAGATGGGATGCATAAATAGAACCTTGTGAGTTCTGCTTTTAGTTTTTTACAGAATTGTATAGAACTTCGTTGAATCAGACCAAGAAGAAGTCAAAACATTTAATTTCTTTAATTGCACAATCTTATTTACATGATTTCTAGCAATGAAGCTTGTAATGAATTTACCAAGAGATATTCAGGGCTAAAAAAAACCTCCTAATATATATTACAATGTCATCCGATGTCTATGATGTTTAAGTGATTTCCTTTTTAATCCTTGTGATAATAAATCTTTCTAAACAAAAAAAGGGGGGGTGTGGGGGTGTGGGGGGGTGGTGTTGGGGAAGGAGCAAGGGGGGAAGAGTAGAAGAGATAAGAGAAAACATGTGCCATTTGCAATTTCCAATGGATTTTCTATATTTACAAATAAAGAAAAGTTAATTACATTCTCATGCAATGGTGAAAATCCAGCTTGTCGGATAGAGACAGAAGTAGAAACTCAGCACCAAAATGCTCGGTTTTTGACCAAGTATCTTGGCCCCTCTTTTTCATTGCAGCTTCTCTTGAAATCAAGTGTCCACTTCTCAAATGTACAGTTCAGAAAATCATAGTAACCTCCATGGATAGAAAGTAGTCCTTTCCTCGCTTTGTCTTCTATCCATGGATATGTTAGTAGGTTCAGCAAGGAGTGGTTGATTGATTCCTGTAAAGATTAATGAGTAAAACTCATTTCAATAGCGACCAAGTTAAGACTCACACCCTTTGCTAGTTCAACGGTTCTTTCAAGATTAACACTGTGACCTTTATTGTATTCATATGGTGCATGATTAGAATAGCATCCACTGAGGATTTTGATTAACCGATGAAAAGCCCAACCAAAAATATATCTTAGTTCAAACTTCATAAGGTGATCTAATAAAGATCAATCAGTGTAAGACACCTCTTATATCAACCTATGCCTCATTTTCAAACATAACTTACCAAAGAATGCAATTCAAGAGCTTAAAAGATTGTGTAGCTTGAGACTGAAAACAAACTCTGAGTGAAACTTCATAAACTCAAGTCAATCATATAAGACTGGCTTTTTTTTTCTTAACAGTATTGGATTTTAGTTAAGCTTGGCAAGATTCAAACACATCCACACAACTTTCCATACAGAGTGAAGCTAAATTCCAATGAGTTTTTTTTTTGCCAAGCTGCTCCAACATTTAAACAAGTTTTGAGTTAATTTGACAATAGCATAAGTAAAGCATTTATGATAGCAGGATATCCTACTTTATGAGGTAGAAGTATCAAATAATCAGTTCAGAAAGAGTGATAAATAAAGGAACCTTCTCACAGTGTTTGCATTGCTGGTAAAAGCTGAGATGGCCGACAGCAGCTTTTGTTCTTAATTTTGCAACTTTCGCATTGGCAACCCAATTTTCAACAAAGCTACTGAAAATAGAGATGAAATGAGATATGAAACTTGAGCAGAGACCACATTGAAGATCAAACAGCCACAAATCATAGGTATATGAGAAAGAAAAGGTGCCAAACAGAACCTGGAATCCACATCATCTTGCATGCTCACAAGGGCCTCAATCCCTGCACAGCCACTGTGTCCGATGACTAATATGTTTTCAACCTAGAGAAAACAATAATCATCTCGTCATTCCCAATATATAAAAATAAAATAAAATTTTATATAATCATGGAGAACATGCATATAAAGTGAAAGCAATATAAAAGAAATCTTCGGATTTCTCGAGGAAAAAAAGGGAAAATCTATGAACGACCATATATTCAGTGTATGCAGCAGCATAAGGGCAAATCCATCACATATTGCATGGTAACATTAATCAAGAAGATTATTAATTTTGAATGTAACCCCATATAGAAGTGAACTTCTAAAATCAATCTCCATCATTATTAAAGATTTCAGAATAACAATGCATGCCTCTAGTTTGCTAACATCCACTACTTCTTTCCACTTAAATTTACTCTCAAAATTTTCCTGCAAAAACCCTTAAATTTCTGTCAAGTATTTTAGAGCACAAAGAAGCTTCCCAAGTTTCCAGCAATACACTCCCATTTGAGCCCAAAACTTGAGATTCTCCTTGGTGTTGAATAACCTCTGAATCCTAAATTTTTCAAAGCAAGGCATGTTTCCCTCTTGCTACAATTTCCATTGCTCGAGTATCAACTAAAGGTTTCTATGAATGTGTGGGGTCAGAAACATGTCATACTGTAGCCTCAAGTACACCATTCTGTGCTTCTGTCAATGACAAGAAGTTCAGAGATATATCAAAGGGAATGACTTACTTCAAGAGTATTCACAGAAAACTCGAGGGCAGCATTAGTTTCTGATGGTCCATTCTGCGGAAAGATAAAAATTAAAATGACTCATTAAACTTGAATAACAGATCATATTGAAAATTTGTAGTCCAGTAGCTTGGCTATTGGTTGGAGTCAAACAAGAATACAAGTCGATACCTCCACTGGGGGAACAAGATTTGCCACATTTCTAATCATGAATGCTTCTCCTGGTTGAAAACCAAGAATGTTGGAAGGGCATACCCTTGAGTCTGCACAAGCGATCACCATGAACTGTTCTTGAACTTATCAGTTTAGATATAACAGCCCAAGTTTATTTGCAACAAATGGGGCAGATTATAACTGGATTCTTAATCGTGATTTTACTGAAGGCCAAATAGTTTGCCAAAAGTAGTGAATCAGTAAAACATTCGAGTATGTTTATACCTTGGGATATTGAGCTTTGGCAAGAGCTTGAAAGTGCTCTGCTTCTTCCCTATTCAATGCATGAGTTGCTTATCAGATAAAAGGCAAATAGTTCGATTAATTCCAGAAAATCCTTTATTTCAATGCTAGTTGCTACTTACAGGTACTTTTGCTTCTTGAAACAGAGGAACCTGTGCTTCAGCTCTTCAAAACAGTCCAGTCCCTGATCAGTTTTATCCAGATTTTCCATTTTATTTCCCATCTTATCACTCGTAAGTTGTTGGCCAAGTCTCAATGAATTGCTTGAAGCCTCCAATCTTGAAACCAAGTTTCTCCTAAAAGTGGAGAAGCCAAAGCATGAGTGCTATTCTTGGAGTGTTCCTAAATCCTAGGTTCTAACTTCTAATTGAAGAAGTAAAGTGTCTCTGAAAAGCTAATTTCTGGAACAGTCTCATCTTCCAGGTTATTGTTGAAATTACAGTTGTAATGATGGTCTCACAGATCTCATCACCAGGAAGCAATGTACATAAAAAATTATCTCTAAGAAAGGAGAAAAGTTCCCCAAACCAAAGACAAAATGTTTATAACATGTGACCATTATGCAAGTTACAATGAACAGATCAAAAACAGTTACAGGCTGTATCCCTTCAGTGAGAATGGGATTTCGTTTGAAGTTCCAATTGTACAGAAAGTAATAAATGCTGAGTTAGTACTGAAGGTTTCAATTTCCAGTTCCAAGGTGCCAATTCTACAACCAAATGCAGCCTAATAAACAGAAAAGGAAACCAAGAATTGACGAAGAAACCCTTCTTATTTGACGGAAAAAACTGTATGAAGGAAGAGTGTGGGTACTCTGCCAGCATTATTTCTCTTCACAAAGTTATTTTTAATCCCTATTCAAGACAATTAAATAAATCAAGCTTGTTCAAGGACCACACCTTTGTGCAAGATTACTAACACTTTTTATCTTCTCTCTTTCTAGCATCAAACTATTGAAAGAAACAACACTTGAACAAAATGTTACACTTTTTTTACCAGTAATCCTGGTTCAGGAGGTGCATACAGAGAGTAAATGAACCCTTTAGAAAGATCCGCCACTACCAAAACTCAATAGCAACTCATGGCAGATAAACAATTAGCAATAATATCTTCCTGAATAGCCTCTTTCTAGCAAATTCAACAACCTTCTTTACTGATCATTGAAAAATCAATCAGAGAATTCTTAGATCAAAAGCTCGTTAAAAGGTTCTATTTATGAAGTCTATTATATTACATTTTGAGTAAACACACAGGTACCCAGAGAAAATGCAATCCAGATCAGAAGTAGAAACAAGATTAATACACATATTCACCTGACTGAAGGTAATGATCCCAAATGGATTTCGCCAACCCTCACCAATTTCTTCTGTGAATGAAAGATCTGCAAAATAAACATGAGAATCAATAAGGGGAAAAAACAAGCACCTTCTAATATAAAAATGATGGGGGCAAAAAAATTAAAATCAAATGAATGGGAAGAGATACGGGCGATTTTTTAAGAAAACCCAGAAAAGAATTAGTGGGTACCGAAGCAGAAGAATCGGATGCTGATACAGAAGAAGGTCGAAGAACTGCCATTGTTGATCCAATCCAACGAATTCCAGAGCCTGGGATGATGAAGCAAGTTAGGGTTTTCAATCCATAGATGCTAAAGTGGTGCTCGGTTAATCAACGGTTCAAAATCCATAAAAATCTTAACGGTTCAAAATCCATAAAAATTGTAACGGTTTAAAATCATGTCAAGACTACGGTAACAAGAAGAATAATAATAATTAATAATAAAAAGTAGTTACAGATTCGGGAGTGCATGGCTCTGTTCCCGCTCTCACATTTGGTATGTTTTTAACTGCCAACACATCTATTTGTTATATAATATGATTGTAGCAACTAAAATATCAAGATAAAGAGTACATGTTTATCCACACAAGGATAAAAATTTAAAATTTAAAAAAAAAAAAAAACACTCATGGGCCATGGCATTCTTATCCAAATCCAATGACTATAAAATTAGACCCTTTTGAGGAGTCACGGCACTGGAAACTTTCACAACCATATTAGCTTTCCTTGATTTCCAAAACCTTTTTTTTTCCATTCTACACGTAATTGCCAACAGCTCTGAAGCTCATCCTTATTTGCCAATTATGCTTCCACATGATAATAATTTAAACATTGATTCAACTACTTCATCTTTATTTATTTTAAATCATTAGCTTTGAACCTCATCCTTATTTGCAAATCATGCTTCCACATGATAACGATTCAAACATTAATTCAACTGCTTCATCTTTATTTATTGTTGTTATTTAATCCTCTAGCTGTTAAAATATTCAAATTAAAAGTGCATACCCTTGTAAGATAAGTTAATGTGCATGGACAATAATAACTTCCATTGGATATATCAAACTCTCTTCTTTGATGTTTAAATTAGTATTAATTCTAGATGATTTTAGAGTAGAATAACATATCATTTCTGTGCATAATTTATTCACTTTGTATATTCGTTGTAGTGTTATGTTTTGGATTCGATTAAAGATTTTGCATATCACACCGTATCATAGTATTCTATTCTGAATTCTATCCTAGTTTTTTCATGTGCACATCCCATCCCTTTTTTTAATATTCATCCCACTTTTTTACTGTTATTCTATTCTGAATTCTATCCTAGTTTTTTCATGTGCACATCCCATCCCTTTTTTTAATATTCATCCCACTTTTTTACTGTTTGAATAAAGCCAAAGCCTCTTAAATGCTTTCATTTATTTTTCTCTCAAAAAAATGCTTTTATTTTTTCTCATACGAATGATGAACTGTCTAATACGAATGATGAACTAGGTTTAAAGGTTATAGCAAGTATATGAAATAAATCAAAGAATAAAAAAAGGGTAATCACACCATCCCAAAACCAGTCCAATTTTCATGCAGATTAATTTGGAAATACTCCAAACAGGAATTGAATTCAAATCGTTACTTACAGAAAAGTAAAGGAAGGAACTATTCTATTTCCACCTGAAACAAATATGTTGCTGCATCTGTAATACTGATACGTGATACCTAAAAGAGATTTTCAAGTTCTGGGAGATCATCCTCAAAACTCTGAAGATTAAAACGAGTGGAATGAGGTAGGAATTTGAAATTTCTAACGTTGTTGTACAGTTGTTGTTTGTATTAGAAATTACTAAATACGAAAAAGGGGAAATTAAAAATCAAACGCTCTCAAGGGTTAAGGAGAAGGAGAAGAAGAAGAAGGGTTTGAAGTAGAGAAACGAGGGCGCTTGTGAAATGGGAACACCTGGGTGGTGGACCCAAAACTCGAAGCTCGATTTTCCACCACAGCTTTCAATGCTTTTCTCAAATTCCCAAGTTCAGCCTCCCCACCACCACCATCCCACTGCATCACCACCACGTTCTTCGTCCGCCCTCCCACCGTCGCCATCTCTGCCCGCACCACCCGCCCCCTCACTGAGCCAATCGCCTCCCTCAGATCCCGGTTCAAACTCGGTCTATCTTCGCAACACAACGTCGCCTTTATCAGTCTCTCATTTCCCTCGTAGTACCCCAAACTCACCTCGTCCGTCTCTCCAGGAAACGCCCACGCCTCCGATCTGCCGCCGCTGCATCCGTTCTGCGCCGCCACTTCAGCCGCCCGCTTCCTGAGCTCCGTCACGTGCAGAACCACCTCCGCCAGCAGCGACGCCTTGTCCGTCTGGACACGACAAAGTAGTTGAAAATTTAAAAGTGCGCGATTCAATCAAACTATACAACGCCGCGACAAAGAAAAAGAAAAGCAGTCACTCACTTTGGTGGTGTTAGGGAGGAGAGAGCGGAGAGTGGAGAGGTGAGCGTTAATTCGCTGCCTGCGCCTCCTCTCGGCCTCGCTGTGGCTGTTGCATGCAGCCGTCGATTTTCCCTCCATCTTTGTTCCTGAATCCCCCTCTTCCATCAACTTCAGCTTCATCTTCCGAACAGGTTCACAGTACCTTTGAAACGGGAGCATTTTCTACCCAAAAGAAAGAATTTCTAAAAAAATTATATGTTGATGGAAATGAAGAGTTTCTACAAAGGAAAAATAATAGAATGTTAACTATGTAGATATAGAACGGAAACCTCATTTAATGTTGTTGTCGTAGAAGATATGGTAAGAAGCTCCAAAACGTAGGTATAAATTATATTAAGCTGTATAAAGAATAAAGGCAAAAAAACCCCTGAATTTTTTTGAAGAAAGAGGAAGAGGGAGGGGCTGGCCGCTGGCCTAGAGGGAAAAAGGAAAGGGAATTAGAAGCTCAAGTTGATGGTGTAGACTTGTAGTGTACTGGTTGTGGACCTTGTGGTGGTGGAAAAGTGAAAAGGAAAGGTGGTGCATGGAGAGTTAAAAAGGTGAACCATTACTCATTACCCCCGAGGAATTGAGACCAAACCTAAGGTCAGGAAAACAGAAGTGTGAAGTAACAATTTCTTATTGTTTCAAGTCTCTTTAGTAGCATTTGAGGATTTATCCGTAGTGGTTAACTCGAAGGAAGGAAGGGACTTATAAAATTAGTTGAGATACAACTGTCTCTTTAGGATTCACTTCTTTTCAATTAACTATTTGATAACAGTGGGAGCATAAAAAATCCATAATTCTGATGTTAAATGTCATTTGTTTCGTTCATTCAGGTTTGAGCTAGTGGGGATTTCACTGAAAATGTCTCGATAAAGTGGAGCATAATGCTTCAACCTAATTCAAGATTTGGTCACAAATTTCAAATTTGACACCAAAACGTCTTGTTGGCGTACGTTAAAACTGTCTGTGGTTGTTGGTGGTGGTGGGGAGGTGTCCATTCAACACCCAATGTGAATGGGAGTGTGTATCAACCATGCTTTTTGTGCACACATCGTGTGCAAATGGCAACATATCATGAAAAAGGGAGTCGGATTCACACCCCCAAAGTCCAAAGTCTAAAGTCCGAACTCCATCAAGGTGGATCATCTAGTGAGTAGTGGGTGGTGGTAGTGCAGGCGGAGAGGGCGTGGAAAGGCGAAACGTGGCTCAATCATTTTCAATGAACAGTAACATATTGCGGCGGCGCCGACAGATTTTCTAAGGGAATCAAAGCTGACAGCAGCGACCTTGGGCCGACAACATCCCCTTTGTGCCTTTTGTCACTACACCATATTTCTACAACCCTGTATTTCTCTCCCTTTCTATTTTTCTTAGTAGACCCCATTCACACCACCTCTCATTTTTTACCCTTCGATGCCTTGCTCTTCCATACATCTCATTGTCCTTTTACCCTATTTCTTGATATTTATTTATTTACTTATTTTTCCCTTTTTCGCTTCTTTTAACCGAGAAAAACGATTCAAAATGGAAAAGGGTTGGAAGAATCGGATGAGAATGAGGAACAGAGGAAGGGAGCGGCTTATGTCATAATGTTCCAGATTTTGTGATTTTAATCTATAAACAGTTGGTGAATAGTTCAAAGGAGGCCAAATATCAGGTGCTTTGTCCTTTATCAATGTGTCCGCACGGACGCATGAATTTAAATTTAATCCGGTTGTCTTCTTCGGCACTGCCATGCCAGACCCCCCCTAGCTGTATGCAGAAGGCATGCATAAATGAATTTGAATCCAGAGTTTTCTATTGATACATGGAATGATTTTTCAAGAAAATGAATGTTATTTTATCAAACATGGTGGTATGTGTAGGTACCATGAGTTTTGATCCAACATCTCCACATAGAAGGTCAAAACGGATCAAAACCTAAAATAAGCCTAAACATCCTTACATGAACATGGATCCGGGCCTAAATTTCAGCTTGTGGGCATCTACGCCCTCCTCTAGCTGGCTGCCATCTTTAAAGAGATGGTCAGCTAGTGATTTCCCGACTGATTCTTTGACAATTGAAGAATATATCCTCCCGCAAACCACATACGAAACCGCCCTTAAGATGATCAACCAATCTTTAAGGCGGAAGACTCAGACAACTTGGTTACCCAAAAGAAAAAACAGTTGAAGCGCAAGAGACGCATCTGCCTCCCTTCTATTTCGAAAACCAATCACCCACTTCCCATGGAAAGTGGATCAACATCCTTCTTCATAAATAAGGGAAGTAAAGCTAAGAGAATATGATGTGAAAATATACACCTGCAGAATTGACTGTGAGAACGCTCCCAATCTCCTTAACTAACTTAAGCATCGAAGAGCCGATCGGCACACCACCGCCAGTCCCTTGTTTGTTTTGTAGGTTCTTGCTGTTAGGTTCACGCCCCGACGATCCACGGACTCTGAGAATCCGAGAGACAACAATTTGCGTTGTTTGTGGGAAATCGAACAAAAAGTCTCGTCGACAATTGGCAAGAGCTTGGCTCCAACGGCTATCCAATAGCCTTTCATCACCTGGAGCTCGGTCAATCCCCCATTCCACATCTAATTCGTCCGGGACAGTCGCAATGTTATGCAACCCAGTGATCTAGTCGCCAGAAGATCAATTCCTCCATTGGCGTCAGGGCATGGAGAGAAAGCAGGGGGAACAAGCAAGAAAGATGAAGGAGTTGCAAAGTCATGTTGAACGCCACGAGATAACGACTAATCAGATCTCGGGATCGAGAAAGCCGCAAACTCGGGAAGAGGTATTATCAATAAAGCTTCCTTTAGCATTCTCTATCAATCTTTGCAATAGCTCCATTACAGTCCTGCAAGGTTGATGTCCTACCAAATTTAATATGGTCGATGCAATACCTGATTCATTACAGTTCGTGTAAGGTTGATGTCCTAATTAACCCAAGATGGTCGGGCGTCCAACCGGTTCATTACAAAGTCCCGAGAAGGTTGATGTCCTACCAAATTTCTAAGATGGTTGATGCTCAACCGGGTTCATTACAAAGTCCGGGCAAGGTTGATGTCCTACCGGCCTAGTATGGTTGATGCCCAACTGGTTCATTTCCAAGTCCGTTGATGTCCAACCGGCCCGATATGGTTGATGCCCATCTTGTTCATTTCCAAGTCCGGGTAATGTTGATGTCCTATCGGCCCGATATGGTTGATGTCCAGCTGGTTCATTACAAAGTCCGGGTAAGGTTGATGTCCTACCGGCCCAGTATGGTTGATGCCTAACTAGTTCATTACAAAGTCCCGTAAGTGGGAGGCGTAAAGAAGCAAAAATAAGGACTGCCAACACACAAAAAGCGTACAATGCCGCCGCGCGCCGCGCAAGTGTAAAGTCGATGTCCCATCGACCCAAGATGGTCGATGCCCAACCCGATTCATTACAAAGCTCATGTAAGGTTGATGTCCTATCGGCCTAGTATGGTTGATGCCCACCTGGCTCATTACAAATCCCGGGTAAGGTTGATGTCCTATAGCATAAGAGTCCAAATCGTGGCTCTGGGCTCGTTGGCACTTTTAATGTCGACTTTCGCTCTAGTCACTAGCACTTTCAAAAATACCGCATTTTGACTCTAATCCGTCGGCACTTTCTTAATGTCGTACTTCGCTCTAAGTCATTCCGCATTTTCAAAAGACTAGGATCGTGACTCTTATCCCGTTGGCACTTTTTAATGCTGCACTTCGGCTCTAAGTCGCCCGACACTTTCAAAAGACTGGGACCGCGGGCTCTTACCGTTTCAAGACTTTCTTATTGCCACTCCGCTTTGAGTCGTCTAGCACTTTCAAAAGACCAAATTGTGGCTCTAAGGCCTCAATGTGGGCACTTTCAAAGACCCACTATGGCCTGCTTGGCTGCACTTTCAAAAATCCATTCTCTTAGACTCCTATTCAGCGCATGTTTAAACACAACAATGGCTCACCAGGCCTTCTTTCTCTTCACCACCTGGGGCACAGCCTTGTTCCCCAAAGGTGACTGAGTGCCTGATCAAGCTAACTAAGGTCTCTTCAATCTCATTTGAGACTCGAAATGACCTCGCTGAGAAGAGCTACCCGGATTGACTTCAAAAGATTTAAGAAGAACAAAATGTTCACTCCCTAATGACTCTCCCATAGTCTGGACTGATATGATGCAAGGGCCATAAGGAAGTGGACCTGAGCCTAACTCTTGCAAGTTCTTCATCGACAATAGGAGCTCGCTACGCCCCTGATCTCAACAATCGAACATGTTTGAAACATATGGTTCACACGTATGATAAAACTCAAGAAAATTTTAATCAAATTTTTAAAAAAAGGGCAAATCAGACTACCTGACAGTCCGTAGAAAAGTTGGGATTTTTTATTTCTGATGACAAACTGATTGCAATCGTTGACCGTCTCAAATAAATCTAGCTACCCAATCGAATTCCATCAATCTCCAAGATAGTCCGACTTCACGATTGAGGCAACTTGCAGTCGGCAAATACACGGTTGAAGACATGTGGACGACACATGGCGAAAGATAGGGTGACACATGGTGAACCATGTGTCACAATGCATGGCAAAGGCATGCCATGTGTGTGAAACATGGCATGCCATGTGTCAACATGCATGGCACTTTGGGAGCTATAAATATGGGAGCTCAAATTCAATTCGTGGGGGAGGTAGCGAGAAGAAGAGGAAGTGGAAAGAGAAAGGAGGAAAGGAAAGAGAAAAGGGAGTGAGTATGAAAAGGAAAGAAGGAAATAGGAGAAGAAAAAGGAGGAAGAGAGGGAAAGAAAGAGGGAAAAGAAAGAGTGTCAGCTGAGTTGCACCTTACTAGCAAAGAACTCGGAATTGAGCTACAAGAGGTAGGTTTCCTCCTACTCTGGTTATTTTACACCCAGGTCGTGAAATAACACTGCTCGGGTCCTATCGTGCGACTAGACAGCTGTGGTTTGTTTGTGATTATGTGAATGGTCAAAGACCTGCTTCAAGGAGGTTTCAGGATCAGCCCAAAACCAAACATTGTGTTCCAAGATAGTATAATCCCGGTGCGTATCGGCAAACTGGTAGTCAAATTTCCGCACACCTTTCAGAACCTGGCCACATCAACTTCGGACGTTTACAACTTTCCAAATCAACTCCTCGATTTCCAGACGCTCTTGACTCTATTGGAAAAGTTCTCATTAAGTCTAGAACTAATAATAAAGTGCTCACCAAACGTGGATGAACATCAATGGTCACTGATAGTCAGAGGAATGGTCCGCCTGCTCCTGAACTCTGCTTTTGGAACTCCGGCTTGTAACTTAAATGACTGGGGTCACAGATGGCCTCGAGTAAAAGAATCATGTGGTTGATGCCTGTGTGGTATTTACAAAAATTGGACTTTTGAATTAAGTCCAGACATTTCCGAGGCCAAGCATGTACGGATTATGGTCGAATGTAGGTTAATGTGTTAATTGCCATAAACTGAATATGTCGATTATGTGAAATTATGTGTGATATATGTGTGATAAAGATGGAAATAATTATATGTATCATTGTAAGGATCGACATACTACGCCTTAGTCAGAATATGAATTATGACACTACTTGGCTCTTGCTAATGGTTGAAATTATGTTAATACATGCTTCAATGATAATACATGAATGAACTGAATGATAGAAAAGATGGTGCAGCTTATGTGATGCTTAACATTTGAATGTGAATATTAACATGACTCCATGTAACATGTTGAATTAAATATATGAAATAACAGGCATTAGACATGAGTTTTCATAAAGACAACAATGTACTGCTGTAGAATATCCATGTAGAGGCCTTCATACATCGTCAGCGGCTATATAAGTACACAAATCAGACAGATTGTATGCTGTAACACCACATTACATGGGTGTGTGTACATGGTAATTGGACTACATCAAATGCTGGGCTGTGCTGAATCTGTGGGCGGGAATGGATGAAGTCCAATCGAGCTCCACAAAGGCTAAATGAAAATGGAAAACGAATAAAGGTCGAGCGAAAGTAGGGATAGACACTTCAAGTGAAAAGCCCGAAACCGGTTAGCCAAATGTGATCCATCGCAAAGCCCGAAAAATGCTCCGAGATATGAGACCAAAGAAGACCGCTGAAAGTTTTGTCGCTTCCAAAAGACACTTAAACGATTAAAATAAAATATCACATGTATCACTAAGCCAGGAGATGGGAGCCTGACCGACCGACATTTCCATCAGACTCGTGATTCGTATGGCCTAGGTCAATTCATACACGGCAAGGTGAGTGTCGCCCCATACATGCATGAAGTTTTTTTTCATGATAGACAAATATGTATGCACGGACAAGTTGTCAGTTTGATCAGAAATGATCATTTGTGACGCTGCATCTAAAAGTATGAAAGAAATTGTAGTATCTCACACGTTACTACCCCATCGTGGACCCCTTTCAAGTATAGGACGAGTACAGTGCACGACGCCCTTAGAGAGGCCTGATTAAGTGAAGCGGCCTGATCGTGGCCTTGATTCATGCTTTGTGTATATATTAGAATCCGCTTAATATATATGTTTTGTAATAAGAGTGATGTAATAACTCTCGACCTATGTAAATGTATGGTTTTGTAACCATATGAACAAATATGGATTTACGGGCCCTATCGGGGTCATTTTACTGAAGTATGGGTCTCATGATATGAGACACACAGGTTTCCACAGTCGACAAAGGGTCAATGACCTGCTGGGCCACACTTTATATCCAAACACGCTCAATGGCTTTACTAATTCTCTGCCTCTTCCACTTTTCTCCACCAAGGTTTAATGATCAGATTTTCCCGATCGAAGAAGCACCAACCTTCAGCCGAAAATTGGGGTATCAGGAGTACCTACGCTTTTTAGCCTGCACTACTCGTCATCAAAATTCACATTCAAGCAGCCCATCATCAGCTCGACCTGCCTCATGAAGAGGCCTGCCAAGACTAATTCCACTCATATTAAAATCACACTAGAACCCACTAGAAGGTACTCCTAGAATCCGTCCTGGGATCCTAAGTCCCCCAACCCATTATCTTTACTAAGATATAAGAATACTCTATAGGGAAAATACGCAAAGTAGATATTTATCCCCGAATTTCCTGATTTCTAAATGATAAAAAAAAAACTTATGTAGATACGCAATATAGCATGTTCATACACACATATCCGAATCGACCAAACCACGTGACCGACACCAAAGTAGATCCATAGCTTCCTCCGTAAAGTGACCGCCGGTTTGAAAACCGGCAGAGAGAGAGAGCAGAGGTGAGACGACCGCCTCTTATCCGATATGCCAAATGAAACCTAATTCCACCGGATGGGAAGTCGAGAGGCTCATACGATGAGCAGTGGGACTCTCATAAATAGGTACTCATGGATAGTCCAAATTTCATCATAGACTATCAATACGCTGGCTACGTGACACCGGGTCAAGTACACGCTTACATAATATAATAATAATACATAATCGACATTATTTAATAATCCAATAAACAAATCTTAATAATTGATTAATACTAATCCATAAAATTAAAATACAACATTCTCCCCACTTGATAAAGATTAGTCAATTATTAGGAATAAGGATTATTGTAACTATGATAAATAATCAATTATGACCAAAGCACATAACAACCAATAATAAAATATATATATATATATAAAGCCTTCAATGTGCAGAACATCTTATCCGATAGGGAAAAAAATGTCATACACATCAATAAGCTCATATTTCATGTAAAAAGATTATGAATAGAGAACTGCATGAGTGAATCAAACAAAATATGCATTTCTCAAACAAATGGTCCAAGCATCTCGATGCTGTCAGAGGTATGATGATATTATTGACATGTCATTCAATACATACCTCAAACAATTACAAAGCAACAAATGTATAAATTCATACTCCCACTAACCCAAAAATATCAAAAGATTCTAACTAAACCCATGAAAGTTACATGACGTTGATAAACTCCTGCTGTGTTTTTGGTTAGTGGATCTGCTAACATATGTCCTATAGCAGTATATTCAATCCGAGTCTGAAATTCCCGAACTTTCTCCTGACAAACAGGTATTTTATATCAAAGTGCTTGTTTAGTAGCACTCCTGTTGTTTTGAGAGAAATGTACAGCAACTGTATTGTCACAATATATAACAAGTGGCTTGGATATGCTCTCAACAATATGAAAGCCAAAAATCAATTTCTTTAGCTACATGGCTTGACAAGTAGCCTCATAACAAGTGACATACTGCCTATGGGCCAGAGGAAGGCCAAGTGTTTGTTTAACACTTTTCCAAGAAACAGCTCCTCCTGCCATCATAAAAATAAAACCAGAAGTAGATTTTCTCACATTCAAAAACTCGCAAAATCGAATCGTAATAGCCAAGGACTTCAAGTTGATCGTGACTTTTATAGTCAACATATAGTCTTTGGTACCTTGCAAGTACCTCATGACCTTTCTACGGCTTCAATTATTCAAACCTCGATTGCTCAAGTATCTCCCCTAAAGCATTAATGCAAAAAGCAACATTTTATGGACAAGTACAAACTTGAGCATACACGTCGCTAACAAATGGAAGCATATGACCTTTCCATTTCACAAATCTCCTTTTCATTCGAGGACATTGAGATTTTAGAGAGCTTATCACCCCTTTTCTCGAATGGGTGACATGGCGAACAAAGAATTTACGCTGAACCGCTTCGCGACTTTTTCAATATATCCTCTTTGAGACAATCCAAGAATGCTTTTAGACCTATCACGATGAATCTAGATGCCTAGGACAAAGAAGGAATCACCAAGGTCTTTCATATCAAAATGAGTATTCAGCACCTGTTTTGTCTCATTCAAAAGCTTAACACAACTACTAACAAGGAGTATATCATCGTCATATAAAACAAGGACTATGAAGTTGCTCCCACTCATCTTCAAATAAATGCACTGATCTGAAACATTTTCTTTAAAACCAAAGGAAGTGACCACCTGATCAAATTTCAAATACCATTGCCTTGAGGCCTGTTTCAGCTCATAAATGGACTTCCTCAATTTACAACCAGGGCGTTTCTCTCGTCTTTTTCAACAAAAACCATCAAAGCTGAATCATGTAAACATCTTCGCTAAATCTCCATTTAAGAAAGTCGCTTTCACATCCATTCGCGGTTCTAAATTAAAGAGCAACCAGTCATAACGACTCGAAAAGAGTCCTTAAGGGAATCGTGAGAAGGTCTCCTTATAATCAATACCCTCTCTTTGGACTATAGCCTAGCCACTAATCCTGCTTTTGTATCTCTAACTACACCATCTCGAATCCACTGTCTTAAAGACTCATTTACACCCAATCGTTTACAAATTTCAAGTAACTCCACTAGATCCCCAAACACTATTATGAGACATGGAAGCCAATTCATCTTGGTATACCACCAAATGACATTCGTGAAGGCTATTGAGAACTGGAAATAGCCTCTTGAAAAGCCAAATCCATGTTGGTGATAGCCAAATATAGATCCAGAGACTCTTTCCAATCCTCATAATTGGTCACATTCAGAGTTTTGGATGTGCTCTCAATTGCATAGGCAATGAGGTCGGGTACCAGAGTAGAGAGGAAACATTTAATATGCATAACATAATATTACCATATTTACACAAATAAATGATTCTCACGTACAACCAAACATGCCTATTAAACAGATTTCTTATTTATCATGATTCTGCCTAAGGGTCACTTAATCACACAGTGTTGAAATATAGTATACAAATGTAAGCTATCTCATGTCACCAAATTTAATATCGATAGGATACTCAAAACATAATTTGACATAAGTTTAGAACAAATAGTACACGTGACATTAAATAAATTACACTAATAACAACATACCGATAGGGTATAATTATTTTTTTGTGCAAACATTCATATGAATTCAATTAAAATTTAAAAGAATTTAAATTATTTACTTTGCCAATGTTTTGCATAATATGCTCACGAGTAGGGCAAGATCATAATTATGCAAAATAATATCATAGTCAGCTGGTACAGATCAATATACAATTGCATAATCCACAAAATACATCAATTTAACAAAAAAATTTTGGGCCTTAAACCGAGAGTAAGTTAAAGAATTCAACCCTGATTTCATCTCCCTTGCTCCTAAGCTTCGAACTCTCATTTCTCCACCATTTTCGACGATATGATTTATTACTTAAATTTACAAAAAATCACCCGTAACGGGTAGATCAATGAAAAACAATCTATAGTTTCTCAATTATCCACAGTAAGGTTTCGGACACTTCCTTTTTTTTTTTTTTTTTTTTGCAATTTGACGAAAATAGGGTCATAAATTTGAACAATATAATCCCAAACCTTTTGATTCCAGAACATATCCAAAATAGAGACTCATATGTGAGATTAACAAAACCCTAAAAGCGGAAAATTTCACATAAAATAAGAATCTCAATCAACACAAATTATTAAGGCTCATGCTGCATTTAATGTACCATAATTCGCATTCGATTACCGATACCAAATCGATAGAAAAAACTTGATGTGGATATCACAGAATATGATAAGATGCTCATACACACACATATCCGAATCGACCAAACTACGCACTGACACCAAAGTAGGATCCATAGCTCCGCAGCCGATCACACAAAACCGAGGCAGAGAGAGAGATGAACGCCTTCTATCTCGATATGTCAAACGAAACCTAATCTCCACTGACGTGTTTCTAGAGGCCATATCATTTAAAGAGTGACCTCTCATAAATAAAAAGATCACTGACAGTCTGTACCCCATCATAGACTATCAATACGTCACACGTGATTAATTGGTCAAGGTTATATCGCTACATAATATAATAATAATACATAATTGATATTATTTAATAATCCAATAAACAAATCTTAATAATTGATTAATACTAATCCATAAAATTAAAATACAACACTAAATCCTTTATTTGGAAGGATAATCCTTAATAAGGAAAAACATATTTTATTTCTTATTTCTCAAAAGCGATAATTCGGAGGCTTTAAAATATATTTTCATTCCTATTTCATTAGTTATTTGATAAGAAAATGATATTTTATCCTTATTTCTAAAAAGGAGGCTAATCCCTTTAATACGAAAAATATATCTTATTCCTAAAATAAGACCAAAAAATTGGAAAGATCCCCACAGAATAGAGGTTCTCATTGCACAACTGATGCCCCAAGGATCAGACAAACAAATTGGTTCTTAAAGTATGCAATAATAAATTGCTAGAACTTGAGGCCCTTTGTAAGTAATTAACGTGGGAGGTGTGAAAGCTCAAAACAACAGGCTCTGGAAGCGAGGTACCCGTCCCCACGCGAACCAGTTATTCTAATGGAAAAGGGAAGAGTAAGATCAACATCTGATGGCAGGGAGGTAGGCAGGGAGGGAAGGAGAGACAAGGAAAGGCAGAGAGAGCAGGAACAGAATTCCTAATTCTTGGTTATCAGGGTTGACGTAAGCATATACACTGCAAACAGGCATGTTCCCATCCCTCATTCTGTCTATGCACTTTGGGTCCACAACTGTGCACCTGTCTCCTACCCTCCTTTGTCCTTTTTTCCTTCTCAACCAAAATCCATCTTCAATAATACTCAATATTCAAGGTTGTTGGTTTTGAGTTCGAATTTATTTATGTGTTTGACGGAAGTTTTTGAGTTAGGAAATACATATTAAGGTTTAAGGCATGAACACCCCCTTGGTTCATAGAGGCCTTTTTACCTTCAAAAGATAAGGTTAAGAGCCGGCAGGAAAAGAAAAGCACGGAAGGAAGGGGAGGGGGCCTTATTTCCTTTGGACATATATAATTTTTTTTTTTCTTTAATTTATCAAGTTGAAAATCAAAATAATGATCAAATTAGTACATAAACAGTAATATCGTAGTTACTGACTATGAAATTGAAATTTCTTTTATATTAATACCACAGTCACTAACTCAAACATTGATTTTTTTTTTAAATGATAATAATAATACCACAAGTAGTGATTACAGCATAGAAAATATTTTGAAATTTTTTTAAGTTAATATTGCAATCAAACATATTAGGTTGAACATTATTTATAGTTTTAACCTATTTTAATATATGTTTTTTTCAAAATAACCTAAATATGTCCTGAACTCTTATTTCCTTCCTGTAAAGGCCTCTGATGTCCTTTATTTCCCTAGCCCTAACCCTAGTGTGGGGCCTAGTATATTCAAAATCGACCACCCTCCATTTTTGTTTTCAGAGGCGACACTGAGGAAGGAAGAAAACAGAGAATGCATGAGAAAAAGGTTAAAGTGACCAGGAAAGGCGACAGTAAAACTTTGCTGTCCTGAAATCATCCTGATAGCCATACCCTACCCACTCCTGTCAAACATGTACAAGCTACTGAAAACCTTCTCCTCACTATCCATGCATGCTTATTATGTACTTAGCCAACAAGTGATAAGGATGAAATTTCTTTGATTTACTCAATAAATGAGATGAAACAATCAATGAACTTTAAGTGACTTGGTATTTGCTTGAGTTGAACTACAATTAGTATTCAAAGTTAGTGACAGTTCATCCGAGTCAAACTACTGTTGACAAATAATCCATGAAGTTTACAAGGACAATCCCTGAAAGCTGTATTTCATTAAAAATACCTATTTTTGAAAGCTCACCAAATAACCATGAATGAACCCTCCATATTTTTTAGTTTCATGAGCTTCGATTCTTTCTTCTTTTTTTCGTATCCATCTTATGTGAGTTTTTTTTTCTTTTTTTCATAAACCAATCAAATATGAAATTCGGATATTAGTTGGATACCAATTAAGATCTGTACTAGTCTCAAACAAGATTTTGAACCTTAATCTCCACAGAAAAAAGATTAATAAAACGTTCACTAAGCATTCAGTTTCAACAACATATCCATGTCTTGCACAATGAATTGCAGTAGCCAAAATTTGTAATCAACATCATCCCGTTGTTCAGTCTGCAATAATAATAACTTAAACGATTAATAAAGCTCCAACTATTCAGAGTATAAAATTTATTGGTGAGTAGTTTAATCCTTCTGTGAATTTATGAGAGGGAAAATTCAACTACCCAAATTGGGTTAAGATTAACATTGCCAGCACGAGGTATAACAAGAAAGTAACCGAATATACTTCAATTCACAGAATCCGAATTCAACATCCAGAGGGGATATTTCAGTTCATATTGGGTTAAGACTAACATGGCCCTCACAAACCTCATGTGCAAGCCTCACACTGGAAAAGAAAAAAAGGCAAGGAGCACAAGTATTCAAACTATGTATAAACAGAAAATTCAGACTAGTCAGTCACACACGATGATGAAACTTGCAAAAATATAACGGATTCATACCGGGCCACAGAACAGAACTTTCCAAGGATCTAAAGAGATTACCCAGCAAAGCTAAGTGTGTGCATTTTTATCAAATGGAGATCCAGCAGGAGCAGTGAGACCAAGGTTCCGCATAACTCTCATTCTCCGTGCATTGAGTACATCAGACTTCATTGGAGATGTTTTTTCACAAGTCTTCCTTGCTGAACGTGTTGCCTAAGGACAGTTTCAAATATATGGATCAACATATGGTAGAAGGAATAAGATTACAGAGAATAGAAGAAAAAAAAAAGAAAAAGGAGCTTACTAACCAAGCATGGGGTATTCGAATTGAGCTTCTTCAGCATGCCATCTTGTTTAGTGGTTTCCCCTTTTGCTTCCTTCTCAGTGCTTAGGCTATTTAGCTTGAGTTTCTTTTGTGACCTGTCTTGTTTCAAGGTTTTGCTTTCAGGTGCATCCTCATGACATTGGCTACTTGGCCTGCGTTTTTGCAGCACACCATCTTGGACAGAGATATTCCTTTGCACTTGTGCCTCAATTGACTCGACTTTCTTCTGCACCGCATCTTGCTTAGGAGGTTTTCCTTTTGCTTCTTTGCGTGTGCTTGGTCTATTTGGCACAAGTTTTTCCTGCAGCCAAGCATTCTTAACAGTTTTGCTTTTTGCTTCCATTTTAGCATCAGTGCTTGAGATATTTGGATTGTGTTTCTTTTGCACCTCACTTTGCTGAGAGCTTTCGCATTTTGTTTCCTCTTCACTGCTTATGCTAGTTGGCTTTGATTTCTTCTGCACCCCATTTTGCTTAGAGGTTTTGCAATTTGCTTCCTCCTTGGAACTTGGCCCCTTCAACCTGAGTTTCTTCACTGCTCCATTCCCTTCGTTCTTCTGCACCCCATCTTGCTTAGAGGTTTTGCAATCTGCTACTTCCTTGGCACTTGGCCCCTTCAACTTGAGTTTCTTCACTACTCCATTCCCTTTAAAGGTTTTGCTTTCCACTTCCTCAGTGCTTTCTGCCAGAAATTTCCATGCATTACCATCATTTGCTTTAAATTTCCAGACATTTGTCCTCTTGGAGAAATCTTTGCCTGGGACTGTGGATGCATGGACATGTGATGCTAGTGCAGAACACAACTTATGAACAGAAGTGCAAAAATGAAAACAGCTACAGCCAACAAAAGTTGAATTGTTTGCCAAGTCATTCTTCCTAACACTAAACTGCTCCGTTTCATCATTCTTTTTTACACATTGACCTTAGAAATTTTAGCAACGAGATCAGCCTTGCGTGCTCTAGTTCCTTGAAAACTGACAGCTTGATGATGGTTTTTTTTAGGCAACAAATGTCTGAAAACAATTTTGTTAGATATTGTACAGTCTTTTCCTTTTATTTTCTTACTGTATTGTGGGACTCATGAGTGTGTATATATGCTCCAATACATGTAAACGTATGCAGTCTTTCCGAATATAATAAAAATTAGGATTCTTCTTTTCTCTTTCACATGGTATCAGAGCCAAAGGTAAAACCTTAATTTATTTTTCTACGACGTTGCTTCATCCCGGTCACTTTATTGTCCTTCTAGAACCCTCCGCCGTCGAATCTCCTCGTCGCCGCTGCCGGTGAAATTAGGGATTCTCCCTTTTCTCTCTTCACATGGTATCAGAGCCAAAGGGGAAAACCTAATTTACTTTTTCGATGATCGTGTTTCATCCCGATTACTTTATTCTCCTTCCGGAACCCTCCGCCGTTGGATCTCCTTGCCGCCGCCACCGCCAGTGACTTTTCCGACCAGAAACCTCAGATTTCCAGGCGCAAGAGGTCGATTTACACGTCGGAGGAAACCCCGTCGGAAAACAGCTCCCCACGCGCCACCACGCGCCGCCACGCGCCACTCCTCTCCGGCAGCTTACCGTCCACGCACCAACGCGTGTGTGAGAGTGGCTCACTTTCCGGTGACGAGACTTCATATCCAGGCTCGTCCGACACCGTCTTGCTGCTCCATCCCTCCGACGGTCCACCCCGAGCCCTCCTTATCCACCTTTTTGCCCATTTCAGCTCCGCCGCACTCCATTAGTCGCTCTTCTCCACGGATTGGGTCACTTTTCTTCATCTCCAGTTCCACAGCTGTGATTCACCCTCCTATTAGAGCTCTCTTCAATCCAAACGTGATTCAATCTCCAGTTAAGTAGATATGGCAACTAAAAATCCTATTTTTACATATATTATCTTTGGATCTCCTACTATCACATCCAAAAAATTGATTGGTAGTGAGAATTATCTTTCCTGGTCAACTTCTGTGGAACTCTGGTTCATGGGACAAGGTTATGAGGATCATCTTATTACACCGAAAGATGTTATACCTAATGTTGACAAGGTACTGAGCTTTCAAGAAAATGATGCACAACTATAGCGATTATGGCAATGGCTGATCAAAATTTTGTTTCATCTTTCTGGGCTTACAAACATGTTCTAAGTTTTGAATCCACAAAAGTTCTATACAATGATATCCAACGCCTTTATAAGGTGGTTTCTGCTATTGTCAATATCCGACAAATGTGACATGGATTTATCTAATTATATTGGCCGATTGACACTTTATGAGGAAAGTTCTTACACCGATGCTCTTTACTAAAGGATGTCGCTCAACAAACGCAGATTAACAAGTTCTTCACAGGTCCCTTACTGACAAGGCCTCCGTCCGATCTTGAGACCGGCCTCGAGATCGTATCTCGCACCACGTCCCATCCTCGATGATGTGTTTGCTCGCCTCCTCCATATCTCCTCCACTCAGACTTTGCCATCCGATAAATTTCTTCAAATTCCTTCTCGTGTTAGTTTCTCAAACTAACCCTCAGGGAGGACGCAGTGGTAACCGAAGTAGAGGACAACGCCCTCACTACACCTATAGCAATAAGCTTGGCCACACTCGTGATAGTTGTTATCGGGCCATGACGGCCTCCCCGCACCGCCCACGCGCCCAGCCTTCGACTCGACTCACTACCAACCCGGAAATTTCCACATCTCAGTATTCTCCCACCGACGGTGAGTACGACGACTATCTTCGCCATCAAGTTGTACCAAGTCGCCTTGTTGCATCCGCCGCCTAAACCAGAATGCCTGCCCCATTTTACTCATACATCTTCTCTGGGACTCGGATTCTGGGGACTGTGCTTCCAATCACATATCTGGTAATAAAGATCTTTTCTCTTCTCTTACTACTACCCTTACTTCACCTACTGTTACCTTAGTTAATGGTTCTCAAACTATGGCTAAAAGTATTGGTTTGGCACATCCTCTCCCTTCCCTACCTCTCACTTCTCGTCCTTATACTCCCGGGAGCGTCCCTTAATCTTATTTCCATCGCCAGAAATCACTCAGGATTTAACTACTCCATTATTTTTCATAAATCTAGACCTTCAAGATCAAGTACGAGGAAGACGTGATTGCACGGACGTAGTCCCAAGGCTCCATCACCTCACCTCGAAATCATCTCCTGCAATTTGTGTTTCCATTGATGCTCCTCTCCTCATCCACAGTCGTTCGGGCCACCCTAGTTTTTCTAAGTTCCAGAAGATGGTCACTCGTTTTTCCACTTTTTCGTCACTTATGTGTGAGTCCTGTCAACTTGGGAAACATACTCGTGTCTCGTTCCCACAGCGTTTGAATAATCGGGCAAAATCTCCTTTGGAACTTGTCCACACTGATGTTTAGGATCCTTGTCAAACTACGTCTACTTTTGGGGATTTCAAGATTTCCCATTGATGACTATTCTCGATGTACTTCGTTATTTTTGGTTTGTGAAAATCGAAATGAAGCTATATTCTATTTTCCGTAAATTTATAATAAATTATAACCCAGTTCAATATTTCTATTCGTGTGTTACGTAGTGACAATGCCAAGGAATATTTTTCTGCACCCTTTACTTCATTTATGTCCCAATATGGAATCCTTCATCAGTCTTCTTGTGCTCATACTCCTCAACAAAATGGGGTAGCTAAACGTAAAAATTGTCATCTTATCGAGACAACTCGTACTCTCCTCCATTATCATGTTCCTTTTTGTTTTTGGGGGGACGCTGTTCTTACAACTTGTTATTTGATTTCAATCAGGAGGCCCTCATTTAGCATGATCGATTCCTCATTCACTTCTTTTTCCCCGACCAACCACTTTATTTCCCTTCCTCCGTGTCTTTAGTCAGACCTCATGGTTTATATTCTCACTCCAGGACAAGACAAGATTTCCGCTAAGGCCACGAAATGCATCTTCTTAGGCTACTCCCGACGTCAGAAGAGTTATCATTGTTATTCCCCTCAGACTCATCGATACTTTCTCTCTGCTAATGTCACCTTCTTCGAGGACTCACCCTTCTTCTCCTCCTCCGAGTCTCTTCCTGTTACTGAAGTTTTATCCCTTCCCATCATCTCCCCGCCTAAATTTGATGATGTATCTTCTCGACCACTTCAAGTTTATCATCGCCGTCACCATGCCGCTGTTCCTCTCCTTTCTACTGAGGCCCCTGCTAACTCACTTCCTATCCCTTCAACTTCTCCTACCCCGCCTCGCCTTCACACCGCCACCGTCAAAGGTAATCCATCTACCAGCAATCCTCATCCTATTTATAATTTTTCAGTTACTATCGACATTCACCCTACTCGTGATTTGTTTCGCTTATATCCTCTGCTTTCTTCTTCCTAAGAACACCAATGAGGCTCTTTCCCATCCTGGCCCACGACAAGAATTGCATTTAATTTATCGGGGCTCGCACTAAACTCATTCTGGGATCTTTGTTTTGCCATTTGGTAAGTTTCCATTGATCATTACCGGGTTTACTACGCTTAAGGTCAAGTCCCGATGACGCGTTGATCACCTTAAGGCCCGCTTGGCTGGCGAAAAGATATACCGTGCCTATTGGCTCGACATTACGACACATCTCTCCCCGCTGCTACACTGCTTTGGTCCCTCTCCTTCTCTGGCATGGCTACTATGTGTTCCCCGGCCACTTTATCAATCGGATATTAAAAATGTCTTCCTTCATAGCGTATCCGGGTCGAGGAAGTTTATATATGGAGCAACCACCTATTTTGTCAAGCCAGTGGGAGAGTCCGTTTAGTGTGTAGGTTACGCCGCCTCTATATGGCTCGAAACAATCTCTCGAGCATGGTTCGTCGCTTTAAACTGCTGTTCACACTCCGCATGCTCTCAAGTAGCACGCTGTAATTATCTCAGCCTTTATCATCATAACTCTTCTGGGCAATGTATTTATCCGTTGTTTATGTGCATGATATCGCCACATGCTAGCCGATCGCATTTCGCATTCAAACTAAAAGAACACCATTTTCGCCCACTTTCAAAAAAAACTAAAGACTCGGGAAACTCAAATACTTTCCGGGAATTGAGATAGCCTTAATCTGGGGCTTCCTGCAAATCTTTCCCAACAAAAGTACGCCGACATCTTGGAAGAAACCTAAGATGTTAGATCAGAACCTGGGCCGACACTTCTATGGATCATAAATGCCAAACTCAGACTTAACAAGTGAGTCTTGTGAGATCCTAAAGAGGCTATGGACAACTCATAGTAAACTAAACTACCTTTCACCATTACTTCTGGTCGTACATTTCCTTTCCCGTAGGGCGTTGCTAGTCAATTCCCACAATACCATGTGATAGTCAATAGATGTTGAACCGCATTCTTCGATATATCAAAAGTACACCGTGCCAAGGTGTGCCGACGAGAATGTAGGTCATACCTCAGTTATCAAGCTACGTATGTAGATCACTGCCTACCCATAAATAAACGCTCCACTGTGGCACTCGTGTTTCATCGCTGTGAACCTAATATCCCTAAGAGTAAGAAAACAACATGTAGTGGTCGTATCTAGCGCCGAAGCCGAGTATCAAGCCATGGCCCTGCAAATACGCCAACTCATACACAAGCACACCTCTCTCCGTGAGCAAGATCGAGCGACCAACGCATGAAGCTCATCCTGATAACCAAACCGCTTTGCAAATTGCATCCAATCCGCTTCCATGAAAGGACCAAACACATCAAGTCGCACTGGTCACTCATTGTGAGAGAAGATCGCATCGATGTATGGCTACTACTTTGTCAATTCAAATGATCAACTAGCCAGACATCTTTACTAAATCTCGTGAGGCCCTGGGACTAAATATATACTAGAATGCCTTAATAAGATACGACATATATGCTCCAGCTTGAGGGGAAGTGTTAGATATTGTACAGTCTTTTCCTTTTATTTTCTTACTGTATTGTGGGACCCATGAGTGTGTATATATATAAGTCCAATATGTAATGTAGAGGTAAGCTTTTCCGTGAATATAATAAAAATTAGGGATTCTCCCTTTTCTCTCTTCACAAATTTTATATATATGGTCATTGCAGTCATACTAGATTTAAAATTTTCCATGGAAAACAGGATGCTAAAAGATCAAAACCAAACTCATAGTTCTGGAAGTTTCTATTTCCTGGTTGTTTTCAATTCGTTTATAGTACAAGTTTTCACTTTTAGCAGACTCAATTCTTCTTTTTTCTATAGGATGATGTTTTGACCAGTTATTAGATTTTCCTTTTTAAATAAATTATTCATTGAAACAAAATGATAATAAGTACTGATGAGTTAAACGATATATGGTATATGGATGTAAATGAATGTCACTCCAACACAAAAACGATGTTTTGGATATCCACCGTCCAAAATGTAGACACGTGAATGTAAAAAAAGGTACCATTTCATTTATTCTTCTGCACATTTTTGGCTGAAGTGAGTTCATTCTTTATAATTGAAATCTCAAACTAAATCCACATCAACAAGCCAATCAGGATAATGTTGAAGGGCTTAATCCTAAACAAAGATCAAGGTCAACAGATCACTGCAACTGCATTTGAAAGCCTGTATTCTATAAATTTCATCATCGCAAAGTAAGGACAAGAGGAAGGCCACTGAGCCAAGTTAATTCAATATCGAGTTCTAAGATATATTTCAACATGAGGTAAGGTTGAGACATAGTTCCTTCTAAATCCAATAAACTAAACAGAGGTGACAGTGATTTTTTCAGATAGACACCAAGATCATGTATTAGAAGTATCTACAAGGAGGGGGACACCCTACGTATACAGGCAGTATACACAAACAACCCAAAACAAGCAACAAACAAAGATATTCGGCCCAAACAAGGCAAAGTTAGCTACAATGAAGACATCTAGTCGTAGTGATTGTATTAACCAGCTCTAAAACGATGAACATCAAGCATATTAGGTGAATAACAGGATGCAAGGAGATGAAGCAGGGTACTTATGTTAGACTGGCTAACTACATGGAAATTATAGATCCACAGTGTTTATCCTTGTTCTCTACTTATGATTCTCACACAGTTGTCCATATTATGTGTTAGCCATTTGATGTCATTGTTAAGTTTGTAGCTAGAAACAAGTAAAATGTTGGGTAAACTATTTAGCAAGTATAAAAGCAATTATAATCAAGCATAATATTTATGAAGAGATTATCAAGTCAAACTGAAAAATGAAAATTACATCTCATTTCCACAAGCTGTTCCATGGTTAAAAGCAAATAAAATACAATTTCAAATGATACTATAACCTTTGATAAAAGAGCAACAAATCCCAACACTCCAACTACTATACTCATAAGATCATGCCCAAAAAAGAAAAAAAAAACACAAAAAATACCACTTTGGCCTGGCCATTCCAATACTCAACATCCTAGATTGATTAAGTGGCCAATATTTGATAACCATGACCAAAGCATCATTTTTCATTTGAAAGAAGTAAATCTGATGTCTGAAAGTACTAGAATTCATTGTAGCTCTGAGCTCCAGAAAATTGGAAGCTCAAATATCAGAAGTACAACTGATCTAACAACCTATCTTATTTCCAATGAAGTGGCATACTCCCTCCCACTCTTCCGAAAATAATGAACCAAAAAGAGGCACAAAGAAATAAAGCCTTATTTCAATCCCAAAAAGGTACTCTCCCAACAATCATCAATAAAAAGGAGGAGAAAAAGATAGGGAAAAGAACACATACAGCCAAGAGAATCAAAGCCTCAATTGGCTGATCTTGCAAATATAAATTCCCTACTTTATGGAAATAAAGCATATAACAACATAAATTCAATATTTGCAAAAGCACCAGAGTACATTAAATGTCTTTTGCTAAAAACATATTGGAACCATTACCTGTTAACAATAAAGGCAACAACTCATTGAAATACCACTTCAAACTTTGGGAATCAAATTGAAATGGAATTAACTTAACAATCACTTTAACTGAGAGAGACAAAATCTAATGATTTCATTGATTATAAATGAAAATAGGACAACTTGCACATGAGATATCCTCTAATCCTACAGCATAAAAACCATTTTAATCAATAGAATTTGTTGCAAGAGTTATTAACAGTGCTTTCAATTATTTCCCTACCAGAATGCATAATGACTCAGTTGCAAGACCATGTTTATATTTAATTCTCTGCCTTTATATCATGGCAAAATGAAATATTGTAGCTACTTGAGAAAAAAGAATACTTGTATGCAGTATTTCCATGGTTTGATGTTATGTTAGTCTAGCTGCTAGAAGTCATATAAAATTGAGCATTATATGTTTGTGTGTGTGTCAGTGTGTGTGTAGGCGGGGGTTGGGGGTGGTTATGTCTGAACTACAAACCCAAAGTACAATTAGATCCAATTTCAACTAAAACCTATTAGATAAGATAACTGAATTTAATATTCGACTCTATGAATGCAAAGGGACAGGTGGTCCAAGGAAAGTGTAACCATGAAGAGCACAAACCATAAATAAGAAAAAATAGCCAACCTATGGTTTGGATCCTTGCCTTATTAGGTAGGCATAACCATATTCAATGTTCAACTACTAAATATTAGCTCTATGAATGCAAAGGAACAAGTGGTTCATGGAAAAATTAATCATAAAAGCACACTAGCCTTTTTTATAGGTCCTAAAGAACACAAGCCATGCAATAAGAAAAATAGCCAACCTTTTGATTTGGATCCACGCCCCTTCGATCTACTAGACTTGGTGCTAGGAAGATCCTATAGCCATCCAACAAATAGGAGAAACTATTAACCCAAGCATCTGGGACCATTTTCTTGCTGAGGAATGCAAATTTACCACACTAATACCCTTCTTAAAAGTAGTGTAAATGAAAGGGGGGGAAGTTTACCTGCTCCAGGGACTTATGAAATATTTCTCTGTAACTACCATTATTCTGCTTGAGTATCTGAGATTTCAAAGATAACATCTTAGGCAAGAGTAAATAATAAGTGTTAAGGATCTAATGGGAAGAAAATATGTGCATATGAATTTTAACAGTATCATAGACTGCATGAATGAAGGCATGCATTGGAACTTACAATCTCAAATTCAGAACAACATTTCACTGGATCCACATACAAGCTGCAAGAGACAAGATTTACAATCTATACATATGTAAAAGAGCAGTTAAAACAGAAAACATGCAAACAAGGATAAAACCACTGACTAGTTATAGCTTCCATACACACGAACAAGAACTTCATCCTCTGATCTATCATCAGGTTTATTACTTCTACTCACAGCATCCTCTTTAACAACCTGTCAAATAGATAAATCGATAAACAGAGAAACTGTTTCATACAGCTAAACTGGTGCAAAATACAGTCTTGTGGTATAAAATATCATCCAATGACGAAACCATGTCAACATCACAATTCAAATACCTGGGCTGGCCACCATGATAACCCACCGAGCCTGGCCCATATTAAATCACCAGGAATGACCTTCCCCCTCAATTGATCAGCTGCTTTCTCTTCCTCCTCCTCGACAACATGACCTTTACTACTGGCTAGATCTTTACCTTTCATAATTATCTTTGTAGCTTGTTATCTATTTTGCAAACAAGCACATCAGAAACAATTCCATGCACAACTCACTCTTCAAGTCTAAGAAATTTAAATCACAAAAATAAGAATTTCGTACTGGTTTTTAGTTTTTAAAATTTGGGAAACAAAGAAACAATAACATACAGTGATACAATCATACTAAAAGAGTCTTAAAGGACCATACTATTTTTTTTTTCTAACCGTGGATGTCCGGACCAGCTTGCGCGCACCTCGTCTAATGCCACAGAACCCTGAAGTTAAGGGTCACAAAACCTCCAATAGCCCTCGAACTGGTGACCAACTGAGCTACACCCTAGGGTTTTAAAGGACCATACTATTGAAATGCCAAAATAGTATTGTCGACACTTCCAACCAATCTTCCATTCTTTACAAAGCATAAAAAACAACTCCACAATATTAAACATTAAACAATATCCCAAATGCAATCATAGTAATAGAAAAAGAAAATTAAATATCTAACTTCCCACGAAACACCAAAATTTATTGCAAGAATTTATGCAAAATTTTAGGTGGGGTATTTGTTTCAATAACAATGGCTAACCAAGCGCAACCCAATGGAAAATCATAAGAGGGTCACCTCTTCAAAGCCTTGATCTTAAGCACCATAAAATCCATCAGAGACCATAGTCTGTGTGCTGAAAATAACAACATTTCAAGAGGGAAACAGAACCCTTTTGACTTAAAAGGAAACCCATTGTTTGTGGCCTGTGGGCTCCATAAATATATCTGCTGCACTTCATTTATTTGTTACTGTAATCCATCAAATCATTTTCAAAATTCATTCACGCCAGTCTCCTTCTGTTGTTTCCATAGAAGCAGAAGGCAAGCAACAATACTAACGCAGAATGTTTTATACTTTCCCAGACCCATATCACACCATCAATGAAAAAACGTATAGAGACTTTCATATGACAGAAAGGCTATGGTAGAAGGGTACTTACAGAGGAAGCTAGGGAAGGAGAACATATTTCCTTCGGACCCAAGTGGGGTATGCTGAAATTGGAAGAAAGAATGAGTAAAAGACCAGTCTTTTATGGGCTTCTGTCGCTCACTGATTTGACGATGCCACCTTTTTCTTCTTTTTTTTTGCCTATTTTTTTTGTTGTGGGGGAAGGGAAACTACTAGTGTAGACAAAGGGAGGAGCCTTCTTCCTGGGTTTCACCACCCCTCAATGTCCACAACTCTCCCAATTTCTCCACGGATGACCTGAAAACCGCATATATTTTATTAAATAATAAAATTTGCTTTTACATCAAGCCAAAATGACTCTTCTTTTTTCTTTTCTTTTTTTTTTTTATGAAAATAACCGAATGATCTCTTTTCAAAAAGAAAAAGAAAACCAAATGACTCTCCTTAAAAAAGAATATTATGAAAAATAATTACTTTGAAAATTTTACAAAATAAATTTACTTTTTATTATTTTTATATTCTTATAATAAAGGGTGATTTGATTTTTAAAAATATTTTTAAAAGTGAATTTCATAAATCTAAGGCATATTTGGTTACCGGTTTTTGAAAAAACAAGGAAAACTCAAATAAAAGGTTTGATTTTTTTTTTATTGTTATGAAAAACACATAAAATATTAAATTTAGAAAATAAGAATAATGGTATTCTCTATATTTTCAATAACACTTTTCAAAAACATTAATCAAACAACCCCCTGACCTCTCATCAATGTTTTGAAAAAAAATACCCTTATTATTTTCTTGTAAAAAAATTTAATGGGTGTTTGTTTTTTTACTTAATAATGAATAGAGGTTTTATTTAGTTGAATGTTTAATAAGACTTAATAGTATTTGTTTTAAAGTTTGCTTTATTTTTAATATCAGATTTTTTTTTTCGAGCAAACAACGGCTAAACTTTCATTAAACATGATAAATCGTAAAGAATCACCTCCAACCAAGAAGCACGACAAAAGACTCGTGGTAGTACTAACAATAAACAAAGACGCCTGCTTTGTAACACGGAAGACACTTGTTTGCTTGCCTCTTTACAAACCGAATGTGAAGAATTACCATTACCTTTAAGACGCACACAATCCGAAATTAAAAGCCATATTCGAACACCCAAAGAGCGCAAAGACAAACTGTTACCAACTAATGTTAACTGCTTCAAACCCACATCAACCAATCCTTCAAAGATAAAGCCCAAAGAAGGCCTCACTGGAGTTCTAATGCTTCACCTTCTTTTCGACACTACAGATAAAACAGTATCCGCAACGGCGCTTTGCATGCATAAAACTCCGGTCATCATTCCTTCGTGATCACCATACCTAAACCTATAAACATAGATCACTGTAAAATAAAGCCGCATCCAGATTGTGACTCCAACGGCCTCCTAAAGGCCGAGACCAGGTTAGAAGTCCATGAGCACGCTGAACAGCAAAGGAAGATGCACCAAAGACGGCCCGACGCCTAACTCGGAAAAACACATACCCCAGCTCCACCGCCTTCACTGCTGGTAGTAAAGAGTTCTCTCAAAGCTTCCTCGTTTCTACGCCTCCATACATGCTACTCACATATAAGATCATCAAGCATCGAACACATTCCGGGGTCAAGAACATCAATCAACTTTAAAGAACCAAACAGAAATTCATCAAAATGTCAATGCTCTGGGCGATCAACTTTAGCAGCTACAAATTCAACACGAGGACAAATACGGCAATCATAGAATAGATGCTGAATGCTCCCGGCCCCTCGCCCACACAACATTGGCAACAAGTCAGTAAATCTATCTTATCTGGTCTGCTAGCCTAACCGAAAAATCAGAATGCAACTATTACAAAGACGCCATAAAAAGGAAATTATTTTAGGGGGAAGAAATAATTTCCACAACTTCTTCCAACTATATATAACCTGTGCTCTGGCTTCACGGCGCTTTACCCATTAACATTATATAAAGATGATTTTACCGTATATAAAACCATTATTTGAATACGCCATCAATGAGTCAAAGGTCCGAGCTTTGATAATGGAATCAACAAATAGCCGATAATCATTATTCTCAAAGATAGAGGAACTGGGGCCCGAATCCCATCCTCTTTCCCCTGCAAGATTCACAGACTTCAAACCTTTAAGTTTTCAAGGCCGTAGTTTGATTGGTTCCGACCCTAAAACCGTGCAAATCACGAACCCAGCATCCTTCCATACAAATGGATTTACCATCCCCCACCTCCATCGTATCACCCCCTCGTCGACAACTGCAGACTCCAAACACTTCCCAAACAAAACTCGATTACTTTCCAAAGGAGACGAGAGATAGCTTCCATGAGGAAAATATTCGCCTCGAACAAACGAGCTACCAAAGTGTCAGTTTACAATGAAGTTCCACCCTTGCTTTCCCAATAAAGCAAAACTAAACACCTATAAATCACAGAAACCCATGCCGCCCAATTCCTTAGCACGAGCTAGTCTAGCCCAGCTTTGCCATCTAATCCCTTTCCCATTCCCTGAACTCGAACCCCACCAAAGCCGACCATCATCGAATCTCATCACAAACCGAGACAAAGTAAAAGAAACACACTCATACTATATGTCAGATAGCCCGAGTAACCGATTTAATTAACACACCTTTGCCCCACCCAAGAAAGCAACTTGTTTCTCCCACTCCCTGATCCCTTCCAAATTGTGTCTCACAGCTAAGCAAGATACTTGATTCACTAATCAACGGTAAACCCAAGTACCTACCCGTGTTAATACCCATTAGTAACTCCCAAAGATGTACCGACAACCCACTCGCTGTTATCGCCCTGGACGCTAGAAGAAAAACATGATACCCGATTTCAGAGATTGATCATTGGCCCGAATAAAGACTCATACAAATTTCAAGAACTGATGAATCACTCTAGTTTCCTCATCTATACTCTTAAAAAATAAGAAGGAATCATCAGCAAAGAATAAGTGGGATATGCTCTGTGGCAATTCACTAAGATACCCACGCCATTGATCAAAACCAAGACTCTGATAGCAAAAGTTTCATAAACCCCTCCGCACAAATAATAAAAAGATATGGAGAAAGTGGGCAACCTTGGCGCAAACCTCGTTTAGGAATGATAGGACCCACCTCTGAACCATTCATAAGCACATAATAACGAACAGACGTTACACACGTCATAATCCACCTGTCGTCAAACCCCAAAATCCAGAAGATATGGTGTAAAACCTAACTTATCATAGCCTTACTAATATCCGCCAATGCTACTTCCCCAACATTGCCTCTCTGCTTACGATTCATATAATGCAGTAACTCACAAGCAATCATAACATTATCAGTAATAGAGCGTCCCGGAGCAAAGGCAGATTGAGTGCTAGAGATAATACGAGATAGAATATGTTTCATAATGATTACTAAGACCTGCAATAATTTTGTAAAATCCATCAGAAAGAGAAATAGTCTTAAGGCCTTTCATGGATCGGGGAACAAGATACTTAGAATTAGACATAGCAAAATATCATTCGATTAGAAGGAAAAGATAGTTTTCAACCAACCTCAGAAAGGGGCCCCATCACCTCTCGGCCCAATAAGTTCCAAAAAATGTTGATAAAACCAGATCTGCCATCCTGGCCCGGGAGCCTATCCCCAAAACATCCGCGCAATAGCTCCAAAGAATTCTTCTTAATGTAAACCGAGCCACCGTAATCACTATCTCTCCTCCACGGATCTATCGGGAAGCTCACCATACGAAACTTCCAGATCGAATTTGAAAAGCAGCCCTCTCAAAATATGTCTCTCGCAAGATTACTTAAACCCTCTTTATCCGAAACTTCATTACCATCTGCATCATTCAACTTTCGAACTGACAGGCTTTGTCAAGAAGCGCAGAATGGAAGAAGCGTAGTATCATATCTCCTTCCTTTAACCAGAAATCTTTCGCCCGTTGTTTCCAGTACACTTCTTCTTGATCCAAAAGACTATCCAATTCTGCTCTAACTCGAAAGAACTCACCCACTGCAATATCATCTATCTTTCCACGCAATCTCACTTGTTTTTCTGAACAACACTTTATTCGCTTTCTAAACCGCTTCCAAAATTCTCTACCCCATTTAGCCATAGAGACGGAACACAAAGATAGCCTCTCTATCAGATCTTTATCAGTGGACGACTGCCACCACCTATTTAAACTGTCATTGAAGTATTGTTCACAAACCCATAAATTCTCAAAACGAAACCTATGAGTATACCTTGGCCTGTGTGTGATGTCCAGCTCTAAAATAATGGGGGAGTGATCAGATGAGGACAACAGTAAATTAGTAAGTCTACACAACGGAAATTCCGCGAACCATGCAACCGATGCAAAGGCCCTATCCAACCGTTCCTGAACCCAAGCAGTAGTTCCCCTACCACGCTCCCACGTGAACTGATGACCCAAAAGCCTAATCTCAAAGTGCACAATCGCTTAAAGCCTCGAAAAACCCCGGTGCCGCCAGAGCTGCTCAATCAACCCGTCTTATCACCAGGAGATAATAGGTCATTAATATTATATTTTTATTAAGTATTAAGTTGTTTGTTATTTATATGTTTAAGATCGATATCTTAAATATATTATGAAAAATAATTTAAGTGAGTACTTCTTTTTGTCAATGAAAAGAGAAATTTCATAGATTCAAAACAGTAATACATTACATCTGAACATGAAAATCAAAATGCTAAAAACATTAAAAGATGACACAACAATCAAGTTAATAGCAAAAAGAAACGACCCAATGCCTACACAATTAGTAATCCTTAGATGCCTAGAATACCTAAGATTTCATATCTGATAAAGCATACTGACTAACAAGGATTTGATATGACTTCTCTGATCGAAGTAGCATTGTCATCTGAATCAACCATACAAAAACCAATGAATCACACGCCACAACAAGTCGATAACAAAAACAACCAAAAAAAAAAATTCGAATAAAAACTCACATCGGGTGGAAGAAACCACTTTATTGATAAATAGTCCAAAATCTGAGTGTACAAATGATGGGATGGGTGATTTCATACCAAGGAAGGCCAAAAAACCATCCCTTCTTTCTAAGGGTGATGAAAAGAAAGAACATAAATAACTAGGGTTTCCTAAAGAGATAATAGGAGGAAAAAAAATATATATTTAAGTCAGTATTTTAGTACTTTGTTTGTGTAATAATGGTATAACTTTATTATTATGATAAAATGAAAATTATTTGTATAATATATGTATAACATTTTAATATATTTGTTAACATATAGAGTTGTAACTAGTTAGGAAACTTAACATATAGAGTTGTAACTAGTTAGGAATCCTAACATGTAGAGTTGTAACAAATTAGGGAACATGTACTCATCCCTCCCGTGAGATCTACACATGTTTATTCAATGAAAAAATACATAAGGAATTCTTTTCTAATTCTCTCTGGTTGTTTCCTTCTGCTGGGTGATCGTATCTAAGGTTCGAGTTCGAGAATTTTTAAGGATTTTTCTAAGAATCTAGGTTGTTCGAAGGTGACTTGGAAACACCCAACCAGGAGCGTGGAGTCTCACCGCCCCGCATGGGAGGGAGCCAGTCGCAAAACCATAAATGATTCCAAGCGCGTAAAGCCCACACGTCGAAGTTTTCAGGCGCTCCACACGCGCCGCCCATGTGGGCACATTGCAACTGCTCTCGACCCTGTGCTCCTCCCTCCATGGTCGTCTCACATCGACAGTGGCCTCCGGTACACTCGTTTCCCTGCTTTGGTTCCCGGATCTGGTAGTTTTAGTGCTTTTCATGTCCGACAACCCCCTTTTATAAGGTCGCGATTTTTCCAAAATATGAGTACATGGAGCGTCGCTCTTGATCTTCTTCCTATGGTATCACAATGCGTGATCTGCAGGGAGAAGAAATCGACACCTAAGCTCAAGTGGTCCCGATGATGTCCAAAATCACTAAGACAAATTTGACCGGTCCTAACTATTTGAAATGGAAAACAATTCGACATTATACATCATGAGCGTATCGTATGGGCGCCACCTCACTAAGGATCCGCCTAAACCGATGATTCAAAAAGAGCAATGGACGGAGGAGGATGCTCGCCCTGCTCATCCAAATCTATAATTTATCAGCGTGAAGGGGTATCGGGCCTCGTTAATCGCTGTGAATTTGTGCTAAAGAGCCACGGATTATTGAGCTCAGGGTTTTCCTGGAAAGGATTGTTTCTCATATATTTTATGTGTAAAGCGTTCTATCAATTAGAGAAATAGGATCAATCACTCACAAAAAATTTTATGGCCTACAAAAAGATACATGAAGAGCTTAATATGCTTATGCCCTTTAGTCCAGATGTTAAAGTTCAGCAAAGTCAACGAGAACATATGGCGGTTATGGGATTTCTTGCCGCTCTTCCTTTTGAGTATGATTCAGCTAAAGCCTAGATTTTGTCCAGTCCTGAGATATAATCTCTCCAGGAGACCTTTAGCAGGATTCTTCGCATTGAGGTCTCATCCTCTTCTTCACCCACCCTTGTATCTACTCTGCATAACAAGGTTTTATCGACGCACCATCGACGTAGAGGCAACGAAATAGGAAACAAAGGGGTCCGTGCGATAACACTGGGGAGGGCCTGGAGGTTTTATTTGTTATTACCGGGTCATAAGCCCGGCCATGGATACGCGATCGTAAGAAACGACATAATCGAAATCGAAACTCAAGATGCTCATATATTTACATCGAGGCATCCGATCACTAATTCAGCTTCCTACCACATAATTAGCCAAGTTCCAATCAGACGCGACTCAATAGATCTCCATCTACTTTGATTACTGCTATTGCTGAGTCTCGTAACCCGAATAAATGATTTATATCTTCTTCATCTCTCCGACGCAGTCATCGGGACTCTAGAGTCATAGATCACATGAGACGTGTAACCTAGTCTTTTGCCTTCGCCACAACCTTCACCTTCCACTATCACTCTAGCAGATGGATCACATTCATGTGTTCTTGGGTCAAGCACAATTATGCCCATTCCATCTATTCCTTTGACATCAGTCTTGAGTTTACAAAATTTCTCTTTTAATTTGTTATCAAGTTAACTCAAGCACTTAAATGTTATATCTCATTTTTTCCTGATTTTTGTCTCTTTCAGGATCTTATGATGAAGCAGATTATTGGTAGAGGTCATGAATCTGGGGGTTTATACATCCTTTATCCTCCAATCCTAAGACCTATTTATTTATTCTGGAGCCACTACACCATTTGAGACACACTGCCGGTTGGGTCATCTTTCGCTACCATTATTAAAGAAATTGTGTCCTCGGTTTTTGAGTTTGTTATCCTTAGATTGCGAGTCTTTTCAATTTGCAAAACATCATCGCCTTAGTTATAGTCCTAGAGTCAATAAACGAGCTAGTGCCTCGAAGTTAGTCCATTAGATGTGTGGGGTCCATGCCCAGCCAGGTCCTTAACCCGGCTTTGATACTTTGTCACTTTTGTTGATAATTATTCACGAATCACTTGGTTATATTTAATAAAAAACTGCTCTGAGTTGTTTTCTCATTTCCGTTCCTTTTGTGCTGAGATTCATACTCAATTTCATGTTTATGTTCAAAATCTGAGAAGTGATAATGCAAAAGAATATGTTTTAGAACAATTTCACCCCATACGATACATGGCATCCTTCATCACTTTTCGTGCTGACACTTCGTCACTGAGTCACAGAGAAAGAATACACCTCTCAAACAACCAGCTCTATTATTTCGTATTTACGTGCCCAAGCATTTCTCGTTGATGTAGTTTCCACACCTTGTTTCGATTAACCTATGCCTTCACTACCTTTGAATTTGGGACACCGTATCACATCCTTTTCCCCTAATAAACCTATATTCCCTATTAAGCCTCGTGATATTCGATGTACCTGCTTTTGTTCAAGATGGCCCTCGATATCTAAACTTGACCATAAATCTTTAAAATGTATCTTTCTTAGTTATTCCCGGGTTCATAAGGGGTATCGGTGTTACTACCCTAGTCTTCATAGGTACTTGGTTTCTATGGATGTCAAGTTTTTTGAGAATGTCCCTTTCTCTTCACCTCGACTCCACACTGGGGCCAAGGAGAGGCGGTATAACTCCGCTATGTATACTATCGCCTCCTCGTAGCCCTTCCCATTCCCGGCCTCTAGCAAAGCCACCCTCTCAGTTCTCGCCCGCAAAGCGGCCCTATCATTCAGGTCTACACTCGACACCAGAACCTACCAATCTCTGGTCCTCCACCGACTGCTTCGACATCAGATCCATTTCCTGATGATGATCTCCCTATTGCTCTTCGTAAAGGTAGACGTTAGTGTGTTCATCAAATTTCCTCATTTTGCACCTATAACCAGTTGTCTTCTCATCCCGTTTTATTACTTTTCGGGAATCTCTCTCTTTCATCGCTCTAACACTTTTCGTGAAGCCTTGTCTCAACCTGTCAAGGAAAAGCATGTATATAGAGGAGATGGATGCTCTGAATGGGAATGATACTTAGAACTGTTAGTAATAGTGCTCTAGGCCTATTGTATGGACATGGTATTTTGACTATTTATGAGAATTTATTATTACGATGATTTGCATGTTTATTATATATAATGTCCTTGAATAATATTATTAATTATTCTAAATGTCCATAGCACCTAAGCATTAAGCTACGGGAATAACAATGAATTAAGATTAGTATAAAAGTTTGATCGAGTATTCATAATGAATATATGCATTTAAATACAAATCAAATTTATATCTATTTGTCGAGAACAAATATTTGGATTGCATCTGGCTCTCGAGATTAATACATCGATCAAAGCTCATGTTAATCTCTAATACAGTCATTAAACTTTCGACCCGAGATCGCTATAGTTCTCAACATATGAATAACATTGTTTTGATATAATCAAACGTTGTCTTTAATTCAGATGACTATAAAGGTTATAGTACTTGAACATAATAATAATTATGTAGTGAGATATGAGCGATTAAGATGGAATTTGTCTCTCTTATTATAAGAGAGATATCTCTGGTCCCCGACAGCCGAGACTCCAGGAAATGCATGCGTCGTACTCAAATGAATCAAGTGGAGATCAATGTCATTTTGTTTAGTCACCTAATTGAAGTTTTCGAGTAATCAAAGATAGAACGATATAAGGTCGACTTCCTTAGTCCATGCCTTATAATTCTATCAAGATATCATGAGACAAAATGATTATGTCATTAGCTATTAAGGCTGTTAATCATGAAATTTTTATTTAACTGCGTAACATAATGTCTCGCTTAGAGCCACTCTATGACTTGTAGATTCAAATGTACTTGTAGCCTACTCGCCAATGTTAATCGAACTCCATGGTCGCACATTAAGAACGAATACAATCTGCTATGGTTTTTCACTGTAGTAATTTAAAATGATGAGATTATTTTAAATTACAAATAATAGTTGTTATTTAAATTCGAATTTAATTTTGAGAAAGTTTAAATTGTGATTTAAATTATAACAAATAATTAATTTGTTATATTTTTCTTACCGATAAGGGAAATAATCAGAAGGGTTTTAAAAGGAAATTATTTAATTTTGTTTTTTAAATATATAATAATATAAATTCGTTTCCTTATCTCGATAAGGATTTGAATTTAAATTGCAAGTATTTAAAAGAGTTTTAAATATATATTAATATAAATAAATTTGTTTCCTTTATTTGATAAGGATTTGAATTTTTTAAATTGTTATTATTTAAAAGAGTTTTAAATATATAATAATATAAATTCGTTTCCTTTATCCGATAAGGATTTTAATTAACAATATGAAACGAATTCTATATTATTATTATTTAAAAGAGTTTTAAATATATATTAATATAATAAATTCGTTTCCTTATCCGATAAGGATTTGAATTCTAAATTGTTATTGAGCTAGTAAAGAGTTTTAAATATAATAATATAAATTGCTTTCCTTTATCCGATAAGGATTTGAATTTAAATTGTTATTTAAAAGAGTTTTAAATATATAATAATATATAAAATTGCTAATTAAAACCCTAGCAGACTTATATATATATATATATATATATATATATATATATATATATAGTATATATATATATATATATATATATATATATATATATATATATCTTCGTGTGTGGTCACTTACTTCTAAGAACAACCAAA
The DNA here is from genome assembly GCA_016808115.1 of Tetrastigma voinierianum. Taxonomy (NCBI): domain Eukaryota; kingdom Viridiplantae; phylum Streptophyta; class Magnoliopsida; order Vitales; family Vitaceae; genus Tetrastigma; species Tetrastigma voinierianum. The sequence continues at coordinate 672,831 of JAEQBH010001615.1, forward strand.
ACAGAGACTCACTGCTTTGAGAAGACCGAACTCGAACCAAAGATTCAATAAGATCGTTCATTATTTGTTCGTGTGTAATACTTGTAGAGAGTGGTCGCTTCGTAAAGGCAAGACCTTGAAGATCCGCGAACCAAGACGCGCACTTTGGAAGGCTCGACGAATCGACCTACAAGAGGTAAAGCTCTCATTACCCTTCCTTCTGGCTTTTATGAAACGCATGTGATCCCCGTGGGTTAAGGGATAAAAAAATTTTAAATTCGCCGCATTTATGTTCCAATCGATTGATATCTCCGCCTCAGAACTCCAACAGAACTTGGCATATTGCCCAATAAGAAGAAAGTCATTTGATGTCGCCAGTTCTCATAAATAAAGACCGATGGTTCAATACCCGATTGAAATCACGACCGCGGGCCAAAGGGTATGTCACTTATGGTGGACTATTCCAATACTTTTCCCCCGTGGCTAAGACACATATGTTCTAGCTTTTATTTGGCCGCCACTATAGTTGATCTTCATCAGCTTGATATTAAGAATGCCTTTCTTCATGGTGATCTTCAGGAGGAGGTATATATGGAGCAACCTCTAGGGTTTGTTGCTCAAAGGGAGATTGGGAAGGTTTGTCACCTTTGGAAGTCGTTATATGGCTTAAAGCAGAGTCCCTATGCTCGTCTCTAAGAAATTCAAACAAGCAAATGAATTCCGCTTCAAAGAGGCAAATGTAGCGACTCCCCGAGCCCTCCGCCTCCAACCCGGCCAAGGATTCAAACCAAAAACCCGGACTCTCACGGCCATTAATCAAATCCATTCATCAAATACATTTCATTAATATAAGCGCTGCTCTCAAATTCATAAGCGATTTCACTCAAAGCCCATAAACATTTACAAATTCAATGCAATTCTGTCACAAAATGTGCATTTAACCAAAGATGGCATTTTATGTTGTTTACAACATAATATCCAAAATCGTATTCAGATATAGGTACAAAAATAATTTTGGAATTGAACTCCTTTTGTTTACAAAACAATGTCATGCTCAAATATGGTGAGAATGTATGTGACGGAGCATACTCCATGAACTTTATGTGTGACTCTGAGCTCCTCGACCTTGGGTCCGCTTCAATCACCGATAACCCTGACTTACATTGATAAAATACATGCCTAAGCATTTTCATGCTTATTGGTTCTAAGGCGCCTCTATTCCATTTCCCATTTCAATACGTAACTCGCTTTACTTATCAAAATAATGCCTTTATACAATAACTGTGTAATATAAAAGATACTTATACAAATACATTAATATCATTTTTCGCGGCCATGGGATTTCATTACACACATGTAAATAACATTCAATTACGCATTCGCTGATGAATCCTCGGGCCCTATTTGTTGTTCAATAGTAATGTGGGATTCACATTCAATATTACAATCTCATATCGACTAATATAGAAATTAACATTCACGATTTCGGATGCACAGAATCTCGCCCCTGCTTCTCACATTCATTAATAGTAATGTGATTTCACATTCACTATTACAATGCAACCCCCCAAATTATACCCAATATAACACGTTTAGTGGTTTAATAAAGCCAGCATTAAAATAAAGATAAAAATAAAATGCGTTAACCCTAATTAATACACAAAGCTTAAGCAAGAAAGCTCATAATTTAATGTGTTCTGCCATATGCCAAAGTAACATGCACAAAGCTTAAGAACAACAGGTTACTTGGTATACTATCAGAAAAATATCATAAAATTGATCGGCAAATACAGAAGCTGTGAGGACCAGTTGAAATCAAAAGTGGAGCAAGATCAAATACAGATACACTGAAAATAAATATCTCATTTTTGGCCTCGAGCAGAGAGAGTAAAAACTGGAGCAAGAGAGGCTACAAATATAAGAAAGGAAGCGGAAAAGCAAGAGCTCAAAGAACCAGATTCAGGCAGGCTCAGTGTTTTGTATGGATTATGGTATGGACTTAGCATGTGTTATAGATACATGGTTCGGAACCCTATTTTGTGTAATAGTCGTATTTCAAACTCCCAAACTTATTTCTTGTTAGGGTTGAGTTGAGAAGAGCTCTAAGACTCCTATATATGTGTTTTGGGAAAGATCTGGTTACAATTTGAACTAAGAAAATTTCCCTATTTTTGATTATACGCATTAGCCGGACCTTAGAATTGTTTGCAAGAAAGAAAGGGATTTTATGAGTTAGCCCTCCCGTAATCAGAGTCACATCAAATAACTGATGTTAGGCTTTTTGAATCTCAATCTGACCTCTATAGACCAAGTTATGGTCCATTTAATTCGAATAGCATACTTGGCCAGACAATACACAGGCACTGACCGTTGCACTGTAGGTCAACACTATAGGTCACTACCAGACAGTCACGACCATCACAAACAATGACACTGTGACCTGAACCCGAAGGTCATAACTCTTTCGTCCAACTCCTTTTCTAGATTATTCTCGGGATTCCTATGGAAAGCCCCATAGAGTCAAGTATATTCCATCCATAGCCCTCAGAGGATTATTGAAGGAATATAACCCTCACAAATCTATGTTTTTCCAGGTCAGCTCGGCTAGGATTGACTAGTCATGTATGACCTCCAACTTCGGAGGACCATAACTTCTTCGTCCGAACTCCGTTGTGGGTGTTCTTATACTCTTTGAAAATCCCATTGAGTCAAGAATCCAACCATTTATAGAATGATAAAAGTGGAACCCATATTAGGTCCAGAAATAATGAAAAACAGTAAGCATACATGGTAATCATAGTTATTCATGCATGTAATGAGATATGAAAAATGCAAAGATACGAATAAATGATTGTACATATTGCATATGATTACCGGATGACCATAATTATTCCTCCGTGAATACGTGATATGTAATCGAACATAAAATACACACGGATCGGCTCCCGCTAGAACCTAGTAGATGACAGGCATGCCCATAGGACACAATTGTCGCAAAGATACAAATTTATAGATATCGAGGGCCCCATTCGGGTCGATGATATAGATCTCGCTTCGATCATTACATGGCATAGGTCACCGCCCTCCCGCATGCTGATGATACCTCTTCGGTATATATTAAATAGAGATCACTGCTTCCCAGACAAAGGATAAGAGACTTTCGTACATACGCTATTTCGTGATTCGCTCTGGGTATTGGTATATGAAACATAAAAGAAAATAACAAGTATATGCAAATGAAATGTAAAAAATATATGAAATGATATGAGAAGCATAACACTGCTATGCGATGAAAGTATATAGTTACAAGAACAAGAAATAAAGTACAAGATGACATGAAAAGTATATAAATGAGAAATGATAAGTATATGTAATTGTTATATGTGTCATAAAGATACGATTCAGATAAGTTGGTGATGACCTCGCAGAGTGTCATCCATATGGCTAATTCTACTAAGTGTGCTTAGCATGAGTGTTTTCATCCGTGTATAGAAGAGGAAACCGCAGAACAGATTAATCCATATCAACAGTAAAGACTACGCATCACTAGGTGCCTACCGAAGACTTCCGCCCATTTTTGTATATGTAATTTTGTTTCTTTTGTAAACAATGTAAATATTGTAAATGTTGAGCACTTCCATATATTGGAGCTTGTATATATATTTTGTAATCCACTACTACAGAATATAATACAAGTTAAATGTTTAACATTATATGAATGAACAAGCTTAAAGGCTATAAGTTTATAAGTGTATTAAATTTTTTTCTATAAGACACCTCTCGCCGACACCGGGTGCCGAAGTCAGCGTCACGCTTAGTGGTAATCAGCATCCCGATCCTAGGCTTCGACCGTAAATCGGGCGCTACATACAATCATAGAAATTAACATTCACGACTAATTCACCGTGCGTGAATTCGCCTCGCTTCATTACAATGTGATTTCACATTAAACAAATATTGTTACCTTTCATGACTTAATTCGGGCCAGAATCCCAGCCATGTCGTCATTCAATAATACATTTCAAATCAATTTACTCATGCAAGAATTCACTTATAAATAAACAATACACGCGCACATGCGTATATTTGGCAAACATTTTTGAATACTAATAATTCAAATCAATATATATATTTCACAATAGAATTTGAAATGGAATCGAGCTCACAAAAACAGACCAATTTATCGATCCTTGGCCTCCTTTCGATACCGCCTCTAGGTCGTCATGTTCCCACCCGCACCTAATCAGTCACAATTTCTCTACTCTAAAGGGTTGAACAATTAATCATACATCATGGCAGCGCATAGATACTGCATGCTTCTCGTATACTCTTATATGAAACAACATTAAACCTTTATTAGGGTCCCTAAACAATCGGTGTACGAATACGAGACTTAAACAAGGCAAAGTGTGGGTACAAAAACAGGTCAAGCCGAGCCCTGCAATACCAATCCTCCGTGAACGGGTACGATACTCCCAACTTGGTACCGCATCCATTTCCTCTATACTATAAGGCCCCATTCACTTTCTGCACTGCACCAATGTGCCAGTTTGTCTTGTCTCTCAGAAAATATAGACTAAACCAATTTTCAATTTAACACTTATACAGAGCCTTACAATTTTCGCAGATCTATGTCAAAGTTGAATGTAGTCGTTTGGAAAATAAATAAAACTTTATTTTATGTTCGAATTAATGATGGTTTAGCTCATGACACCGCAAGTGCACAGTCATACAAGTAAAAAAATGGATGTATGTCCGCATATCAATTCCTACGTAGATTGACAAGAATGTTGAAATCAACTACCCTAACTACTCAAGATCCACACTATTTGAACCTCCTTTTAATGGTTTGAAAACTGGAATTTAAAAGACAAGATAATCCTATATTACATTCATCTAATTAAAATAAAATTGAATTGAACTAACAAAATAAAACTGGACTGAATCAGTTCTCTGCTATAAATGGACACTGACATGAAATCATGCGTACGTCAATTTTTCGCATTATAACCCATTGATTCTCTCTAACTCGATTTTGACCGATTTTTCAAAGATGCTCTGGGGCAGATGCAAACTCTCGATCTCTCCTTAATTATTCACCAATTGTAGGTCCCTTCTTCTTCAAAGAAAATGATCTAACTGGCCATTTGTATTCGTAATCACTCTTATAAGATCCTCGTGTATTTTTCTTTTTCAATACTTCATACCCATTTCTTAAGATTGCAAATTTCTTGCATCCCAAGTCTGGGTCATTGCAAAACCTCTACAAATTGATTGATGACCCCTCCTTTAAATCTACTGGATTTTTCATTTTCCTTGATTAGATCTCAGCTAACATAGGATCAAGATCTATCCAACAGATTAAGGTGAAATCTCTGATGATTTAAATTGATAAATCATTCCCTTCAACTTCAACTATGAGTGAATTGAAATTTATCGAAAATGAACTCTCAAAGCTCCTAGTTCTTTTAATGATAGTCTAACATACCCACAAGTCGAATATTCAAAAAGCCTCAGAATCTCCATCTCTCGTGTCACTAGAGGGCTTCATAAATCAGAGTTATTTAAAACAATCCTTGAGATGGTATTCGCATTACTATCGGGAATAACTCAATTCATGAACAACATCAATCAAATAAATCAAAAATCCCACTTCGTGAAATTCCTCTAATTTAAGCAGTAAAAGATCAGAACTAACAAAGATATCCATTCCAATAGAAGCTTCGCCTCAACTACGTAATCATAATCTACAATGGAGTATCGATTAAGAACATCCACTGTAATCGTAATAAATCGGAAGAAAGTTCAATTTAAATTGTCTAAACTTCATTGATTCCAGGCCGTAATTGGAAAAGAAAATGAAAAATTAAATCCAGCTTCAACATTCTAAACAAATTATTGGTTCAGATCCAGAACATAAAAGAAAAGAAAAGGAAAGAAAAGGAATATTTACTATAGAATTAGTATAACAGTCTCTTCCTTCCCCAAGTTTCGGGGGTTTCTAAGAACTCGGCTTTCAGATTGATGCAAAACTCTATTTATACATTTCCAGCAATTGGGCCTGATTCCAAGGCTCCAGGATGATTTCCCCAAATTGGATGGCCCAGCTCACTGCTCAGGTCACTATCTCGATTCTCTGTCGCGACTTTGTTCTCTGCAGTTTTCTTCCGTTAGTGGTCGCGACATGAAATTCCTTGTCGCGACCTCCCCTTTTCTCTTTTGCGTTGTCATGTGTGTCGTGGATCTGGAAATCTCATAATCGCTTACGTATATTTTCCTAAGGATCTCATGTTGCGCCGCGAACGGAATTGGTCGCATAGACCATGCTCGAAATACGCGATGATGACTCCTCGCTGCAACCTCGCTTCTTCTTCCCAATGTAATTATGTGTCATGACAAAGCTCTCTCTCTTCGTCAGTAACACCGCTTTTGTCGTAGCTTCACTCAGTCCCCATCGCAACAACTTTCTCCTCGGGTTCCAGTGTCAAGGCCGCGACCACACTTTCTCACGCGACTCAATCGTCCCTTCCTTTGCATCGGATTCCTCGTGTCGCGACCTCAATTCCATGTCGTGATTTGGCTTTTTCTTCCCTTGCTGAGTTTGGTGTCACGACCTCATTTTCTTGTCGTGACGAGGTCGTCCTTCCTTTTACTGGATTATGTGTCGCGGCCTCATTTTTTGTGTCGCGACACCATTTCTGTTGTCAGCCATTTTGATCCCTGGTCACAGCTTCCCTTTCATGTTGCGACATCATATTACTGATATGTTTGTTTTCTTGTCGTGACATGGAAATTAGGTCGCAACAAGGTAGTTTCTTTTTCTAATGCTATATTCCGTATTACACTCCCAATTTTATTACTCAAGGTCGCATTCCCATCAATTCAAATTCTAGTCGCGACCTACAAAGTGTGTCGCGACTAAGTGGTGGCCCTTCTTACTTTGTTCTTGTCGCAGTTGCTCAACTTAGTCACAACATGTTTTAGCTGTTCCGCTCATTTTAATGTTGCGACATGAATTCTATGTCGCGACCTCACTGTTGTCTTCAGCTTATATTTTGTCTCAACAACAATTTGCCTTGTGGAGATTTTATCAGTTCATTTAGAAACAATTCCTTGTTGTGACATTAGTTATCTGTTACGACCTGAGTTATCTTCTTTTGGTGTCACGACCTGCAATTGAAGTTGCGACCAAGTTGTTTCTTTCCTTGTTGCACTTTCTGTTGCAACCTGACTATACGTTTTACTTCTCACCTTGTCGCAACCTCATTCCTTTAGTCACAACAGTTTTTACTCAACTCTGCTTTTATTTCTGGTCGCGACCTAGAAAGTATGTCGCGACTTAGGTTCTCGTTTGAAACGCGCACATTAGCCGCAACAATGTCGCTGAATTTTGTTCTTTGAAACCACAATTCTATCTCAACAACTTTTCACTTGTCACAACATCTTTGTTTAGCCTCGACTTCTTTTCGTGTCGCGACCTCGTTTCTCTGTCGCGACGTCGTTTGTGTAGTCTTAAATGTCTCTTTCTCGCGACTGATCACAAGGATGTCGTGACACACTTGAAGCCTTTTCCTTATAGAGTTGTCGCAACTTTATCAATCAGTCGACTTAAATATCAATAACCGATGGATTCCTTTATCGCATTCAAATTTATGTCGCTGTAATTCCAACCGCTGGGCTATCGACATATCTTTTCTTTCCGGATTCTCGCCGGAATTTCGCCTTCTATAAAAATCTGCAAAATATAAATTTGGTAAAATCTCCATATTTTTGCATAAAAATAAGTAATTACATTGTAACTCTAATAAGAAAAAAGGATTAAAAATCAATGAGTTTTTGACTCATCAGGGTTCTGCCCATAAATGGTAGATTTTGCCATTTCTCACCCACAAAACTCAAAATTACTCCCTCTAAACTCATGTATATCATAACCCACCATGGAATCCAACTTAAACAACTCCAAAAGTGGGTTAGAACCAATAAAAACCCCCTTTACCCAAGTTAGGGCTTTTTCCCCAAATCAAAAATCACAAAGATGAAAGCTAGGGTTTGATTTCTTACCTTCAATCTCTTCAAATTTTCACTTGTAGGTTGCTTGATCTCTTAGAAGCAAGAAATGGGAAAACAATCCCATCCAAAGCTTGATCCCCTTCTCTCGCCTCTAAATTTCCTCTTCCTTTTACTCCTCTCCTCTCATTCTCCAAACGGGATTCAAGCCAAGAATGAGCCCTTAGATCACTTTTGGTCTTCAAGTTCATTTTATCCTAAGGCCATGCTCGTCTACTCCTTACTTCCATTTCCCATTTTTCTCTATTCGACTCATTCCATTACTTACTTTAACTCACATTAGCATTTAAGCTTATTTTATTCGACCCTTAGGTCCTCACTTTACAAATCTAAATTTGCCCTTTACACTCGGGGCTTATTCCAGTTCAATTAATTTCTATTCTTAACATATATAACATTTAATCATATGCTCACATATTCATTTCTCATTTCACAATTTATCAATATTTTCTTGAAACTCACAAGTTTGGCTCAAATCATAAATTTAAATATATAATAATTTTTTTTATAAAAATTCTAGGGTATTTTTGGGGTGTTACAGTAAATCTAACCATTATGTCTTCTACCTAACTCTAGTCTGCATCATTCCTGCCAAGTGCAGACAAGACGATATTGTTATCACCGAGAGTGGGATTCTCTATTAAGAATCTTCATCCCTTAAGTCCTTTCTCTTCACGTCGCCCATACAAAGGACTTAGAATGCTTGATATTTCTTGGGTGTTGAAGTTATGTGGAGTAAACATGAAATTTTCTTATCTCAAATGAAATATGTGCTTGATTTATTGTCTGAGACTGGAAAATTAGGAGCAAAGCCATGTAGTTCCCCTATGGCTCTAGGCGTACACCTTACTAGAGAAGACGAGTTGTTTGAGGATCCTGAAAGATATATAAGACTAGTTGGGAAGCTGAACTACCTTATAGTAACTCGTCCTGATATCAAGACACCTACCAATAATAAGTCAATACATGTCTTCCGACCACAGCCGACAATCGGGGCAAAATTGTGAGAAATATATTCTATGTTACTTGAAATGAGCTCCGAGACAAGGTATTCTATATAGTAATCATGGGCAATAATAGGTTGAATGCTTCACGTATGCCGGGACAAGGTGGTCAAAAGGAAGATAGAGATCCACATCCGGGTTACTCGTGTTTTTGTCGCGGGAAATCTAGTCTCACGGAAGAGTAAGAAGCAAGGGTTGTTTCCGCTCAAGTGCAAAGTCACATGCGAGCAATGGCAATACTGCGGTGTGAAATCATGGCTTTTACCAACTCGATGGAAGTCTGCGATTAAGACTCGTGGGTCCCAACAAAACTTCGTGTGATGCAACCAAAGTCATTTTCGATGATGCTTTTCAACCCGAATGTGGCTGAAAGCTGTTGAATTGGCCAGCCACCCACTGGATGCCCGCTCCCTCTCGTAAAACAAAGCAATGCAGACGGCGGCTCGCCCGTTGCCTCTTCTCGATGCCTGCCGTTCTTTCCGGGGGCGAAGAGAAGATCAACGCTTGGGGAACAAGCCAGGCGTATGTCTCGCGTGACCTTCACCGACGTGGCTCTGGTATTTATAATTGATGATTATGATAATTTTCCTAGTTGGATGATGACACAGAATAGTATCTTTCCTTGTTGGAGGATGATACGATATTTCTCCCATTGGATGAGAGAGTTTCTTTCCTTATTGTAAACCGCTTAATAAGCGATGATTGATAGGCAATAATTAGGAAATATCCTACTTTCATGATTGGTGGAGATTGGGTGTTTTCCTCTAATAAGGATTCCTTGAATTTGCAAACTTTTAAAGGCGGGATTGGGCCCTTGTTTGAGCTTGTATTTGGGGATACCATTAGGGCCCCTATTGCTAATCCTTGGGCCAGCTTTTAATCGACATTTGAGGCTTGCTTCATGGGCTGCACACTTTTCTATTATTTCTGAGGAAACCCATCGGTTACTTTGGCCCATTACAGCGGCGTGAGGCCGAGGTACGTATCGTTGGATCGGCGTGATGCCGTGCCTACTTAGGAAGGGTTTGATTAGGGCTTTTTCGCAGTCCCACGTCTTGTGATAATGATGGCTTCTCGATTTTCACATTTATTTCGGTTGTGGCTCTTAGGTTCTTTAAAAACGTCCCTTGACCGTTTGCATTTTGTTCCCCTGTTCTTGAAGCTTTTTTTTTTTTTTTTTTAACGTATCCTGGCGCGGAGCCTGGGTTTTTGTATTGCTTATGATCTTGACTTTTTGTTGATATACCAAGATTCATCGATTAATTTCTTCTCTCATTTTCCTGTTTCGTCGATTTGAGCTGCTTGGTTCCCAAGCCACGAGGTTTTCCTTGAGTAGTTATGTTCCGCGTCGAGCTCTGCAGGGCTCGCGGGCTCTAAGACCCTCTTGGGCGTTAAGCTCCGCCATTCAGGCTACTAGGCTCCTGGCGCTAGACCCTGCAGTGTTAAGCTGCGCAGGCGAGCCTCTGCCCAGGTTCTGAGGCTAAGACCCTCTGGTACATTAAGCTCACGTGACTGCCCAGGCTCTTGGCGGCTGAGACCCTCCTCATGGTGAGCTATTGGGCTCCACAGGCTCCCCAGACCCTCTGGCTGTTAAGCTCTACAAAGCCCGAACTGCGGGCTTGGGTGCTAAGACCCTCCTCCCGCGGCCCAGGCCTCTTGGGCTTCTAGGCCTTCAAGGCCCTCGTGGCTGTTAAGCTGTTGATTGAGTCTTGGGCTCCTGGCCCAAGACCCTCTGGTGTTAAGCTCTGCGAGGCCCGAGACTCTTTTGGGCTCTTGGGCGCTAAGACCCTCCTCATGGCCAGGCTCTTGGGCTCCTGGCGAGTTCAGACCCTCTGAGATGTTAAGCTCTGCCGGGCCCGAATCTTGGGCTCCTAGGTGCCCTTCCCAGCTTGCCCTCTGCGATGAGTGTGGGCTCTGGGGCGGCCCAGACCCTCCTCCCGCGATGAGCTATTGTGGAGGAGGGGGCAGAAGGAATTTCAGTGCAGAAAGGAGTAAAACGGTAATTTCGGTAAAAATTTGAAAATTTTCTAGATCTTGGATGTGAAGCAGTTCACCATTGGAATCGTCTCGCCGAAATCTAGCTACGTCATGAGTGAGGAGAGTGATCGAAATTTACACTTTTTCGAAACCTGGGGTATCAAGTCTTGTAAATAAAAACGAGTTCGAGAGACATGTGATGTGACAAAAGTCACCTATAACATGTACTCATGTGACATATGTTGCATGAGTAGAGAGAGGATGGAAATGGATGGCTGAGATTGTGCAAAGTGTCAAAATAGTGGAAAGAAGGGACATAAGTGGAATTTTTAGGATTTGTGTGGAAATACAAACAAATTTCAAATAGTGGTAACCTTCTTGAGAGGCCAGCGATCACGAAGAACAAGCGTGATCACGGTGAGTTAGGTTTGTGATTTTTTTAGAGAGAGAGATAACACCTTCTCTCTAGGTTTTCGGCCGATTGGACAGTCGAATTTCTTCGGGCCAAGAAGCAAAGTGGTTCTACGCAGCGAGGGCTTCGCGTGGGCACCGGTTTCGGGGAGTTTCGACAAACTCTGTGAGGTATGGGTTTTATCCTACTTGATTTACCCCTTATTTAAGTGTTTTGTAAATGGTTGAGTTGATTTGAGGCCGTGAGTGGCGCGTTTGGTGATCCCAGGCAGGACCCGGGTGTTGGAAAAATGTTGAACCAGTTTGAGCTTTTTTGGGATTGTTTTTGAGTGGTGTTTCCTGTTATACAACGTTCAATTATGTTTTGAATGTATAGTGATGGCCATGGAATTCGAGTTTCACAAAGTGGAACCGTGTGTGTGACAATTGGGCTACCCACGGACTGACCTTGCTACATTTGGAAATTTGTTAAAAGCAGTCCGATTTGTATAATTGGACCCAACGTCCATGTATTGTGTACATAGGAAATTGTTTGAAATGAATGGCTTGAGTTGTGTGGAAACTAATAGGTTAATGCATGAACTTAATGTGTTAACATGATGCCACAATTACATAAAACATAATTATTATGTGTAAGTAGTGGAAATGGAATTGTGACTAGCTAGTGAGCTAATTTGGGTGTTGGTTGATCAAAATTGAATAACATGTGGTATGAGTTCAAATTTGAGAATATATGCATAATTGATATATTGATATAAATTGTGTTGAGATGGCATAAAGCATTTCATATGCACCGGGGTAACCTAGAAGTTAGGTGTGAGTGGATGACATGAAAGAAAAGAAAATCGAACATGGTTGCGAAAGGAATTTCAATGGATGATTTTCTGGAGAATGGTGTTGGGAGATGGTCCAACAATTACACGTCGGAGGGCCCATGAATTGTTTAGGAAGGTTCTCGACACATTCTCCTCGGAGGCAGTCAATACTTTTCACCAGAAACTTCGGTAGTGTGTTTTGAAAGCAACAAGTTTTGTTTTGAAAGCGATGTTTTCTCATACATGGCTTAGGCGAGTGTGAGGAGTCGGTGAGGACTCGAGACATGGGAATGGGCATGTAGACATTCAAGTAGGATCCGCATTACTTGAGTGTGTTTACATTGAATCGTTGCGTATCTTGTGACTTGTGGGAGTAACCCATTTAGGGTAATTCCACTCTTGGGCAGTGCTCACCTTTTTGTCGGGAATATTATTTCGAATTACGGGGCGTTCGAGAAGACGGCTCATCTTAGGTGATTTTGAAGAAAGCGGGTTGTGGCTTGATGTTTTTGGTATAACGTGTATTAAATTATAAATTTTAATATGTGTTTGTATTAAAGTAATGAAATAACTCTTGAACCATGTAATATATTTTAAATTTAGGATATGTTTGTTGTAGTGATATGTCACGGGGGCCCAGTGGCCATTTTTTACTCATTTAATTGTATAGAGCCGATGTGGTCATAAGTTGATTGTTAGGACGGGTTTGTACCTTAGGTAGAGCTCCGTACAAAGGGAGGGCTCACTTTGGGTACTAGATTGGTGTGGTTACCCGACTTGTTCATGAGTATTCCACGGGTTGTGAGTTGTCAGCGGACACCGGTTGGGGCGTCGACTCACCCCGGGCTCTGGGCGCTAAGACCCTCTTGAAATTTGATGAAGCTCTGATTTGAGCTATTAGGCTACGAGGCGCCAGAACCTCCACGAGCGAGGCGAGCTCTTGGGCTCACAGGGGGCTAAGACCCTCCTCCGCGAACTAAGCCATTGGGCTCCTGGGCGCTAAGACCCTCCTGAGCTGTTAAGCTCTGCAGAATGAACTACTGGGCTCCTAGGCGCTAAGACCCTTTCGTCTTCCTTCCCTTGGAAAAGCGCGTGTGGCTTTAATGCAGATCTATGGAGAATTGGAACGGATTGCGCGACTTCCTAAGCGCCCTAGCTTCCTTATAAATAACGATCCCTCTATGGTGGTGCTATGTTTCCAACCTTCGTCCTTTCTTTGGCGGAGTGAGATCAGAGGCATGATGAAGAGTGTCGGGGTTTAGTCATCAACCCCACATACCAAGTTACACATAAGTGATCGTGAGCCGATGTTTGGTGTCGATGGTCTACCACTTGTAGGAGTTATGTTTTTCCCTAGTTCCTCCCTTGTGAGATGTGTGTTGTTCCCTAGCTATACTTGATAGTGGAGGCCCCATTAGCACAGGGGCATTAATCGGAAGGCGGTGTGCTTGAAAAACTTTTAAATGCCAAAACTTTCTCCATTTCTTTTTCTGCCTGTTCTTTTCCTCTTCTCATTTATCCTTCTCTCCTTCTCTCCTCTCCATATATGCTCTCTCTTCCTCTGCTCTTTTTCCACTTCATCTTGTGGTTTTTCGCCAGCCCGGGGTGAGGCGATGTGGCGTTTTCGCTTAATTGTAATTTTGAATCTGAAAGGGAAATTTTGTAATTCTCGGTGTTGTAACCTCCATGTAATGAAATTTTGTGTATTCAAGCTGTAGCTCCTTTAGGCAAGGGCAATCTTTTGTGAATCTTTGGTGCCTTCCACCGAGGCCTTGTAGTGCTCCTGGCTTTATCATTATAACTTATTGTTTGGTACCATAACATTAAAACAACTTCGTGGATATAGAGTGTTATTCGAAATCAAGATCTTTGGATCTTTATTAATTTCGATTAGGGAGCTTCTTGGTACGAAGAGCTAGTTTGAGGTGCTTTCGTGATTCCATGAGTGGGGCAGGGCTTTTCCTTCTTCCGTTCGGAGTTCATAGTTGCGGGTCGGATTATACGAGATACGATGTTAGGGCCTTCCCAGTGGGTCAGAAGCTTCCCATGTGCGGGGTCGCCTTCTTGGCAGTTTTTTTAGAACCAGGTCGCCTGGCTTGTAACTCCTAGGCTTGACCCTTTGGTCATAATACCTCGATGTCTTCCTGTGATAGTCCTCCATACGCTTTAGGACCTACTCACGATTTTCTTCTAGGAGATCCATGTTTAGGCGAAGGACCTCCTCGTTGTGTTCGATGTTTTCTAGTTCAATCGCCCGGAGATTTTAGTCAGGCCTCGGCCCGGATCTTGCCCAGTGCTAAAGGCCTTCGAGAGCGAGACGGGGTTTTACGGAGTCAGCGACTGGCGTGGTTACGTATGCCCCATAATACCTCGGGAGGTACTCTACTTGTACTGCTTGCAGATCTTCTAGTTTGGTTTTCAATCTTTTGCCTTTAGAGTCCTTATAGTGACCTACGCTGCCCATTGGGCCCCAACGGATGGCGGATGAGTAGTAGTTCTTGATTAGGGAGCTCGCGCAAATCCACTGAACTTAGGGTTGTCGAATTGTTTCCCATTATCAGACACGAGGGACCTCGGGATCCCGAACCTGCATATTATAGAGTGCCAGACGAAGTTGCATACCTTATGTTCTGTGATTGTTGCTAAGGGTTCGGGTTCGGCCCATTTCGTAAAATAGTCCACGACCATAATGATAAATTTGCATTGGCCCCTTCTAATGGGGGTCCCAATATGTCCAGCCCCCATTGTTGAAAAGGCCAGGGGCTTGTGACTGACGTCAGTGGCTCGGATGGGAGATGAGAGATCTTGGCATGCTCCTGACAAGCTTTGCATTTTCTAACCAGTTTTGTCTTGTCTTTGAGCATTGTGGGCCAGTAGTACCCCTGTCTCAATGTTTTCCCTGCCAAGGTCCGAGCTCCGATGTGGTTACCACATATGCCCTCGTGTACCTCCCTGAGTATGTAGTTGGCGTCTTCCTTCCCTACGCACTTAATAATTGGCGTGGAGAAGCCTCGTTTATAAAGGGTCCCCCGATGAACGGTGAATCTTGCCGACCTCGCTCTGAGCTTGGACGCCTCCTTTGGGTCGCTTGGCAGTGTATCATCTACCAAGTAATCCTAGATGGGGTTCATCCAGCTCGGTTCGGACATCATAAGGGAGACTTCTCCGTTGTCGACGCTTACTGAGGCTTCTAGAAGGTGCTCGATAGGTATCAGTCTGCCCGGGTCTTCTTGTGAGGCTGTCGCCAGTTTTGCCAAGGCATCAACTCGAAATTCTCTGCTCTTGGTACATGTTTGACCTAAACTCATATGAACTTCTTAAGCAACTCTCGTACCTTTTTGAGATATAAGATCGTCTTCTCACCTTTGGCCTCGTAGGAGTCTTCTATTTGTTTTACCACCAGTTGGGAGTCACTGCTCACCTCACGTTGATCTAACTCATAGGAAGTGGGATGAGGTTGAATCCGGCTATGACAGCCCTCATATTAGGCTCGTTATTGGGAAGCGAATATCTAAGGGCGTATTAAAGTATCTATCCCGTCCTAGAGAATTCGGGATCAATACTGTCGCTTCCTTGGGCGTTAGCGGCCCCGTCGACGGATAATCTCCAGATGGGGAGGTCGGGTGCCAGTTGGGTAGCCTCCGTAGACTATGCTGGAGTGAATTCCATGATGAAATCTGCCAAGATCTGCCCTTTTACCATTGTCCTCGATTTGTACCTGATGTCAAATTCACTCAACTCTATAGCCCACTTTATCAACCTTCCTTCCAGGTTTCAGTTTATGCAGATTCGCCCATGATACCGTCACCCCAACGGTATG
This sequence comes from Tetrastigma voinierianum, assembly GCA_016808115.1. Classification (NCBI taxonomy): domain Eukaryota; kingdom Viridiplantae; phylum Streptophyta; class Magnoliopsida; order Vitales; family Vitaceae; genus Tetrastigma; species Tetrastigma voinierianum. The sequence continues at coordinate 688,904 of JAEQBH010001615.1, forward strand.
AGTTTGTTTCAAGGTCGAGCTCGGATGTGGTTACCAACGCCAGATCAGCTCCACATCTTTGTACTCCCTCCGCTCCCAGCCTCCGCCGCACAGACTCAATTGTTGCACCTCATCCGTCTTTCCAGCCAAGGCACTAGCTGCAAAAGTCCTAAACTGCGAGTGAGGAGTTCTCTCGAAGGCCATTAGAATGAGAGAGCCTGTAGGTTTTGAGTGCCGTGAACGCCTCCTGGCAGTGTGCGTCCCACTAGAAGGCCTTTTTCAGAACCTGAAAGAAAGGCCGACATTTTCATGGCCCTGTATACGGCTGCCTTCACCCTATTCTCCCCTTCGTCAAGGAGTGTCTCTTTTTTTTTTTTTTTTTTTTTTAATGCCTGACGGAGGCAACACATACAAAAGCCACCCACCTTTATCCGATCCGGTCTGCCTTGGTATATATCTCTCGACCGCTGACTATAAAACCTACATAGAACTTCCTAAATGAGGCCCAAGTTTATCTGGTCGGGTTTAACTTCATACGTAGCCAGACGGCCTGAACGCCCTGGCTGTAATGGTTATGTGGAGCCTTTTATCGATTTTACTAGCATGTCATCTATATATACCTACATAAAATGTCCGAATTTATTTCCGGAACATCCTCTGCTCACCACTTTCAGAGTTGGCCCTCGAGTTCTTGAACAAGGGCATTACTTCGGATAATACAGATGAGGTTCGACTCAAAGGACAAATGAGGTCTTCTCAATGCTAGCATATGAAGCCAGGAATCGCGACCAGCCGTGTGGCGCTCATGAGATCAACTTCGTTGATGTCTGTGGAAATCGGCGTGAAGCCGCTCGCCTCCGCCGCTTTCGCTGACTACATACAGAACACCAAGTAGCTAAATTCATTCGTGCAGGTACTCTGTCACTTTTCGATCGCTTTGTCTGAGGAGCTTACATCAATTCTTCATTAATCACCTTCCTCGTCTTCAAAAACTCCTTCTTGCTTGATCTGGGCTGAAGGAGGGATTAATGCCTTCAACCTGTGGTGATCACCACGCGGTCGGACCCACTCCATGTCTTCCCTCTTCCAGCGACACGTGCATGTTCGTCTAGAAAACTACAGCACATGAGAGGGCTCTCCATGTCTCGCTGCACTGACCTCACATTTATGTGCCTGGGTGGCCCCAGTTGTACATGCCTCAGACCCTTCTTCTAAGGGCGCAGGCCGGTGTTACTGCCTGCATGCCGAGCCTTCCGCTCCATAGATGCGTGTTGCTTCGACGTGCTTTGCTTCATCACCGAGTAACACTCCCGCCATACATCGTTCTTACTCATCTCCTCCTACTTCAATTTTCAATTGGAAATTTGATAACCATGTGATAAGAGAGGGAACGCACTCCCTTTCATGGCATTGAGAGAGGGTCTACTCTAAAGAACATGTTGTAGCCGATGAACACCCACGGTGAGAAATCTCACCGTCAGCCGTACTGTCTCCCAAAGTGTTACCATCACCCTGCAAGTAAGGTCACTCTTTCTCCCGAGAACCCACGCAGCAGCGCCGAACATCGCTTCCTGCAGCTCTTCCAATGCCGTTTACTAATAAAGCCGGCGCGGTGAGCGATGTTTCGCAGCCTGAAGTATCGACGCGACCTCGTGGAATCGCTTTATTAGCTAATATGGTTTTTATCAAGAATCTGCCGTCATGGATGTCAGTAGCTCCTCTGCGTCGGTCTCAGATGCACAGTATCCAAATCAGGAATTTTGACATCGCCAGAAATATGTTTCGATCTGATGATCGCAAGTGGGCCTTCCGGCTAAGATGGACTTCCACTTCTCGCAAATTCCTCCGGAGATTGCACGGATTTCTCCAAAGGCGTCTAATGCCGAATCGCACGTCGACGAGGGTAGTACTTGACTCGCCTCAGTCTTCCGAGGCCACGTAATAAATGAAATGCCCACATCTGACGTATTCAATCTCTTTAGCTGACGCGCCATCCGGTTCGTCCATGACCTCGTGGAACTCACAAGATTTCCTGTATCATTCTCAATGGGTCTCGACTCATCCGGATGGCCACCTCTTAAAACCTTTCATAGCACACTTCTCGTAGACTCAAAGGAACATAATCGAGACTATCAGAGGGGTGTATTGATGAGGTGAATACCGTTGTTGTAGCTCAGGCTGAGGTGGTCCCCATTCCCGACGCTCCTCATCTTATCGTGACTTCTCTTTGTTTTCTACTCCCTCCTCGGGATTCATTCCCTCACCGTCTCGCTCTCGGGGCTCAGTTCTTTTTCGGCGCCCCGCTCTTTCCTTTCAGCAGAAGAGCCTTTTGCTCGACAGAGGGCTTCACCGTTGATATATCTGCTTTGCACTCGCCATGCCTTCGCTTGAGGCCCTCCTCGAGAAGAGTACATTAGGCCCTCTTCGACCGCACCCACCCTCGCGATGAAAGCAGTGAAAGTAATGGCGAACTCGCTGAATATCCACTTTTCACGACTCAGCAAACTCAACATATGATCTCAGGCTTCCTAGAGCCTCTGCTTTAGTGGCCGAAGGTGATAACTCGGCTCTCCCGTAAGTCCTGTCTGACATAAAGTGAGACTAATGCGATGGAGTGGCAGGAACGATGAGATGGAAGACGCGGAGTCCGAGGCAAAGCAAACCAGCAAAATGACGGGGCTCCTTAAAGGTGATAAATGTAAGGCTTCTGCATCACAGTCCCGAGATCCGTAGTTCCATCCGATTTTATACGTATTGAGTGTGGCTCAGGCGCGGCTTTGTTCCGGGGCCAAGATCCTGCCAGCCAGGCATCCCAAATCACAAAGTGGCAACTCACCGTGAACAGAGTATCTGACTTTGTCAGACTGCATGCCAATGAGATCGAGCCTACTTTTACCACTCCTTCATGGCTGATTTCTCATCGGATGTCCTCGAACTCACCCCACGACTTCCTCCGTCTCCCCACGAAGACAAAGGAGGCACACATAGCAGCCTTTGTTGTTCCCGCCATGCCTCCTCGTCGCGATCCTCTTGCAAGCTGGTAAAGGATCATGTTCCCTGCGTGGCTAGTTCCTCCTCTCTTCCCATCCGCTCGACGAGGCAGCAGGTGTGCTCGCTTTTCTCGGCGTAACACGGTTTCTCGGGCCTCGGCATGTCAGGTCTCTCGAGGCTCATTTGCCCCGTGAATTGCTCCTGCAACCTCTTTCAAGAAGTGCGTCTTTTCAGGTGACGCTAGAGCGCCTCACTCCTCATTCGTCGACTTTCGCACTTGCCCTAGCGTAGCTTCTGGGGAGCCGTTGTCCACGCGCCCAATGGGCCTGCATCCCCCCTCTCTCTCGGGAATCGCGTGGCTCTTACTGTGTTCGAGTTATACCATCACCAACAGAGGAGTTTTTTGTAAAGGAACCGCTGCTCCTACTGTACGCCGCCAAACTCGATGATGCTTCAATCGGAACCGGCCGAGCGCGGCTGGAATTGGCCGCCGGTCCACGACTCTGGGACAAGGTCGGGCCCTCCAGAAAACAAGAAACAAAAAGGATCGGCGCCTACTGTTGCCTCTCCCCTCTTATGCCTAAGCTGTTTTTCCGAAGAGACGATCAACCGCTTAGGAATGAAGTTTTCAGGCGTGATATGTCTCGCAGACATACCTTTCACCGATTAGGTGGCCCGGCATTTATAACGGTGATAATCATGCGATAATTTTCCTAGTCGGATGATGACATAAATAGTATACTCCTTGTTAGAGGATCATACGTATATATCCCATTGGGTGAGAGATTTTCTTTCCTTATCGTGAAACCACCTAACAAGGGATGATTGATAAAGCACACAATTATAGGAAATATCATACTACATTCACATGGGACAGTGAGATCAAGTGTTTCCCATCACTGACCTCGGGGCTACCACCTTGTAAACATGAGTCAACCCGTCGGGCCCCGTACTCCTGGGGGATACCCACAAGAGCCCATTGCCGGTACTAGGCCCGCTTAACTCCCGACGTCGGGCTGCTCTTCAGCCCGTGCGCGCCTCATTACTCCTTCAAACCCCATCACCCTCTTCATATTGCCTCGAATCCTCATTCCATGAACGAACTAAGCATATCGAGATCGGGACGCCACCCATTCTGAGAAAATACAACCTGCCTATTTCTACAGGTATGTGAGATGAGAGAGAACCGCTGGGGTGATACATTTTCAAAAGGCTCTAAGTGGGACCGGTTAGATATTTATGCAATAAGTCGGATACACATGATTCCTGATATATCTATGCTCCAACTCGAGGAGGACTGTGTTAACATATAGAGTTGCACCAGTTAGAACTTAATACGTAGAGTTGTAATATATTAGGAAATATAAATTATCACTCCTGTATATATGCACATGTTTATTCAATGAAAAAATACACAAGAAATTCTTTCCTCTAATTCTCTCTTAGTTGTTTCTTCAATATTTATAAATAAAATAAAATGATAAAATTAGTATGATAAATAATTTATTATTGTCATTCTTACAAAAATAATAAGTATTCTATTTTTTTATTTCATATAACTAAATAGAATATATAAAATTAATAATTTAAAAAATAATAGAATTATGAAACAAAAATTAAATATTTGTATGCTTTTTAACATTATTTTGGAAATATTACTTTAAAAAATATATATGTTTAAATATTTTATGTTGATTTTGAAAAAACTTAAAATATTTTGTGCATATTCTAAAATATGGTTTTTTTCTAAATAGAAAAGCCAAAATTTTGTTTTTTTTCTATTCATACTAAAATTTTAAAAATTCATAAATATTAGTAAATTGCTAATTGTATGCGGGCGACCATGTAATGAGTTTATATCGAGAGATTCATTCATATTTGATAATGACTAAACGAATGAAGGTACATGAACCTTTCATTTATGACAATGCGGAATGTCACATATAAAATGTCTCTCCCACTTGTAGAATCATCCCTTAGAAGAAACAATTCCTCCAGATTTTCTATATCTCAACAATTATCTCTCCTATTTCCTAGTTCTCTCTTTCTCATCTCTCTTTCTTGCTATGAATATAAAGAGAAAAGTATAATTTTCTAAAGTTTGCATATTATAATACATTTTACAACACGTTATCATAATGAGTTTACTCTGAAGGTGATTCTCTAACCCCATCTTGAAGTTATTTCGATTTTGCATATTTATGATTATACTTGATTTTGCTTATAAGCCAAAATTTATATTGTTATTTGTCAAAATCTATTTTAACATTATATCATATATCAAATATTGTTGACAATGTCAAATATCACAAAAGTTGAGTTTGTGGCACTCGATATTACCGGAAATAACTATCTATCTTCGATCCTTGATGCTGAAATACAACTTGACGTAATGAATCTTGCAGCTGCCATCAAAGAAGAAAATCAAGCATCCATGTAGAATCACGCAAAAACATTGATTTTCCTTCGGCACATCTCCATGAGGGTTTTAAAAAGTGAAGACCTTACAGTAAATGACCCCCTCACTATATGGAATGAGTTAAATGAAATATATGACCACTAGAAAACTGCAATTCTCCCAAAAGCTCAGTATGACTGGATGCACTTGAGGTTGCAAGATTTCAAAACAGTTAGTGAATACAACTCTACATTATTTAAAATCAGCTCCTAGTTGAAGTTGTGCGGAGAAAAAGTCACAGAAGAAGACATGCTAGAAAAAATGTTCATTACATTTCATGACTCGAATGTGCTCTTGTACTTATAGCAGCAATATCAAGAGCGTAGATTAACAAAATACTCTGAATTGATATCATGTATCTTGTTACTAAGCAAAATAATGAGCTTTTGATGAGAAATCACAAGTCTCGTCCAACTGGATTCGAACCATTCCCTGAAGTGAATGTGATATCATCCCAAACCTATGAACGTTGACGAGGACGTGGTCGTTGTCCTGGAATGAATTTCCAATACCTTGGAACTCATGGTAGAAATCATTCAAATTTCCAGAAAATGAAAACTTCATGGAACCACTAGAAGTTGAATAATACCGAGGTAAAACAAGAAAATGGAAAGTAAATATAAAATACACATTCCAAGGCCCATGACAATAATTATCATAGATGTGGTATGAAAGAACATTGGTCTTGTACTTGTCGTACGTCCAAACGTTTGGCTGATCTCTACCAAGCACCAATCAAAGAAAAAGGAAAAGATATATAAATGAACTTTACTAATAGAAATAGACTAGACTTAACTTACTATGACACTAATTTTTTTAGAGGCCCTAGTAGAGAAACGGACTATTTGATTAACGATGAAAATACTCCTACTAAATGATGCTTCTTATATCAAAATTAAATAAAATATAATTTTGTTATTACATATATTAGATTGCTATTTATATTATCAATAGTTTTTGTTAGTTTTATTTGAAATCCATGTGTTATTAATCTCAGTATGAATGAGAGTGATGTATGTCTTGCTGACTGTACAACCACACACACAATTATTCAAGATAAAAGATACTTTTTAGATTTGACATTAACAAATTCCAATGTAAGTATCATATATGGTACTAGAAACTTAATTTAAGGCTCCAAAAGAGCAAACATAATGCTACCAAATGGAACTAGGTTCCATATTAATGATGCATTTATATTTTCCCAGCAAACTACGTTGAATTTGCTCAACTTTAAAGATATCTCGTGATAAACGGCGATATTGTAAAACTATGAATAAAGGTAATATAGAATATTTTAATATTATTTCATTGAAGTTCTGAATGCGGAACGCATGTTCAGTTTAACGATATCGGCGCAAGACGTTATTTGTTTTGTTGTCAGAATCGATAACAAGATTCAAGTTTCCGGATGAGCGTTGCGCATCCATCGACGAGATCAGAATATCCATGAAATATCGCAGTCGTTAAAGATCATCGTCATTACGATCATTTGTTGTCAAGAACGCATGATGGTTGTAAAGTCGACGGCGCCCATCGATTGAACCGAGTCAAAGACGATGAATCAGAGTCATTCATCCACCCGCGAGAACTTCATTTTATAACCATCTGTTCGTTGTTCATGATGTTGGCCTTTTATGTTAAATGCGTACGGGCGAATTTCATGCGCCGTCAATCAATCCAACTGATTCATCCGATCTCAGTTGGTCACGTTGTTTTTTTTTCGTCGTTGGCATCTCGGAGATTAACGATATCGACTATTTGAAACGGCGTCAGAATCGGCGTCAATTATCCCATCGTCACTGATTAATCCCGGACGGCAGCGCAGACAGGTACTCGGCGTCAATCGAGTCATCCGTTCCATGAATGATCCTTTCATCCAATGGTAAATGTGTCCCATGACGAACATTATTATTATTTGACGTTATCGACGGTTAACAAGTCATCTCGTATTATCGTTGGCCCGGGATCGGCATGAATGTTTCGATTATTCATCAAGATTATTTTGAACCCGAGATAAGATCATCCTAATCGCGAGAGCGGATCTCAATCGAGAATCACCCATGACGAACATTGAGAACATCGGCAACCCTCTGATTGTCCGCAATCATCGCCAACGGTCGATTATCATCATCCACTATTACGGTCGATGGTGAATGCAGATAACGGATGATCGTTTGGTGAAGCCGTTCCAAGATTTTGACGACGCGCAACCCATCTCAGGTTATTCGTCGTTGGCGGCACGATCGAGTCCGGCTCGGCAACAATATCCGGGGCGTCTCGACATTGGCATCCGGCGGCGGCGGCAACGGTCGGATGGCGATTTGAACGGCGCCAGCGCTGAGCGACCGGCGCGCAGAACGATCTGACGCCAGAGCGATCGCATCAGAACAGCGGAAACGGCTGTCGGCGGCGCCCAGGTTACGCGAGAGTGAAGAGCTCGCCTCAGATCTGCGCATCCACCGGTCGCAAACAGGGCGAATCGCGCGAGTCCGGCGCGCGGAACTGGCGATCAGCAGAATAGTTCATCGTCGTTATCATCATTTCATAATGTTAAGAAACGTATCTGGTTACGAGCGCAACGTTGGTCGTGGTTGAGGCGGTCCGGCGGCACGTCATTATTATGCGGTCGGCCCGAGCGAAACATCGCGACGCGATCGCTCAATCGCGATACTGATATCATCGCTCGCTATCCGCGTTGGCATCGCTCGAGCATTGTCGTTGTCGGCGGTCGATGATGCCGAAAAGGGCACGATCGGTCGAAACACAACCATGGAACGAGTACTCCAAGATCATTGAATGGCAGATAACCGGCGGAGTTACTCGCGATAAAATGAGCGCCACGAAAGAAACGAGTACGCGATTTGAATAGGTATCGTTCTGTTCGGTCAGCGAACGTTTTTCCGGCTATCAGGCGGTCTGTCACAGCGAGATCCAGCAACAGGCATTCCGAGCGCGCGTCATCGATCGCCTCGGCACTTTCGTCGAACGCGAAATGATCAATCATTAACGGATTATGAGCTTCAGCGCATCCAACATCGATGGAGGTTGATGTTCGGTTGAATAAGACGTCAGGCTTATCCGGAACCGAAGCGATCCCCGGTCATCATATCTCATCCGTTACAGAACCCGGCGATACGACGTTTGCGACGAGGCACGATCGTTCGGTCTTCGAGTCGACGGCATCGGAGAATCGATGGCGTCCCCTTATCTGATTCATCGAACGAAAACAAGATTGAGGCGAAATATTCAGCCATCATCGGAAGATCAACATATTAATGAGTTTTATTATTGAAACGAAACGTCATTGAACGAGTCTCACGTCAGGAGGCGTTTGTTGGCGATCGCTTCGTCCGCGCAATGAATCGTTATGCAGAGGTCGAGCAACATCGAAAAACTCAAGATTAAGAATGAAAGAGCGCAACTCGGCATTATCGATTCATCGGATTACTCGTTATCGTCATTCGGTCGAACATTTAGCGCCGGCGAATATCCATCGGACGATATCGATCCTCGATCGCCACGTTCGAATAAGTACAGATCAACCCGACAACGCGATTCGCCGAACAATGGAAGCGGCGGTGGAACGAATTCGTTGATGCAAACACGCGGCAACGAGAACGAACATGCGTTTATCTGGTCGCCCGGCGGGTCATTTGTTGACGTCAGCGTCATCATCATCACGTCGTCGGTTGCGAGTCCCGAACCCGGAGCTTCACGGTTGCGTTACTGGAGGAGCGTCGTTGAAGGCGTCGGTACAACAGACGTCAAACGGCGGAAGTCCGATTATTCATCGTCTCGAGAACGACAAGACGTCGAAAGGCTCGGCGAAGATACGAACGGTTCCAAGAGAGTGCGCGCATGTTATCGGAACCAAGATACGGCGGCGTTGTTAGCTCAAGAAAGACAATCAGGTCGAGATTGCGTCGATACGAATGCTCCTCCGGCAGAACACAGCGGCTGAAACTGCGAAGATCTCATCGAGTTGTTATGGTCGAGATTATAACAACCAAGATGTTGAATATTCAGATCGTTTGTCGGTCCAAACGCGGTCGAGTAATCGCCTGATATGGATTCCCGGTAAACTGGCAAAATGTGAAAGAATATCGACATTGAAATGATTAGCCAAAATGGAAAGAAGCTATGTGAACTGAATTAAACTCGTTAATGAGACGAGAAGTTTTTGAACATATAGTCCAAATACCTAAAGGTGTAAAGCTTGTTGGGTACAAATAGGTATTTGTACGAAAACGCAATGAAAATAATGAAATTATAAGATATAAAGCACGATTAGTAGCACAAGGTTTTTCGCAAAGACCTAGTATTGACTACAAGGAAACATATTCACATGTCATGGATGCAATTACTTTTCACTTTTTAATGTTTAATAGTCTCTAAATGATTGGATATGCGTCTCATGGATGTCATCACAACTTATCTATATGGATTAATAGATAATGACATATATATGAAAATCACTTAATGACTTAAATTGCCTGAAGCAAATAATACAAAGCTTTATAATATGTGCCCAATCAAATTACAATGATCTCTATATGGATTGAAGCAATCCAGATGCATGTGGTACAATCGTCTTAACGAGTATTTACTGAAAGAAGGGTATGTGAACAACCTTATATGCACATGCATCTTTATTAAGAACCAAACCGCATTTACAATTACATCTATGTCGGGAGACGAATCCTGTTGGGACTTAGCAAGATTTCATGCTGAATAGAAAATATTTTAAAAACGAATTTGAAATGGAAAGATCTCGGAAAACAAGACTTTGTCTCGGCCCCCGCACATCGAGTGTACCCGACTTTTGGTTCACCAATCGGCATATACTAAGAAAATCTTAAAGCGCATTTGTATGAATACCGTGCAGCCACCTTTAAGTTATCAATAGCTGTTTCATTCACTTGATGTGAAAAATGACCCATTTCAAGATTAAAATGGTGAGAATTACTTGTCCCTGGCAATCATGATTTTAGTAATTATTGGTGCACCTCATAATTCCGCTAACTATGCTCGTCGATATTGCTTTTCTGCCAATTTACAAATGCAAGTAATTATGCTCTAACTCCAAAAACATTGAAGCAAATATCAAATATATATCAGACTGTAAATTAAGTAATCCTATTGATATAAATCTATTTTACTTAAAGGAATCAAAGCAACAATTGCTTGGATATGCATATGCAAGATAACTTTCATATCCACATAAAGCTATATCACAAACAGGGTATGTGTTTAATTGTAATGGAACTCAAGCACATGAGAGACAAGGCATAATGACATAAATATCATCGAATCATTCAGAATTATAGCAATCACAAGGTCAATGTATATGGCTAAGACTGACATCTAATATACATCATCAATCGTGCGTACTCCTCTATCAAAGCTCGATCCGACAACATTATTTGAAGATATGGTGCATGCATTGTACAAACTCAAATGAGGTTATATTAAAGTAAACATAGAATCAACACAGAGCCTCTAATGTTCTTACAATATGTAACCCGTAAGAGTAATAAAATTGATGTTCAACAAATACGCTTAAAGATAATCTAATGCATTTATTCACGGTCATCACAACCTCAACATTCAAGAAGCTGCATAGCATAAGATTTGAATGTGCAATTCAAATCGAAAGACATTGACGCAGAGGAGTGGTACACGCACATGATATTAGTGTACTATACTCTTTTTCCCTTTGTCCAAGTTGTTCCATTAAGTTTTACTGACAAGGTTTTTAACGAGACAGACATAACAAACTAAGAACAATCTTCATTGTCATAAGATTATTGTACTATTTTTCCTTCACTATCAAGGGTGTAATGAAGCATAGTCTTGATGTGACGCCCCCAACTCGGCATAGGGTGTTAAGTGAGGGGTCATTTTTTTTTTTCTCCATATATGGAAATGTTCAACATTTACAATATTTACATTGGTTCACAAAATTTCATATACAAAAAAGGACTGTATGTTCTCTAAAGGCACCTATTGATGTGTGGCCTTTGATCACAATGTGAATGTCCCTGCCTCTTGAGCCTCTCTTCCTGCACCAGCACGACTGAACATACCCAAAGCTAAAGTTTCACGCAACTAATGCCATGGGAGCTAATCTCTAGCAAAATGCTCACTTCTCAGCAAGCAAATTACAAGGTCATTATATGTGGCCAAAGCCACAGATCAACAGCTGCCACATATATTTATCATAACAAGTCCGCATTTCTATCATCATCCATATAATTTTTCTAAGGTCAACTCTCAGATTTTATTTTTTAGTTTCAGAACTGTGATATCATCATCACATACAGTTGTTACGCCTCTATCATGTCATGTGTTCTCTACTTTTCCTTTGCATATACCTCCGGCCACTTTTTATGTTTCATGTCCGCATAACCCAGAAGTGGAGCCACGGAAACCATGAGGGTCTCATGGTCAATTTCACTGTATGAAACAGTGGTCCATGAGGGCCCGAAGGCGCTATAATCACTGTATGAAACAATGGTCCATGAGGGCCCGAAGGCGCCGTGATATAAGAAAACACTGAGGTATCATCACTGCATAGACAAAGACCTATTCTACGAGGGCCCTGAGGCTGCAGGACCCTTTCTCGGCCACCGTGATTCAAACGGGATCTATGTCATCGACCCAAACGGGCCTCCTCGATATCGCACCCTGTATGCCGTCACCTATTTCCCCAGCCAAGCATGCCTGTAATCAACCCTCTCTCGCCATGTTCTAAGTGCATAATCAATGTGTATTTTATGCTCGAATATCTCATATTCCCGAATAATTGCTGTCATTCGTAATCATATGTGATATATATATATATATATATATATATATATATATATATATATATATATATATATATATATATATATATATATATATATGGTATAAGTATATATATATTAACATTTATTCATAACTGTATTTTTCATATCTGATTGTATGCAATGTAATAACTATACCCTGTGATGCTTATGAGTTATTTATGAATTCAAGTAAATTATGAACAACTATAAAGCTACCACAGAGCCTACTGTTTTTCATATTTTCTGGAACTAATATGAGTTCCAATCTTATCATGCTATCTATTGATGAATTCTTGACTAATGGGCTTTCATAGAGTCCAAGAACACTGGGACCGGAGTTCAGACGGTTAGTTAGATCTCCTGGTGGAGGTCACGCCGCAGCCGCCTCGGGATGAGCCGACCTGAACTCGACGAGCTGCACTGGCGCGACGAGCTCAGTCTAACACCTTGGTCTGACATCTAATATCTTCCTTTGTGGCATATGGATGGATTCTGACTCAATAGGCTTCCAGAGTCCAACGACAAAATCGAGTTCGTGACGAAGAAGGCGGACCTCCGGTTGGAGGTCATGCCACTGGCCTTGACGGCACGGTTCGGACACTGATGAGTTGACCTTGAAGTGACGAGCTCATCATCAATCACAAACGACTGATCTAATATTCCTCTGCGCGGCTACAACACCCGTATTCTGACTCCAATGGGCTTTCATATATCGGGAACACCAAACCTGAGTTCTGACGAAGGAGATATGACCTTCCGGTTGGAGGTCATGCGCAGTCACTTTGACGAGCTGACCTAATGATTTGTTGAACTCTGCTATTGTTTCGTCCAACACTTGGTCTGACACCCAATATTCCTCCTAAGGTATATGGATGGATTCTTGACTCAATGGGTTTTCCATAGAGTCCAAGAACACTTAATCGAGTTCAATGTAGCTAAGAATTTCCTTAAGTTGAGGTCAGCGCTACTACCTTGACTAGCTGACCTGGATTTACGAGTTGACCTGAAGTGACGAGCTCATCTATCACCTCGGTCAAACATATAATATTCTCCTCAAGCATATGAATGTATTCTTGACTCAATGGGCTTTCCATAGAGTCCAAGAACACCCAAATCAAAGTTCGGACGAAGGAAATATGACCTCCGGGCTGAAGGGTCATGCTGTCAACCTTGACGAGCTGACTGGAATGACCGAGCTGAGCTCACAGACGGACCTCGAGCCTGGCGTGGATTGTTTCAAGCCCACATGATTTGCTGAGCTCCACATTTGAGCTGAACTCCTTCAGGACGAGCTGAGTTTCATAGGACGAGCCAGTTCTCTGCCACGACGGAAGAGCCCCATGACAGCGAGCCCCAGATTCCAGGCCTGCCGAGCCCCACAGACTAGCTAAGCTCTACATGACGAGTCAAGCCTCGCATGACGAGTTGAGCTCTTCAGACGAGGTCCCATAACTTACAGGATGAGTCACCAACTGTGCTGCATGAAGTGTGCCGACCTCTCGCTGCATGAGCGTGCCGGACTCTTCATCGTGATGGAGGTCATTTAATTCTCTATTTGACGACTTATAGTCATCTCTCAAACTGATTTGAACTGCCTCTGCAGTAAAAAGACCATAATCTTGCATCTGTAAACGAATTTGAGAATTGAAGCCTAACATCAATTTCATTGATGTGGGCTACAATTTCCCAGAATGACTTACTACCAAATTCTCTCTTTATTTTCTGATCCAAAACCTGCCTCTGCCGTACGGCTAGTTTAATCTTGAACTGATTTAACGCACCCTGGGACTAGATTTAATGCAGAAATGACTTCCTCGTAAAAGGACCATAACTTGGTTCCATAGGAGGTCCAAATCGAGAAATTCAAAAGCCTATCATCAAGCACCTGATGGGCGGTACCTACAAGCAGGACTCACTTCTGAAAACCCTGTATTTCTTACCCAAAAACCCATCTCAAGATCCGGGACTAATGCACAGACTAAAATAGGAAATCCTTTCTGGGTTCAACTTGTAACTAGACCTTCTCAAAAAACACATATCTAGGAGTCTTAAAGCTCTTCTCAACTCAACCCTACAAGAAATGAGTTTTGGAGTTCCCAAAACCCAAACCGTACACAAGATAGAGGGTTCTAAACCATGTATCCATACCCGAATTCCATACTCAAATTTAGTAGTTCCATACCTGTGATCTTCTTCTTCTTCTTCTTCTTCCTTTCTCTCTTTCTCTTCTTTCCACTCAAAATGAGATATTTATTTTGGTCTTAACCCTTTTATTTATCCCTTTTATTTCACTTTCACCAAAGGATAAACTTCCTCCTCTTTCCTTGCTCACTGTTTCTTCCACAATTTTCATCCTTATTTCATTCTAATATCTTTCTTTTATTACTGTCCTTCAACTCTTCTACTATTTGCAAATCAATTTATGTTATTTTACAATAGCCTCTAATCTTCTTTTATTATTTGTAATTTAACTTATGCATATTCCTACTTTGTTTTTATCTTTATTTTATTCAAAAAATATACTTTACTTTTATTATACCTAAAACATGTTATAAAACTCGTTAGGGTATAATTTAAAAGTTACAACTCTCCCTTAAAAAGAATTTCGCCCTAAATTACACCGATTCAAGAGTTGAGGATACTACACTCTCATAGTTGCTTCTGGCTCCCAAGTAGCTTCTTTCTCTACTCATGGTGCGTGCTGCACTTTCACTAATGGTACTCTGCTTCTGTCTCGCAATCGCTTCACCTCGAGCCGTAATGGTCTTTGCCTCATCATATGACAGATCTTCGTACTCAGATTTCTCAGACGGGTAGTATGTGCGACTCATCAGAGCTATATCTCCGAAGCATCGACACATGAAACACATCGTAATTTCCAGCTAACTGAGAGTGCTAATCGATAAGCTATAGGGCCACACACCAAAATTCATACGACCCTACGAACCTCGGGACTCCGCCCCGTCTCTCCGACCAAACCTAAAATTTTCCTCCGCAGACACCAAAAAAGACTTGTCTCCCACTGCTATATCTAATATCTCTCTCTTAGTTGACACACTTTCGCTTCATCACCAGTCACTTTAACCTCTCGCCAATAATCCTCAGACTCTCTTCCGCATTCTACTATGTCTGGACCTATCAATTTATGCTCATTTAATTCTATCCAACACACAGGAGTTCTACACTTCCGGCCATACAAAGCTTCATATGGTGCCATACCAATGCTTGATTGAAACTATCACATAGTAAATTCTATCAATGGAATATACCTATCCCAACTTCCCGAAAAATTCCATGCCGACACAACCTCAAGCATATCTTCGAGCACTGACCAATCTCTCCGACTGGTCCATCCGTTTCATGGGATGGAATGCGTGCTAAAATTCAAATTAAGGCCTAAAGTCGATCAGAATTCCTTCCGTAACCCGATGTAAATCTCGGATCTCTATCCGACACAATAGACAACGACACACCATGCAATCGCACAATCTCATCCACACATATAACTCAGCTAGTCGATCCATAGAATAGCCAACTCAACTATAAAATGGGCCGACTTGTGAGCCTATCCACAATCAATCAAACAGAGTCATTTTGTCAGGTGAGAGGAAAACCCGACACAAAACCATGGTAATGTTATCCCACTTCCATTGGAGGAATTGGAAGGGGATTTAACAAACCCTGGGCAGGTTCGGGGCCTTTGACTTGTCGACATCGCCAAACACTTAGGACACATGTCTAATCACATCTCTTTCATTCCTTTCCACCTAATAAACCGCTTTTAAGTCCCGTACATCTTATTGCTTCCAGGATGCATGGTAAATACTGTATTATGAGCCTCAAATAGCAACTTTTGCTTTAGCTCTTTATCATATGGCACACATAATCTATTTTGGAAATACAAACTTCCAGCTTCTTTCTCTAAAAACTCGGTCTTGTCACCATCTCTAACCATTTGTAACTTTTTCTGTAGCTCTTCATCATTTTTCTGCGCATCTATAATCATTTGCTTTAAAACGGGTTGCGCTTCTAGTTGAGCTAACATAGCTCCATCATCTCCTAGTCTCCAATCATTGTACTATAGTGACATTGCTACCACTGTCTTCTGGCTTTTAAAGCATCTAGCCATTATATTAGCCTCTTCCGGATGGTAATCTATGATGCGCCATAATCCTTAATAACTCTAACCACCTCCGCCTCAAATTTAACTCTTTACAAGAAGTACTTTATGACTCATGATCGGTAAATTCTACACTTTTCCCCCGTATAAGCAGTGTCGCCATATTTTTAAAGCAAACACTCACCGCAGCCGAACTCTAGGTCATGAGTGGGATAATTTTGTTCATGTGGCTTCAACTATCCGGACATAAGCCATCACTTTCTCCCATCTTGCATTAACACGCATCCTAAACCAATGCATGAAGCATCACTATACAAGGTATACTCTTTCCTGCAGTAGGTCAGGTCAATACCGGTGCTTCAACCAAAGATTCCTTTCAATCTGCTCAAAACTATTCTCGACATTTGTCCTGGTCCACTCAAACTTTATTCCTTTCGAGTAACTCGGGTGAGCTGAGAAGCTATGACCAAAAGCCTCACAAATCTTCTATAATAACCGTTAGTCTCAAGAAACTTCTCACCCTAAGCAGACATTTTGAGGTGATTTAACCCAAGAATCGCCTTCCAATCTTAGCAGATCAACTCTATACCCCTCAAGACACACATGTCTAGGAATGAGACTTCCTTTAGCCAAAATCACATTTGGTCGAGCTTAGCATATAACTTCTTTCTCTTAACGTCTCTAAGACTATTCTCGTGTAAGTTGTCTATGTTCTTGTGCATCCTTAGAATACACCAGATGTCATCAATAAAACCACAACAAAGATCCACATAGTGGCCTGAAAAACCCTATTCATCAAATCCATGAATGCCACGGCAGCATTTGGGTCAACCTAAATGGCATGACCAAAACCTATAATGACCATATCGGGTTCTAAATGCGCCTTCTCGCACATCTCCTTCCTTTACCTCAACCGGACAATACCCTCGATCGCAGTCTATCTTCGGCACACACCGCTTCCTGAACTGATCAAAGACCTTCGATTCTCGACAATGGGTACTTGTTTTTCACTCAAGCCACCCTTATTGATCTGTCGATAATCGATGCACATCCGTAGAGTGTCATCTTTCTTTTTCACAAATAAAACAAGTGACCCCCAAGGGGACACACTGGGTCGGATAAATCATTTATCTAAAAGTTCTTAATCGACTTTAACTTTAGATTCGTTGGAGCCATCCTATACGGTGCCCTTGACATAGGGACTGTTCCCGTACAATTTCTATGGCTAAGTCCACCTCTCTCTCATGTGGAATACCTGGTAACTCTTCAGGAATACATCTAGAGTTCCATTTTCATCGATCTTTTCTACATCAACTCGACTGAGTCAAGTATCAAAGCCAAGAATGTCTCACATCCTTCCTCATATTGCCTACACCAAATGCCTTTGAGGACCAATTCCGTGCATATTTACTAAGATGCTAATTTTTCTGATATTCACACCGATAGCCTTTGCTTCAAAATTTAGAACCAAGCTTCACTCGAACTCCTACACTTTAATATTACTTGTCTCGAACTTGACGAAGAATTCTATGCCAGGATTTGGAACTTTGACTTTCTTGAGTACTAAGCCACCAAACTACATGCCTCACTTTGTAATGAGTGAGATCAAGACATGATACTCTAATCTGGAGGTGACATCAACCAACCTTTCTCTCTAAACTCGTAATCTCCGCAGCTTCTCCTCTCGACTCTCCTTCCATATCGTTCACCCATGAATTCCTCCTCCGCTTCCACGCCTTCTTACCGTGTCTATTGGAGCTTTAGGAGTGGTCAATCTATCCAATACCCGAGCCATGTCTTGCTGCTGGTTACTCTCTAGCAAGCTCGTAGGCTCATTAGGTACACATTGTAAGGTTCGTCGAGCAACCCTTGTTCTCTTGGGTTAACACTCTCGCTCAGCCTCTCTCTGACGCATCCATCTATATTAAACACAAGGACATCCACATCAGGCCCATGACACACACATGCCTTTTCTATCATATAAGGCTCATCTGCAGCCACCTAAACCTAGGTTTTTCCGTAAACTAAACCTAGGCTCGATACCACTAATCGTGACTAACTCCCTAAGATAGTCAAGTGAGGGGTCATTTTTTTTTTATCCATTTATGGAAATGTCCAACATTTATGATTTACATTGGTATGTAAATTATGATACAAAAGAGACTCAAAGGCCTTCAAAGGCACCCATCATGCCGCTTTGACCACGATGCGATTGGTCTGGCCCCTCTAGTTTCCTTTCGCACTCCACTGATTGAACACTGCATGTTCACGCTTAGTGGAATTACTACACATAGATGACCTCTATTAAGGGTCACCACACTTCTATACAAATGCATATAACACATATACAAGCCATAGATTCTATCATTTCTCATATATATACTTATCATAAATCAGCTTCCATTTCTTATCATCATCCATATACTTTTCATGTCAACTTGTATTTTACTTCTTGTTCTTGTAATCAGATAATTTATCAAGACATAGCAAGTATATGTTTCTGATGAGATTGTGCCATGTGTTCTACTTTTCCTTTGCATATACCTGTCATTTCTTTTATGTTTCATGTCCGTGACAAACCCAGAAGGGATACAGAAAACCATGAGGGCCCGGCGCCTGTATTCATCAGATGAAACAAAGGGTCCATGAGGGCCCGAAGGCGCCGTGATATAATATAAATTCGAGCAGTATCATCACCGTAATGAGACAAAGACCTATCATGAGGCCTGAAGCCGTGGTGACCCTTTTGGGCCACCGATCCAAACTAGATCTATGTCATCAATCAAACCATTTCTCTATATCAGAACTTGTATGTCACAGACTTCTATTTTCCCTCTAATAGGCATGCCCATCTATCCCCTTCATATCTCATGTATAATCAATATGTATTTTATGCTCGAATATATCCTTGGTATTCCCGAATAATTGCCGTCATTCTAATCATATATATATATATATATATATATATACAATCATTTATTCATAACTTTGCATTTTTTCTATGTCTCATTGTACGTGATAAATAACTATGCTTACCCCGTATGCTTATGAAAGTATTTAAGTAATTCATAATATGGAATAATTATAGTTACCTACAGAGCCTACTGTTTTTCATGTTTTCCGGGACTATGAGGCTCCACCACCATGCTATCGGATGATAGAATTCTTGACTCAATGGGCTTTCCATATAGAGTCCAAGAACACTAATCGGGAGTTCAGATTTAAGAAGCAAGACTTTCCAAGCTGAGGTCAAAAGCAAATGGCCCTTGACTATTTCACTCGAATCACGAGCCGAGACCGCGACGAGCTCAGTCTAACACCTCGGTTTGACATTTAATATCTTCCTCAGTCATATGGATGGATTCTTGACTCAATGGGCTTTCCATAGAGTCCAAGAACACTCGAATCGGAGTTTAGACGAAGAAATTATGACCTTCCGAAGTTGGAGGTCATGCGCAGTCAGTCTTAATGAGCTGACCTGGATTGACGAGTTGACCTGAAGTGACGAGCTCATCTATCACCTCGGTCAAACATCTAATATTCTCCTCAGGCATATGAACGTATTCTTGACTCAATGGGCTTTCCATAGAGTCCAAGAACACCTAAATCGTAGTTCCTGACGGCTGAGCAGGACCTTCCGTTGAGGTCATGCGCAATCGGGCCTTGACGAGCCGACTAACCGACGAAATGCGACCGGGCGACGAGCTCGCCAACACCCTGCCCGACATCTAATATCTTCCTCAGGCATATGGATGGATTCTTGACTCAATGGGTTTCCATAGAGTCCAAGAACACTGAATCGAGTTCGTAATGTGGGGTAGCTATGACCTTCCTCGAAGAGGTCATGCGAGTCGGCCTCGACTTGGCCGACTGATCGATGAGTTGACCAAAGCATTGAGTCATCTTACCCAAATTCCTCGGTCAAACATCTAATATTCTCCTCATGAATGTATTCTTGACTCAATGGGCTTTCCATAGAGTCCAAGAACACCTAAATCAGAGTTCGGACGAAGGAGATATGACCTTCCGAAGTTGGAGGTCATGCGCAGTCGACCTTGACGAGTTAACTTGAAATGACGAGTTGAGCTCCACAGACGAGTTTCAGCTTCCACAGACGAGCTGCTTCCCATATGACTCCAGCTGAGCCCATGACGGAAGAGCTTTCAGAGATGAGCTGAGCTCTACAGACGAGCCAAGCCTGTACACACGAGCTGAGCTCGGCATGACGAGTCGAGCTCTTCAGACGTGTCCGGAAGCCCCAGCAGACGCAAATAAGCCTTACATGGACAGTTGAGCTCCGCATGACGAGCTGAGCTCTTCGCAGGTCTCGGCTGACTCCTACGTGGATGAGTCCGTCGACCTCAGCCATGAAGTGCTGACCTCTCGGGCCGCACGAGTGTGCCGATCTTCGCGCATGAGTCCGCCGAATCTCCGCTTGACTACCTCTACGAATTCCCCACCCATTTGACTGCTCGTATAAAAGACTATACCCCTGGTCCACATGGGTTCGACCGAGAAATTAAAAGCCCAATATTAAGTTCAATATGGCTAAATTCTCCGTAAGGACTTGATCGCAAATTCTTCTATTTTGATCCAAAACCTGCTCTAATGTACGGCTAGTTGACCTAATCGGACGACTAATTCACCAGATTTAAATGCCTGAGTCGACTCTCGGTAAAAGGACCATAACTTGGTCTACGAGGTCCAAATTCGAGAAATCTAAAAGCCTATCATCAAGTTAATTGATGTGGGCTAATTACAAGCAGGACTCACTTGAATACCTCTAAATTTCACCCAAAACCCATCCTAGGATCCAGACTATCGCATATGATCGAAAAATAGGAAATTTTTCGGTCTAACTTGTAATCTGGGACCCTTCTCAAAAACATATCTAGAGTCTAAAGCTCTTCTCAACTCAACTCCTACAAGAAATGAGTTTTGAGTTCCCAAACCCAAACCGTACACAAGATAGAGGTTCAAACCATGTATCTATACCCGACCTATACTCAAATTTAGTAGTTCCATACCCGCGATCTTCTTTCTTTCTTCTTCTTTCTTCTTCCTTTCTTCTCTTTCTCTTCTTCTTCTCAAGACCAAAATGAGATATTTATTTGGTCTTATCCCTTTATTTCACTTTTCTCAAATAAAGGAGGAAACTTCCTCCTTCTTTCCTTTAAGCCACTTGTCTCTTCCACAATTTTCATCCTTATTTCATTCTAATATCTTTCTTTTATTACTCTTTGGTCCTTCAACTCTTCTACTATTTAAAATCAATTTATGTTATTTTTGCATTGAATTTGAATTCTTCTTTTATTATTTGTAATTTAACTTATGCATATTCCTACTTTTGTTTTTATCTTTATTTTATTCTAAAATATATTTTTACTTTTTATTATAACTGTTACTTATAAACTCAAAAGTATATCCCAAAAGTTACACTGATATTAGTCATTCAAGGGAGAGTGTTATAAATTGGTTAATTGTATGGTGAATGACCATAATGAACTCATAATGAGAATCATTCATTTGAGAATGAATGAAGGTACATGACAATGTATATGAAGGCTATAGAAAGCTTCTCCCACCTTTTGTATAATCATCCTTATTGTTACTTGGATCGTCTGACCTTTAGGGCATCAGCAGCGTGATGTAAACCTACAAAAAAAAGGAGGTCCGACGACGGTGTGTCGGTCGCCTCTTTGATGATTAAGTCGAAATACTGGCAAGATTTACAAGAAAGTCACATAGCTAGAATTTCCGCATACATTTCCATGAGCCTTTCTATCTTATACTTGAATTTTTCTTGATTATAAAAGATAATTTCTGCGCTTGAGGATGATGTAGAAATATATATTTATTTATTTATAAATGATTAATTCTCCCTTATTAAGGATTTATGTTTTTGAGATGTATGAGATTTTGATTATGGGAGATCCGTGGATAAATATCCTAAGCGTAATTTCCTCCTTAATATATTTATCCATAACAAACTTCCCATATGCGGTGAGATGATCGGCTAGGGGACTTGGGATTCCATACGAGATTTAGGACTCCCACCGTCTCGGTTAGCCTGCTATTTAATACCTGGCAGTTCGTCTCAGGCCGTCTAAGGTGGTCTAAAGACTAGGGCTCAAGTGGCGCTAGCTTATTGAGAAAGGGTTTAGCCCTCAAGGCCAGCACACCGACAACCCCCAGAAGAAACAATTCCTCTCATTCTCTCTCTATATCTCACTATCTTTCCCTCATTTCTTAGCTCTCACTTTCTCATTTTTCTCTTTCTTGCTATGAAGAGAATAATATAATTCTCTAAAGTTTGCATATTATAACATATTTTACAACAATAAATAAGTTAGGCAAAAAAAAAAAAAAAAAAAAAACAAATGGTTAGTTAATGGCTCTTAACCCTTTCTTTTATAAGACACATATAATTACATGAAATGACAAAGAATATTTTTGTCCAAAATAAGTTATTATCCAAGAAAAAAAACATAGAAATGGTGATATTTACATAATTTGGATTATTTGAGGGTTTTTAACCAAAAATTTCTATAGTAAACTCTTATTTCCAAATCACGAATTATGAATTTATTTTTTCAAAATTCGAATTATTTTTTTAATATTTAATTCGAGTTTCCTTTTCATATCTTAAAAGTATTAAAGAGAAAACCCCATATAAACCCCACGTTGAGAAGCAAGATGAGAACCATCCAATCATATAAATAAACATCACCAGCCCCATTTCGCCTGTGTCGACCAAAACTATGCGCCACATCCATTTTCATCGGAGCACTGCTTAAACCTTCTTGTCTTTCTTTAGAATCTCAGGTGCGAAGTTCTCTTTTCCCCAGATTTTTTTTTTCTTTTTAATAGGGGCTTATCAACAACATTGAAATTTAGGGCTCTTACTCAGGCCATTTCCACTCCTCCCACTTCGATCTTCTTTCGCCCAATGTTTGGTTGAGGAGAAAACGAAAAGAAAATAAGCAAAACACAGTTTTGACTGTATCAGTTTATTTTATTGTTCTCTTTAATGGATAAAAATAACTCAAATTGAAATTTCAAAATGTGTATTCCCTTTTTTCCATATTTTCCTAATCGCCAAACAAAGGATCATTGCTTATTGTTTCCTGAGATACCCTGAATTTTTAATTTGCATATTTTATGTAGATGAATGAAAACCCATTTTAAAATTTTATTTCCCGCTGACATTGTGTGACGGGGGTTTCCTTCAACAGTGATGGTGGATATATGGTGGTCGCTATTAGGGGCAGCCGTATCGGCTGTAGTCGCTGGGCAAGCCCTGAGGATGAAGAAAAGGCGGGTAGCAGAAGAACAGAGCTTGAAGATCTCAGGAGGATGGCGTGAGAAGAGGCCGGATGATAGGTTTGTGTGTGAGAGGGTATGCACATCCAAGAGGATGCTGAAGAAGGTTAGTGCTCTTTCTAAAGACCCAACTCCTGATACTTGTGTTACAGTATGTGGGGTTTCTGAGATTGATGCCTGTACGGATGCTTGTGCAAGAACTGTTTGTGTTAACCAACACCAAGTTCCCAATTGGAATGATATTTGTCTTAGGAGATGTCAAAGTGAGTGCCTTAAGCTCTCTAATTCCGATATTGCTCCTTCATGAGTTTCTTGTATCATCTCCGTTTTTTCCCTTGGATTTTGCTTCGTGAATTGATTATACACCTATATTAGGTCTCAGATATTCATTGTTTTGGGCATGATATTCTTGAAGTGTTGTTTAGAACATTTGTTCTGTTCTAGTAGTGTTGGAGTTCTCCTTTTTATTCATAGGGGAGCCATGGTCCAAGAGGTGCATGTGTTCTTGAATAAATCCGGTTGCATCATTGATGTTTTATATTGTTAGCCTCCGCTGTCTACTGCATGCAATTTCTGATTGTCTTGCCTCTCTCTGTTTCTTAATTTCAATTACTTAGAATGCCCAAATATCTGCATTAATTTTACAGTTTTAACTTTTAACATAGAAGTACCATTTGTTTCATAAAGAAGTTATGCACTCCTGATGTAATTAATTTTCTGTTAATTACATTGTGAAAGCTTTCTTGACTACCAAATGAGGCTATGAATCATGTATGTGTCTTTCTCCTAATGGTGAGAGCATAAATAAAAAAAGTCAAATCCCACCATCTTTCTTTATAGAAAAACATGAATTAGAGTCTGAATAGGGGTAAGAGAAGGTGTCCTCAACCTGCAAATTGCAAAAAATAAAGGAGGATTGATTCCCTCAATCACATAGCTTGGGCAAACCTGCAAGCACTTTATACCCTTAATGAACAGAGTGGGTGCAATTATGATGCAAAAGGAAGCATGACTTCAGCCCACAATGTATTGGATAATATATGTCATTTGTTTGGGGATTTGATCCAAATCACGTAAATCAGGTTGATCCTTGATAACAGGTTGATCCTTTCAAGGATTAAATGTCATGTAGAACATGCTCCAAGGAGAACTCTTAGTAGAATATACTTAATATCAATTAGTATGGTTTTGTGGATGGTTTGGTGTGGTGACATTGGTTGCAAGGCATCCTTTAGTATCAAGTCTGGGTGTTTTTATTATCTCAACTGAATTAACTTAGAAGGGAACTAATTGTGGTACAGGACTTGGATTTTATCAGTGAAATGATCATCTCCTTCAGGAGATACCTATGAAACAGAATGCAAACTGAGCACTTTGATTGTTCTCTTGAACCTCCCATTTTTTTGTTGATCGGCTTTCTACCGGTTGTTTGGCTTCGGCTGTCCTGACTGCTTAGAGTGGTCCGTTGAAATAGATTAGACGGGTCAGGAATACTAGCCCCGCAATTCAAAGTACGGATTTCTCCTCATGGACCTTATTCTTTAACAAAGAATGGAAGAAGACAAGTCAATGAAGTTTAAGGTTACCTATTAAAAAAAAACAAATAAATATTTAGTATCCCGGGAGTAGAGAAGACAACATTGTAAGGTTTGTTAGGGAGGTTTTTTTTTTGAAAGATGAAGAGAAAAATTGGAGAATCCAAATAGGTGAGGTTGATATGATAATACATGAGTTTTTTAACCTTGAAGGTGAGCATTGAGCAACAGAGTATTGGCGAACATAGGCCTAGGCAGGTTGGTTGATGCTATAACTGCAATCCTGCGTTTATCTGGTCTTGTTTTGCAACATGGCTCTCCTGCTGCATCAAAGCTCTAAAGATTAAGTTTCTTTCTAGCTTGGTTGCGTATATGGTAGTTGGAGGTCCATAAATAATCATTCCTGGTTTTAGGCAATACCTCCCAGATACAAAAATTGGCTGCATAGATACCTGATGGGACATAGCAACTGTAGTTATAGGTAATGCTCATGTGGCCATTTCAATGTACGGTTTTCTATCATCTGTCTTTATTTCATGGAAGAAACTTCATTTGGGCCCAAATGCTGGCTTTCCTGCCTGCCATTTGTTGATAATTCTATGTAATGCAACGGGGAAAATTCAAGCATTCCCCTCCCCCCTCTTTTCCAAGCCTAACATAAATCAATGGTTCATTTAGATGAAAGTAATTGCATGATTGACATGACCAAATTTAACCATGTGTTTGAAGTTTAAAGATAAATCAATTTGCATTTCTTTTCTTATCACTTATCAGTGCACCATGAACATTTTGAAAACAGGGGTTGTTCTTTTAACTGAATACTACGCAAGGAAACTTAAAACAAAAAAGAAAGAATCAATTGATTCGACAGTGTGGATCACATCACAAACAAAAAAGTGCTTGGCTGATGAGAGAATCCAACTTAAAGGCATATAAAGATGAAAGTTCCCTGGAAGTGCCGCAACGCAGCTGCCCAGCACCCAGACAACAATTGAAATTATCGACAAACCGACCACTTCATTTTAAGCCAAGAAGCAGATCAAGCGGTAGCACTGATTACGAGGTTGGGGTTGGACTCTGATTAATTTACATGCAGAAAACTAAAAGTGGGAGGGAAATCGGAACATATAATATAACTCAATTAAACTGACCCGATTAGCCTCAGTCCCATTTTGAAAAGTTTTATGATGAATGGAATTAATAACCCTTGAACAATAAATACGATCAAGAGTGGGAGAAGTTGAAGGTATTGCGAAAAGCTTCAGGAAATGCCATTACTACAAATTATAATTTACACGGATTGGCAGAGCTGGACTATACAAAACAAAACAAGAATAACAAGATTGGCTCTACGCAATTCATCCCAAGTCCACAGCCAAGAAGAAGAGGGAAAGAAAAAAGAGAAAAGAGAAAAAAAAAAAGAAGGAAAAAGACGAAACAGAAAGCAAAAACCTTCTCTCTTGCCCCTCTTCCGCCTGCGCAAGCAAACCATGACTTAAGCGTGAACTGCCTTCTTTGGAGGTCTTCCCCTCCTCTTCGGCATCACCAATCCAGCTGACGCACTTCCGTCGGACATCTCCATGACCCCGATCCCGACCCCAACCCCAACCCCAACCCCAACCCCACCACTACTCCCGCCCTCCGCCGCAACTCCACCTCCAAACATGGGTGGCATCCAATTTGGGAACCCTCCCGCATCCTTACCCTTTCCGCCTTCTGCCCCCGCAGTAGCAAACCCTAGAGGAAAGAAACCCCAGCAGCAGTAATAGGCCTCCTTGCCCGGCACCATCGGCGGCAACGACGGTACCATTGCGGCGTGAAACGCCCTATGGCAATTCTGACACCTCAGACAACAACCCTCGTAAACCCTAGGGTACTCGTACAAGATGTAACAATAAGGACAGGCTGTCCAAAAACTCGTCAGCCGCAATGGTCGTTGATCATCGGACGAGCCGGAGCTCGGCTCCTCGACTCCCTTAGCCCTCTTGCCGCCGCTGACGTTCTTCCTGGGACTCCGCCTGACTGGCACTTTGTCGCTCTTGAACGCTGCCGCGAGATCGACCTTAGAGAACAGGCTGAGCTCGTTGTCGTAAAGCGACTTCTTTGCGGGGTCGGAGAGGACCGCCCAGGCGTCCGCCACAAGCTTGAAGGCGTGATCGGCGAAGGCAAATTTGTTCTTGTCCGGATGCAGAAGGAGAGCGAGCCTCCTATAATGTTTCTTGATGAGATCGAGGTCGTCGGATCGGCGGTCTGTCTGTAAGATACCGTACCAGTCATGGTGATTGTTGATGCGCCTTTCAGCGGCGGTAAGGACATCAGCAACGGCCAGGATCTGATCGGTGCCGTCGAGGAGGGGCTCCGTCTCCTGGGCGAGAATTGCGAAGTCTTTAGAGCCATTAAAATCACGGGTATGCAAGAGCTTCTCGGCGACACCCAATAGGCGTTCGGCCTCAGCCCTATTGCCGCTTCCTCCCTCCATTTCCAGATTCTGAGAATGGTGAAGATGATGGGGTTGGGGTTTCGTTTCGAATTTCCGGGCTAGTCACTTGTTGGGGGAAAAAGAAGGATTCTTTTTGCTTGCAACCATTTCTAACAACAAACACTCTGTTCTACTCCTACTCCTACTCCTACGTGGAAGTGGGTGGGTATTTATGTCTTTTCCACCCTTATCGATGATATAGATATAAACATTATATTTATCCTCTCAATTTAGAATAATTTTGGAATATAATAAGAACCATTAGCTTTACTTACATTATATTAAAAAATTATTAGCTTTAAAGAAAAAAAGAACCATTAGCATAGTTAAATTGGCAACGATTTTTATTGGATCCAAATTGTCCTAAAGTTATGAGTTAGATAACTTACATTATGAATAAGCAAGCATATCTAGAAGGAGGTGACATGAAAAAGTAAAAGTACAGAAATTAGATGCCCTGAATGTTACACATTTCCTTTTGCCATTCACGATTTGTCAGTAGTTTTTACCCTGCTTTGCCAAATTAAGATACATGTTTTTCATTTCTTTCCTTTTCAATCTTATTCACAGGATCTTGCTACAATTCTACTAGTCAGTGACTTCCTTGGGTTGGGCCGGATATGTAACACTTGCATTCATGGGCCTCTTCCTCCCCATCCATAAGGATTTCTCTCTGGCCCACAACAATGCCCTTAGGCCTAAGGCCCCTAGCCATGTTTTCATCAATGTATATACTACCTCCACTAAGGCCTTGTGTCACCATCTAAATTATGTCACATTATAAAACTAACTTATGTTTATCGAAAAAACCTTTGAAGCCTGGTTCAAGTGGTAAAAGGAGAGTCCTTATCATAAAATGATTTAACTTAAAAAATGAAAGTAGGTTTCTTCATGTTCATATAAAAATATTTGTACGTATCAATAATCAAGAAAGTAAAATAGGGGGTTAATACATGTTCTCCGATAATTACGATTTGTTTTAAAAATTAAATATGCTCGAAAAGATCTTCAAACTGCCCCTCTTAGATAGTAGATTAGGAAGTTATGGTAATAACTACGGTATATTAGGTATGCTCTTTAAAAATAATTGGTATATTAGGTATGCTCTTTAAAAATAATTGTGGTTTTGTTTAAAAATCAAATATGTCAAATTTTTTTGGATAATATACTGCTTACCATAACCACTCCATCTACTATCATATCAGATTGGCAGTTTGAGGGTTTTTTTGAGCATATTTGATGTTTAAATAAGACTATAATTATTTTTTGATAGTATGTACTAATCCCTTATTTTGCTTTCTTGATCACTAATATACAAGTATTTTTAGTCAACCTACTTTTCCTTAAGGCTTCCTTAACTAATTTGGATTTCAAAAAATATGCAAATCCAAATTTCAATATAAGGCTTCCTCAGCTAATTTGTCTCGTCCACATTGATTTTTTTCCAACTCAAAAATTTGATTGAAGACATTTAAATAAAGATAAAATTTTGAAAATGTTTTAAAAAAACCAAAAATTTAAAACTCAATCGACTTATTTTTCTTTATTATATTTGATTTTCTCATATTTTCCAACAACAAAGAAAATCGTATTCTTTATTATTTTTTAGTACTTTTCAATAAATAAACACGGTTTTCATGTGAAGGTTATTATGTTAGAGCCTTTCTGTTCTCACCTTATTCTTAACATTTAATCTTCATAATTTTTTGCATAGTATTGACACTAAAAAATAAATTCTTGGTTCTCAATTCAAGTAGAATCACTGAATCGATATATCGCCCTTAAACT
Source organism: Tetrastigma voinierianum (assembly GCA_016808115.1). NCBI lineage: Eukaryota > Viridiplantae > Streptophyta > Magnoliopsida > Vitales > Vitaceae > Tetrastigma > Tetrastigma voinierianum. The sequence continues at coordinate 718,410 of JAEQBH010001615.1, forward strand.
GCTTCAACCCAATCCGGTGAAGTTCTTGCTCCACGAATTAAATTAATGAAAGATCCACAACATTTTCTAATTTGAACACCTCACAAAGCCACTGCCTAAAAATATCAAACTTGACACAACATGTAAAGAGATAAACTCTTTTCTTCGAGTCACTTACATTGTGCGCAGTAGCGAGCTGAAGTATCATGTAATGAAAGCATTTATGTAATAAGACTCCTGGATTTATACACCATTACTTTCCAGAGCATGGATAAGGTAGCTTTATCGAGAATGCCTTATAAAACAAGATTCAACATCGTATATAGTTAAAATAGAATCAATAACTAATATTCAAAATGCAGATATTTCAAAGATTTCTTCTATGTTTTTACAAATTCATCGACTGCCTTTTCAAAATTATTATCTTTGTTTTAGATGTTTTTCTTTACAAACTCTCGCTGGCCATTTCAGTGCCTTGCTTTTAAGATTCGATTTCCAAATTCAATTCATGCTATTTTCATAAATTAATAAGTTTTATCTAGCTTTTAATTCAACAACCCAATCTAATTTTAAAGGCATGTTTTCACTTAGAATATAAGGAAACCGTAAAGGGAACTAAGTAATTCATTATTCGCTTAAACATAAGTTAGATTTCGATACAAATTCAGTTTAAAATGTTCGTGCATTCACCAATTCCCATAGTTTTGGTATATTTTGATGATTTCCACTAAAAAAACCAATCGAAACACATAGTAATCTTATTAAATAACAACTTTTAATAGATGGAAAGTTATAAAATAAAGATGATACACAATGGTTATGTATTATATCATCCTAATGTCTTAAAAAATACCACCTTATTCGTCCATACTATTTTTAGATTTGTTATATTAAGTCAGTATGAATGCAAAATAATATATATTTTTTTAGCATTGTATAAAAAGCAAGAATTGCAAGGATGGGTATTTGAGTATTGGATCATTTCAATTTTGATTACACTCATACTTTATCTGATTAAAAAAAAAACTTCATACTTTTATCCAAACACTGAATCCAGTTAGAAAAAAAAGTATTGTCAACGACTGCTCAACCTATCAGCATATGATTGGCCCATCTAGCTCTACTCGGTTCAAAGCAGCTTCAGTGAACGCAACCATGGCAACAATGAATCTTGTGGGCTTCAATGGTGTCTATTTGTAAAAGAAAATAAATGATTTGATTCGAACTGCATGCAAGATGATAGATAATTCATGGAATACATAATAGATTTTTGCGAAAAATATGCCGACGAGTAATAATTTCAAAGTATTTGAAAAATGAGGGCCAAAATAACTTATTCCAAGTCAACTCACCAATCAAATATTTAATAAATAAATCCAAATATTTGATAAAGTGGCTATGAAAATTCCAAGTAAAGTTCATCAGATCAGATATTTAATAAAAACAATTTAAATATTTGATAAAAAGAGTTGCATATGTGTGAGCCTTATGTACAAGTTATGTAATTATTGGATATAATCATGATATAATCAATATATAACTTATGTAAACTTTAGATACTAAATAAGATTCATACAATCATCGAACATGTAGATAATATGATTAGGATATCTTTTATCTTAATCAATTGTTTTGACTTTGAGTTATAAAAATAGAATTATATTATGTGGTAGAATTTTACCGTCTTTATGATTTTTCCTGATTCATATAAGGATCAATCTGAATATAATATGACTTAAAAACGTCTTTTATATATACAACTGGCTTAGAATACCTCATGGTGTAGCACAAAAAAAAAGACACACACTAACAGCCTATTTATAAAATATTTGGCCTTTTTTATCATATATTTAATGAAAAAAAAGTGCAAGAAAAACGACATTTTCCTAAATTTCTCATTTACACCTCTATTTTTTTTTTCTTCCTAAAAGGCCTTTATTTCCTTAGCTCACTGTAGCCTCTTCGATGACATAACGTGAAATGTGAATGTGGTACTTAAATACTACAGGCACTGTATGCCACACTCTCTCCTCTCTCTCTCTCCAATAAATAGCGAAATTTTTTTGCCGAAATAAAAAATATATTCGATTTTCCATATCCATAGTTGTTGCTGAGCTTGTATACTTGTCTGGGTCGTTTGGTTTCTCTTCATATTTAGTAATTAACTCTTTGTTCTCAAGAATCTTGGGCTTGTTGTATTCAAATTTCAGCATAAACTCTTCCCATTTTGGGTTAGTGATTTTCACATAGAACGCGCCATCGGCATTCAGATTCAGTACGCAGTTTCTAAGGAATCGATGTTTACCCATTTGTGAAGAAGGAAGGAAAATCTTTGTGAGGCTTCACCATCTGGATACCTACTGTTTCCAACGGTTGGGTTCCGCAAGGGCCTCAACAAGTGTAGGGGTTTCAGTGTCGTCATCAGACAAAGTTGAGTTCATCAAGAAACGTCCTAAGTCCTAAGTCCTAAGTCCTAGCACCGCTGTTTCTAGTTTTATTGTGAGTGGACACTAATTTTCTTGACAAAATTAAGCAAACGCAAATACTGATAGATTTTAATCACTAAACCTTAATAAAATTAACGGCGTAGCTTATTTTTGGTTTCGCTTAACCCCCCAAATTACGGCCTCGCCTGCATTAAACTCATTAAAATATTTATAGCTTTTACAAAAATAATTAATGTAACTAAAAATTTAAACAAAAATTTATTAACTAATATATTATCAAATAACTAATAATAAATACATGAAATAAAAATAGTTTAATATATTATATATATGATATAACATATTGGTAAAATATGTTTAATAATATATAAATTATAATATATATTATCCCAAAAATATATTATGAATTTTTATAAATTATTTATCAAAAAACATTATAATAATAATTATTATTTATATTAAAGTATAAAATAAAATAATAAAAAATTATTTTTAAAAATATAATCTGCAGAGCTATTATTATTATTTTGATACATGATTCATCTGCCTCATTTTGGGCCCGTTTCTACCCCAAAACCATTTCCTAACTTTCGAGATTTTCGTGAAAAATCTCATTCCCTGTAGCCACTCAGAATTTATCACCTAGGTAAAATCTAGTAATTTCATTGTCTCTAATTCGACGAAACTTTCTAGTCACTGGGGATTTCTCATGGTACGAATTCTTAACTACACATAGCCTGCTTCATCATCCGAGATCTAGAGAATTTTCTTGTGCCTCTCTAAACCCTTTTGCATGACAATTTATTATTTTTATTAACATTGGCCATTTTTGAAAATTTCTAATTCTTTTCGTTTACGTAGAGTAACAATACTCCTGAACCCGTGATCTGAGATTCAGAAATAAACTCAAACCTATTAAAAACCCGATTAAAATTAAATTAAACCCGTGCCATTAAGAAATGAGGTCAGACAGAATCCAAAATAACTTGCCTGGCCGCTATCCCTTTACTACTACCTAACGTTAAAAAACAAACAACTTAATACTTAACGCTACAAGCATCATTCAAGATAAGCTTCCAAAAAATTATATCCAAGATTGCTAAAAAAACACCACCTCAAATCCTGCAGATGCATCAAACTAGTGATAAAAGTTCATAATTTTTGTTTTTGTGACTTACTAAACACAAGACAAGATAAATTTGTCCATTTTCCTAAACTATGCACAAAATTAAATCTGCTTAACTTCACGCACTAAATACGACCCAACGGGAGTTTTTAAGACCGAAATAATTTATTTGAATTTTTTTTTATTAAATTAGTTTGAAAATTAAATTAATTGTTAAAATAGTACGTAATGTCGTTATTATGCACAATCGATAATTAATTATGTACCTCAAATATTACTATTAATTGGCTTAAAAATATCAAATGATCACTGGCCCATTTAATAAATTTGATAATCTTGAAGCTCCATACTTATGTTTTAATTGGACCTAGTTTCAATAATTCCCGTCCTTTACATTTCTTCCTAGCTGCTTGGTCTATAGTAGGTATCTGGTTCACCTCGTTAGGTATCAACACTATAGCTTTCAACCTAAATGGTTTCAATTTCAACCAATCTGTAGTTGATAGCCACACAAGCAGAATTAATACTGTTCGATATTATTTCAACCGCTGACTTAAAATTGCCAAATGTCGCACATCCACGACAATGATAATCGTGAAAATTCAATTTCGTTATTATTGTTTTTAACATTGAAATTTATTTAAAATATTTACTATTTAATAAATTACATGAATTAATGGATTCAAATATATTTGTTATATTATCATAATAAATAATTTGTAAATTAGCATAAAAGTTATTTATTTGAAAATAACTTAAATATATTTTAAAATTTTCACAACAAACACATCCAAGGTAGCTTGAAATTCCATAGAATATTAAATGAAATTTTGCATTAAGCTCGATTATGACCTCCATGCATAAACCAAATCATATAAATATATAAAAAAAAATTTATACAAATGACAATATATAAAATATCAACATATATCACTAGAAATTCAACAAGATGACGCCTTTATATTTATCTTGGTGATGACGCCTGCATCACACAACCAATGATGAGTACAGCCCCGTAATCTCAAACTGGAAATTCCTAATGAGTTCGTAATTTTGAAATTCTCGACTTTCTGGACGTAGCGACTGACGTGATACTGCTGAGTATGAGGTCATTTAGCCTGAAGTGCATCCAACTCCTCGATACAAGGTCAACGATGGCGCACCCAACGAGGCAATGTAAGGATGATAGCGGTGGGATGATAAGGTGATATCTACTACCACTGAGCCCCGCTCTCGACGACATCGATATAAAGATTTGGTAAGGTCTAGTACTGGCGCGATGTAGTCCATGCAGATAAAATCCATGACGGGGTAAGCATAGGGTATCGGGCAGTAATGTAGATTAGGTGTACCACCAATTCAATCCTCACCATCCGACCACGACTCCGCCCACCATCTCGACCACGACCTCACCGATTAACTCTCCCTATTCCTCTACCTCAAATGGGCTACATAAGTACTGTAGTGGATGACACTAGAGGTCTGATGGATGGTGTAACGCCCCTTCTCCGATTCGACCCAATTGGTGGGTCCGAACCAATCCGGATGCTCGATATCATCTAACTATGGATACCCCTGCACTCGACATCCTAAGTGTCGTTTAAGGTGTCATATTATTATTATTATTATTATTTTATAAACTTATAAACTTAGTGCCTTTAAGATCGTTCATTTTATATAAATACATGTTTCATTTTAACTCAGACTATATTCTATACACAAATGTAATTCATAAAATATATAAAAGCCCAATATAGTGGAAGTATTCAATATTTACACATTTACATTGTTTACAAAATAAACAAAATACATATACATTAGGACCAAAAAGGTCTTCTAGTGGGCACCTAAAGGATGTGTGGCCTGACCAATGCTGGATTGTCCTTGGTCTCTCTGGTTTTCTTCAGACGTATTACCCGGATTTAAAACACTCGTATGTTTTTACTTTAGCCGGAATTAATACATATGGATGACCCTCTACTATGGTCACCACACTTCATATACAAATGCATATACTTATAACACATATAACATTTTACATATACCTATCATTTCATGTATATACTTTTCATAACATGTTTCATTTCTTATCATATTTCATATACTTTCTACGTCATTCAGATTTGCATTTCGTTTCAGAATGATATTTATCATCGCATAACAAATAAGTATGCTTCTCATATAATGTGTCATATATTCTATTCATTCATTCCAGATGTATACTTTCAGCCATTTCTTTATGTTTCATTCGCATAAACCTTGGGTTGATAAAGGAAACTATATGCTCGAAGGCGCCTCAGACTCACTCCGTATCGAAACAATGGTCTATAAGGGCCCGAAGGCGCTGTTATCATTGTACGAGACAATGACCATTTATAAAGGCCCAAAGGAACTGTAATGACCCAAACGGGGCCAAATGATCAGTATGCTACAAACTTGTTTTTCCCTAATAGGCATGCCTATTTATCCCTCTACCAAGTTCTGCTGCATTAATCCACGCAGATTTTATATTTAAAAGATATACTATATATCTCGAATACTATGGTCATCCTGTAATCATATGCGATATGTACAATCATTTATTCGAATATTTGCATTTTTCATATTTCACATATAACAACTTATATACATATTTGTACTTATAGTAAACTTATACTTGTTCTGATCTCTCGTAAGAGTTATAGAGCTTATACCTATACGGAGGTACTTATACATGTACTTGTACTTCTATCTATCTCATACTCTTCACTCTAGAGTTATGAGCTTATACCTATACTGAGGTACTTATACACCCATCATTTCTATCATCTATCTTATACTTGTTCGCATCTCCAGGAGCTGGCGTAGCTTTATACCTACATGAGGTACTTATACAATTATTTCGTATTTCTATCTATCTTATACTTCTGTTCGTATCTCCCTGCAGGAGTTACATGCAGAGCTTATACCTCCATACAAAGGTACTTATACACGCATCAGACTTCCATCTATCTTATACTTGCTTAGATCTCCCTGCAGAGCTACAGAGCTTATACTGCATTGCAGGTAACCGTAGGCAATATAGATCCCATATCAGACAGAGGCAAATCTCGTAGGTACTACAGAGCTTACACTATATGTAGAGGCAGAGAATCTTAGGTACGATGTAATCCTATACTTATACAAAGGTACTCGTAGGTACTTTCAGAGCAGAACGATGTACATTTTTATTCTTATTCTTATTTAATCCCCTTATCATATAATCATTTCTTTGACTACTTAGATCAGTAATAATAACATGAGTTGCGACATTGTTACCAATAGGGTAATCCTGAGATACTTGAGACAAGATCGAGGTGCCAGAAAGTAATGAAAGCCAAGGAGTGTCAAGCATCGACAGAGATGTCATTATTTAATCGTAGAGTACTAAAATTAAATGTGCCGAAACACTATCAAAGAGTGTCGTCACACTAATCAGAGTAACAAGCATTTATACGCCTGCCACATAATAGAGGGTGCCACATCATTCAATATTTGGTCTTAAAGTGAATCTCTACGATTATATGTTTAAGGAACTTACTATATTACCAGTAGAGCCTACTGGTTTTTGTGCTTTCTGATCCTAATATGGGTTCCACTTTTATCAAACTATATACATATGGATTCTTGATTCAATGAGCTTTCCATAGAGTCCAAGAACACCTGAACCCAGTTCTATCACAGCTATGGTCGTTCAAGTTGAAGGTCACATGACTAGCCAATCCTAGCTGAAAGCTGAATCTGGAAAACCTATATTTGCAGGGTTATGTCTACCTACTGTCCTCCATGCAGAATATTAATGGAATCTTTGACTAATGGGATTCTTTCATAGAGTCCAAGAAACACCAAAACGGAGCTCAACGTAAGAAGTTATGAATTCCTGGGTTGGAGGTCACATGTAGTCAAACCTAGCTGAGCTGCATTGGCCGAGCTATACTATTAAGGGTCAAAGGACCATAACTTAGTCTATAGAGGTCCGAATTGAGAAATTCAAAAGCCTAAAATTAAGTTAATTGATGTGGCTACAATTTACCAGAAGGACTCACTACCAAATTTCTTTAGATTCCTTAAATTAAAAACTATCGGTATCCCAATAATGCATATGATAAAAATAAGGAAATTTTCGTTCAAATTGCAACTGCACTCTTCCCAAAACACATATATAGCCTTTAGAGCTCTTCAACTCAACTTTAACAAGAAATGAGTCAGAGTTTCTAAACCAAACTATACACAAATAGATGGTTCAAAACCAGTATCTATACTTTCTATACAAACATTCATACGATAATCCATACAAAAACACTGGGACTTCCATATACTCAAATTCCATACACAATTGTATAATCCTATTATATATGTAAATTTTTTTCCTTTCCTTCTTTCTTCTTTTCTTTTCTCTTCTTCTCTTTTCTCTTCTTCTTCTTCTTCCTTTCTCTTCTCTTCCCTCTTATCCATTTTTGCTATCTCTTTCTCAAAGACAAAAATGAGATATTTATTTTTGGTCTTCTCCTTATTTGATCTTATCCCTTTTTTATTTCACTTTTTCTCTCTTGAGCATCTCACCATCTACCAAAGGAGGAAACTCTCCTTCCTTTCCTTCAAACCACTTGTTCCTTCCCACAATTTTCTTCCTTATTTCCATTCTAATATCTTTCTTTTATTACTCAGTCCTCCAAGTCTCTATTACTCCTACACTTTAACTTATATATTCCAACTTTTGGCATATGAACTTTATTAAATTATGACCTTCTAAGTATTGAATTGCAAATATTAATTTACCTTAACTTTGTATTAATCTGTGCTCAAGCCATTTTATTCTAAAAATATACTTTTTACTTTTATTATACTCTAAACATGTTATAAAACTGTTAAAGTACACTCAAAGTAGTTAGCAGATGGTCCATGTATATGATACTTTGATTGTGAGCGGCGATGCAATGATCTTCTCCGATATAGTGTAACACTGATCTAGCAATATGATGTAAGTCGTATACCAAACCGGTGGTAGCATAGCGCTAGCAACTAGCTATTTCAGCCATGACAGATATCTAAATGAACCAACAAAATAATTATAAATACATAATCTACGATCAAATTGGAAAACACTTATGTTCACATGACTCTAACTTACCAAACCCAGCAAGACTGACATTGTAGTATGAAACCTCATATCATCCTTATGGAGTGGTGGTGTCATAAAACATCGTGTAATACGACGATACCACTGCATATATGGATCATGAAAGTCCATCATACCCACCATAGGGGGTGTAGTGATGATCCTGACTGCTCGCATATCCCATAAGGCAATGTATGGAGCATGATACGTTGCCCAATCTCTAGTATCACCCACGCATCCACTTATAGACGCCGCCATAAGAAAGCAAGATAAGTATCTCGTAGGCTCAAACCATAAGAATTTGCTCTAGACGATGCCACCCAACAACTCAAACATATAAGCAAAGTGACATCAGCCCGCCATATCTCCTCGATCAGCCTGCGATATTTGGAAGCCAGTCAACCAACCTCCGACGATTTACGCTATAAGACTCACATTTACACTCGACGTTAAAAACTTTATGTGAATATGAATGAAATTACCATGTAAATCCATATACTTTTACATATATCATTCCGATCAAGAGCTCAGGCATCCACTGATCTCGAGCATGAGGAGTACACTGATGGTTATGCACTCGAGTCAAAGGTATTCTCCACCTACACCCCAATAAAAGAGAGTTTACCGGGTTGGTTGCCTAATCGCAGAGCCTCAACCTGCAACGCATCATCGAGTTTCAGCTAAAGCCCCATCGACAACATCTAAGACGTCATCATGTAAGGTACAGCGACCGCGGTGCCGGATGTGCTGGGTCGACGCCCAAAATCGTCGCCCCACGGAAGTCTCCAAGACCATAGCTGAATATAAAATAAACAAAAAGTGGCAACCCTAATGATGTGTTTGTATATGAATGTGTGTATAATAAAAAAAAATATATTATATACTCAAATGTTGCAATACTAAATCGCTTAATACCTTAGATCTATGATCCAAGCCATTTCTCGACATAACTCTCGAGACATATAAAGTAAGTACTACATCACCCCAACTATAAGTCGTAGTATGTGTTAAATCTCGTAGTAGTGGGAGAAAGCATAGGTGAACATGTTCTTGTCCACAAACAAGAAGGATCCCATCAACGCTAAGATGAAACCACGCGCACTCCGCTTTAAAGCGACCTCATGCACAAAACAAAGGAACCTATCATGCAACATCTAATGAGATGCGCAGATCCTGAGAGTTACTCGAGTCAAGACCCATCAACCCCCACAGTCCGCCATCATCACACAAGAACCTGCGTTGATCGCCGGGTCCACACGAGGCTAAGGATGATATCAACATTATGTAACGCGGATCGCCATCTCCGACTGTAGCCGGAATACGCCGTCGGTACCGACATCACCAATCGACCGATATTTCGAGGGTCAAAGCCAGCGAAATTAGTAGCCCGAATAGAACCGGAAGTCATCGCCCGAATCTGAATTGGGTCCGCAAACAATCCGGTTAGGGTCGCTGCTGGATTAATTCGAATTTTATTTTATTTATTTATTTATTATTAATTTTTTTAGCTGAAAGAGGAGTATATATATATATATATACATATATATATATATATATATATATATATATATATATATATATATATATATATATATATATATATATATATATATATATATATATATATATATATATATATTATGACTTATTGAGATTTTTTCTGTAAGTTTCCATGGTGACCATACTGATGAAGATGAAGATTAAAGGCATAGTGGATTTCATTTGAAACTTTGGATTTGTAGTTTTTAAGATATCATTTATTTGTCACTTTATTGTTTTCAATAAAAGATTTTGAATATGAATATGTTTATTAAACTTTGACATGTTTATGATTTGATGTTTCATTTTTTATCATGACACTTTGAACTTGATTATGGTTGGTACTTCATTAATTTTAGTTATTATGTGATTGTAGTTAGTTGCTTAATAGCTACTAGATAGTTTGATTATAAATTTATAATGATGTTTAGCATTATCTATGCTTTATTAAGACTAAATATTATTATATTGTCTAAGCCCATCATTTATGTATTAACTATTCTTAAACACTCAGGTGTTGTTTTTTTATTTGAAGAATGACAAAATTAGATAAATTACAAAATTTAGCATTTTTTTAAAATTTTTGTCTGCTTTTGGCTCATGACTGGCACTTACCCGCTTCGGGGTTTGGCCGGAGCAAAGCGACTGACAACAGTAGCTGAACTGCCACTCAAGTTGCCTATCCGAACGGGCTATCCAAATGGTCACAAACTGCTTCCCAAGAGATCTCGACACAGCACATGAAATGTGTGTGTCTCGAAATGCCATATCCTCGACGAGACATGCGGGATATGGCCAATCGATCATGATGTTCTAAGCGTATACACTATAAAAATCTCACGCGATCACGACGACGCATGCGTATCCATCCTCCACATACGCATGAAGGCTTTCATCTGCTGTCAAGGGTAGAGTACTTCCTGAAACTACAAGCAACGAAGAAACAAAATGATGGGGCATGGAGTAGGCCCATATTTAGGTCTATACGAGATAGGAAGCCCAAGTTCAATTATTATTTTTATTATTATTAGTTATTTATTTAATCGTACTTTTTAGGATTTATCTGTTAAGGTTTTATGATTTATCTGTTTGGGTTTTTTTAGGATTTTTGGGATTTATCCATTAGGATTTTATTTTGGTGCCTATAAATAGCACCTTATGTTATTGTTTTTGGGAGACTTGATTAATATTGAAAACTTGAGAATTTCATTATGTTTATTTTATTCGCTTTCTGTTTTAATTTTATTATTATTCGTAGCCGAGCTACATCAGTTTGGTATCAGAGCTAAGTTTTCTTATAACAATTCTGTTAACCGTTCAATTGGTAAAAGTCCTTTTCAAATTGTTAATGGCTACTCACCCCGCACACCTATTCATCTTGTTCCTTTACCACCTCACATGCGTGTATCTGAACCTGTAAAAAACTTTGCAAAACACATCCATGACTTACATGCTGAGATTAGGTGAAAAATTTCTGTAAGTAATGAGTAGTATAAACTGGCTGTTGATGTGCATCGTAGATCTAAAGAATTTAATGTTGATGACTATGTTATGGTTCGCATTCCGTCTTGAAAGAATTCCAAAACGCCAAAATCGCGCACGAGCCACGCCCTTATTCTATCATTCGTGAACGGGATGACGACATCTTCTCGATTCGTTTAACGATTACTGATGATATTAAATTTATTTTCAACGTAAGTGACTACAATTCGATTTATGTTAATTTTTGAGCCTTCTACTTTGCCTTTAAGGTGTCTCACAGTGAAGCCAAAGGTGCACCCACTATGCCTTCGCATACCTTTCTAAGGAGACGATGGATACTATCCCTCGATGATGAGTTCATGACTTCTAGATTGTGAGTTTTGTCGCTTCCTTGTCAACGGCAAGATCCATCCAATTCACTACTGATACGCGAGACGATCTCTTCACCACTGATTCTTCATCATTGATCATACCTCTCCTTCACCCCTCGGCTCTAGCCCTTTCAACCTGGAGAATGACGGGGCATGGAGTAGGCCCTTATATAGGCTTAAACGAGATAGTGAAAGCCCCTTCCTTATATAACACCAAAGACAATTAATAATTAATAATAATAAAATAATACAACTGGTTTATCTGCCTGTATTTAACAGTAAAGTTCTTCTTCCACGCCCCATCATTAATGATGGCATGAGACCCATATTTAGGCTTGCATTTGCATATAGTCTCAAGTTCAATTATTATTTTTATTATTATTAGCCATTTCTATTTAATCTTATTTTTGTGATTTATCCGACAGCATGGCGATTATCTGCTTAGGTTTTGTGATTTTTTGGGATTTATCTGTTAGATTTTATTTTGGTGCCTATAAATGGGGTGACTTTATGTTATTGCTGGGTGGACTTGATTAATATTGAAAACTTGAGAATTTCATTCATGTATTTTATTCGCTTTCTTTTTAATTTTATTATTATTCGTAGTCGAGGTACACTGGCTGATATCGAGCCTCAAATTTGATCTCGAGATCAAGTTATTTCTATTTGTTTCAAGTTCGATCCGAGATCGAGCTGGTTTGCTCGACTAAGTACAGCCCTCTGTGGCTACAAAATTCACAACCCAACTACCTTTGATCCCTCATTATTCCCTTTACCCGACGCACTTCCCTCGACTACCGGGTCCGACGTGACCGCCACACCCCGCTCCGAAGCTCAATACTATCACATTCGATCGACGCCACGTCTACAAGAATCGAAATCGTCACTCCTAAAGTTGCTACGACAAGTTTTGATCTTTACGGTTATTACTTCGCCGTAATTCGTGATAGCCACCGCTCATTTTGATTTCCCCAATCACCGAATTTCGACGCTGCAACATCCATTGACGATACTGTTGCTACTGTTCCAAGGTTCGATCTCCTCCGATAGTCCCATAATCAACTCATCCGGAACCAAACACCAAGTTTGGCATAAGAAGAGAGCTTGACATGAAGATCCCCTTGGATCCGATTCACCAGCCCGATCAAGCTCTCCTTGGTCGCTAGCTCTGGTCAAAGAACATTCAACATTCAACCACAAATTCCAAAGCACTTCGAAGAAAATCAAACATGGATATCCCTGGAGTAAGCAAAAGAATGACAATACCGGACCAAAGGCCAATAGGATTATAAATTTTCGATCACCTGAGTAGAGTTCTTCTTTCAACCCAAAGGGAATGACAAGTAAATTTTGTAGCAGTTCCATATTTCAGCTCTGCATTTGCATCGTACCCAAGTTCAATTATTATTTTGATTATTATTAGTTATTTATTTAATCGTACTTTTTAGTATTTATCTGTTATGGTTTTTATGATTTATCTGTTTTGGTTTTTTTAGGATTTATCTTTTAGGATTTTTGGGATTTATCCGTTAGGATTTTATTTTGGTGCCTATAACAAGACTGTGTTATCGTTTTGGTAGACTTGATTAATATTGAAAACTTGAGAATTTCATTATGTTTATTTTATTCGCTTTCTTTTTTAATTTTATTATTATTCGTAGCCGAGCTACATCACAAAATTTATAATTGATTATATAAATTCATATGTTACAATCGGGAAATATTAATCGATGTTAATAAAATACATACCGCCTTCAGATCTACTAAGCTGCACCTCGCGGTCTCGCCTCATAGAATACTGAAGATATTAGCATCCAAATGATCTACATCATGAAGCTTCCTCCGAACATATCTATACGTATAACACGAAGGCAAAGATAATTATTAATAAAACACATATCAAAGTAAATGAGTACCAACATAATTAATGCAAGTACTAATTACATCTAAGAATGAATTAAAATACACACTTACATGATTGATGTCTCATTTACTTAAATAAAGTACACGCGGCTTCATAATCCAAGAAATACACATTCGTATATAAGTGTTAACAAAGCAACTACACCCCAGGCAATCATTTCCGAAAAAGCTAGTTACTTCACATTTATCATTGAACTTGATTTCTATTCTTATACACCGCCGATGTATCTCAGTTTACAACCCACATGTGATATTAGTTTTCCCCTCCCTAACGTCAATTTCATTATGCAACTGGGTTGATTTAGGACGTCCACTACCTATGCGTTTCATTGACTCAGGAGGTACAATGGTAGGACCATTATAAAGAAGTCACTCATCTTCATTGAATATTGGATGAAACAAGCTTGCCCATGTATCATAATACGACTACGTAGTGTAGTAGCCTTGAACAAATAACCAAAAATCAACACATCGATGCCGACATGCTGCTATAATATCGCTTCATGGAAATCCATAACCGTTGTCTTTCCACATGTGCATTTTTGGCCTCAGGGGTCAGAGGCTACGCTCACCACTCCTTCTTTGACTCGACAAGAAATTCCGCCATGTATGTGATCGTGAAAGAACAATTCCATCAAACACTTAATGCGATGACCACCCGAGCATCAACATATGGAGGAACGCTTCATCAAATGCCAATCTATTAGCACCTCGTCCCTTCTACAACAAAGTAAACTCAAGTATGTGAAGAAGGTCAACTATACTAATGCAGTGAATGGTAAGCTACGAGCTCCTTTAAGAACACTGTTAAATACCCCGAAATGTTGATTGTCATTATCTCATATATTTGACCTCTATCATGTGAAAGTGCCCCCATAACCGAAAAGGATCGCTTTCTAACCATTAGCTGTGCTCGTAACTAATTTCTCCCAATTGTAGCCATTTGCTTATTGAATTTGCTTTATGTACTCGTTAAAGTTGCTCTACATACCAAATTCTTCAAGAGTTTATCTTTGAACCAGATCATAAAATTGCTTGTAAGATGATGCATGCAAATCCTGTGATAAAGTATGCCAGAGCCCAACCAAGACGAGATCGCCATTGTCGCCATAATACTTGGATGTCCTGATATAACACAACTCATTCATCGAAAGTTACTCGCTTCGATGCATGCCAAGAACCATCCCCAACTATCAATATTCTCACCTTTTGTAACAGAAAATGCCAATGGAAACAACTGATTATTTTCGTCACACCCCATAGCAATCAATAACATGCATTTATACTTCCCATACAAATGTGTACCATCAATACTCAAGACGTGGGATCGACAAATGTTCGAACCCTTCAATACATTGAATCGACTGGCACAGACAAAAAATGTGAATATCTCCGGTTCGACATATTAGTGTCAAATGTTTCCAAATTACAACACATCCAAGATTTGCTTATTCTATGGCCAAGAACAAACGTATGCCAGATATGATTCAAAAGTCACCAAATAAATCAGATAAGTGCTTTACGCCTAGATCCACGCCTGCACGATATTTCATATCTCCATTTCTTCATCATACTTGTTTCTGAATAGCTCGAATACGTGAATTGCATTAATTATTGCCTGAGAAGGAGCAAAGGATGAGTCAAAACTCATTGGATTTTTAACTATTCTTTTCTAATTTATATTACAATACGAATGCCGATTAATATGCAGAACATGGATATTTTACTCAAATTTATTTTCAGAAACACAACTGAATTAAAAGCCCTAACAAGAACCAAGAAACCACTAATAGCAGGATGAGGTCGTGACTCAAATGAAGCCGCGACAAGAAACTCTTTTCAATCTGGGCTTATTTCCAGTCACGACACCTCACACTAGTCTTCGAGGAGAAATGGAAGGCTACGTCAAGCTAAGTCGTGACAGGAAATTGAGGTTGCGACTAGAAATACCAAAGCACCCAACAAGAGACATTGCGACCAAGGAAGAGTTGCTGAGACGGAAGGAACATTCAAGGAAGAATATGAGGTCGTGACTCCAATCTGAGGTCACGACGCCAAATGAAGACAATGTAGGTCGCAACATAAATTTGAGGTCGCGACGTTGATCAGTTCATGAAGCCATAGATGAGGTCTCTGTGAGGAAAAACCGAGAGGTTGCACTCAGTTCTAAACAAAGACTAACTCGAGAGTCGTGAATTCGCTTTTCAAAGCCGCGCATGAAACCCAGAACTAACGGTCCCCGCCAAGAAGTTCGGTTACGACTAACTTATTAGTCAAAGACCTCAAGGGAGGTCGCGACTAATCATTCAAAGGCGACCAAGAAGTGTCGAACAGTCAAAATTTAGATCAGAATCACATTTAAGGTCCAGAACATCAATGTAACCCAAGAAGAACCCGCTGAGACTAAATATCAGCTGAGACTCGAATGTAAGAATCTGCTGCGACCGAAATGCCGAATAAGAGAAATTATTTAGTCGCAACTCATATCAAGTCGGCAAACAACTTTCATGAGGATTTAAGATCAAACAAAGAGGTAACTAAAAGAAGTCATGACCTAATCGGAAGAGGTCGCAACAAAACGCCGTCAGCAACCCGAATTAAGGTCGCGACACAGAATACAATAGAAGACAAAAAAAAGCTAGGTAGTGACGTGGGATTGTGGTCGCGACGTCAACTTTTGAAAACAATTGAGTCAACGAGGTCGCAACTCCATTATGAGTCGCGACTAATTAATCAAGCAATGCAAGAAATCTAGTCCCAATCGAAGATGTCAGTCGCAACTCAACAAGTGTGAACAAAAATAATACGCTGCGATCAAGATCTAAGGTCACGAATTAGCCAATGTAGATGTATGAGATAATCCAGCCGCGACTCCATTTTGAGGTCGCACCAAACAAAGAGACTGGCCTTTATTTAAGGAATTTCACCCGGAGCTTTTAACTTAGCCCAATTTTCGAAATTTATAAATAGATACACTTAGTGTTTCGGTAAAGGACGGACGACTTTACTTTTGAACTTTTCCATTTTTTGGGAGTCCAGAACTTAGGGAAGAAGAAACCCATTGTATATTTTAGAGTAGATTTTTCTTTTCTTTTCTTTTTCTGGATCTGAACCATCAATCTATTGGAATGTTGAAGCTAGATTAAAATTTTCCTTATTCTCTTCAGAACAATCAAGTTGACGAAATGAAATTTCTAGACATAATTTCTGCATTTTTGCTTTCTTTCAATTTCTTACAATTGCAAAGGAAAATTGATCGATGCTCCATTATAGTTTGTAAAGCAAATTGCCGTGGCACACCTTTCAAGCACTTATTTATCGTCGCCTACAATCTTTCCCCGCACAAATCAAAAGAAATTATACGGGTTGAGATTTATTCGCTGGATACTGCGCAGAAATATACTGCTCTCAATGATAAGCATCGAATACGCCTAGTGTTAAAACCTACTCGATTTCCAGAGGCCCTCCTCGAAAGGACACAAGAGATGGAATTTCCGAGAGTTAGGAACATTCCACTCGTGTATGCTAGACTCATCATCGACTCTAACTAACGAGCTCCAGAGTTCATCTTGATAAATATTATTTTTATACTGCGTAGCGGAATAATAATAATTAGCGATTAGATTTTTACCATAATCTTTTAAAAAATCTCTTAACTCGGTATAGCGTAGATCAATTGGCGGGAAAAGGAAATAAATCTTACAGATTATACGGGTTGTTATCAATCAAGTCAGAGAGTTGCAATGAATCCCGTTCTGGTCAAGCAAAACATCTACAATCTTTAAAACTCGGGTATGAAGTATCGAAAGAAAAATACCCATCTTGAGAAGAATGAGCAAAATTACAAGTAAATGGTTAGATCTTGTCTCTAAGAAGTAGAGACATCTAATCATGAAGCATGGAGAGATCCACTGCATTCATGTGGATCTTCGACAACCATATCCGTAATTTAACAAAGTATCATGTTTTATTGTGTAAATCAATGCTTACGCATTCCCTTAGTGTTCATTCTTCAACAGAGCCGATTCAAATTAAATTTTTTATTTATTTTTATAATTTTTGGGTTTGTTCATTATTTTGTTAAATTAGATTTTGAAATTGATTTTTACAAGATATTTCTAGGATAATGATTCATTTATATTTTGTTAAGAGATTCAGATAATATGAATCTTGAGTAGTTGGGGTAATTAAATTTCATATTTTCACAATCCTCTGAATGATATCCTCGACTTACATCCATTTTACTACTTGTATGATCTCTGCACTCGTTATGTTCCTACTTCAAAACCATTTTCAAATCAAGCATATAATTCATTTTATCAGTTATATCCAAGTAATTCCAAGTTTATTAAAGATGCAAGAGAGTTGTAAGGCTTTGTAACTATGTTAATTTGAAGGCTTAGTCTATATAATCAAGGCATAAACAAGGCAAAGCAACTAAGTTTGAGTCCACCGATAATGGTCTCGCTCAAGCAACGATTGACACAAGTATGCTTAATTTTTATATTTGTCGATAACAAATAAGCAAGTATCTTTCACAACCATGGCACGTGCCTTCCATATCGACATTCTTTCGCCTTCTACATCTTAAAACGAACAATTTTTTTTGTGATTTAAATAAACTACAAACCTTCGTGTGCTTTAATTGAGTAAATCTGTGAGCCTCGCAAATTAGATTTAGACTAAAATCCTACAACTACAAATTCTCCACTCAATAACCTACTGTATGTTACACCCATGGAGTCCAACCACTTGAAATAGCATTACCTAAGTTTTCAAATATGTTCAAATTGAGGTGTTGGTGGTGTGATAATAAACAGGATGACTTTATCCTGGGTTCCCCTCAACATCTAGGTTATCTCGACATCACAAGATGCCCATTTATTACAGATTACATAGTACCTGCTCATTCTCTAAAACTTGTTGAGTAACCGGAATGATGATACACAGTCCATCAGCTTCTGAATACCAGTTTCTCCATTGATTCACTCATCAACATCTTCATCGATTCATCATTAGCTTCTTCATGTTTACCATCATCTCCATATACTGCTTGTCCTGTGAATATAGACTAAAACCCTTTCAATTTTTATTCCTCTACTGGAGCCTTACAATTCCCCCAGCTTACTCAAAATCGAGCTAGCTGTTTTAAAATTAGAAAATGGTCTTTTGATGTTTTGAAATTATAAAATGGGTTTAAATTTTTAAGACATTACAAGTGCAATGTGTCATACAAGTAGTAAAAATTAGATGTAAGTCCAGAGTATCATTCTCATTGACAAGAATTTTGGAAACAACTACCTTAACTACTCAAGATCCACACTATTTCGCACCCTTTGTAATGGTTTGAAAACTAGAATTGAAAGACAAGATCATACTATATTATATTTATCTAATAAAAATAAATTTGAATAAAACAAATAAATAAACTGATTGGATCTAATTCTTCCTAGAAATGAGCACTCGATAAGGAACTCGTCGTGAAATTACAATTTCTACATTATAATCCATTGATTTTCTATCCCGATTTTGATCCGATCATTCAAAGATGCCTAATAAAGCAGCTTGGATTTCTCCATTAATTCACTAGTTAGAGGTCTCTGATTCTTTCAAAGACATGGATCTAATCAGTTACTTGTATTCAGAACACTCTTTAGAAGATCTCAAAGATTTTCTTTCAATACTTCCATACTCCATTTAAGATCATGTGATTTCTTGCTTCTCAAGACAGGTTTGGTCAGAAACTCCTACAAAAATGGTTGGATAAATCTTCCTTTAGATCTCGATGGATTTTTCTTTCCTTGATTAGATCCTCAAATAACACAGATCAAGATATTTCCATCTGATTAAGGTAAATTCTTTGATTATTTAAAATTGATAAATAATCCTCCAACTCAACTACAGCACTGGAAATTTATCTAAGTGAATTCAGCTTTTTTAGCTTCTTCAATAAAGAGTCTAACATACCCACAAATTGAAGGTTCCAAGCTCAGAATCTTCATCTCTCAGAACACTCAGGGTCTCCCGAAAATCGTAGTGTGATACAAATTAAAGGGTATTCGATACTATTGGGAACACCCAATTAATAAACAACATCAACAAAATAAATCCAAATCTAGGAAATTTCACTCTAGTTAAAAGACTATAACTAACAATGTATCTATTCTAGCTGAATCGCTCTCAAATACCGAATCACAATAAAAATGTGGAATATTAACTACATATCCCATGTAATCAGAATAAACCTAAAAGAAACGACCTTAAATTGTCCGTACTTCATTAATTCTAGGAAATAATTGAAAAGAGATGAACCATTCGATCCAAACTTCACAATTCAAAATGACATGTCTCGGGATCCAAAAATCAAAACGATACTAACTAATCTATTCTATTAATATAATAAGTGAGTCTTCTTCTCAATCCCCAAGGATCCGGGGTTCCGTAAGAGTCGCTTCTCGCCCAAGGCCGAATATTTATACACTGCAATCACCCGATTCGAAAGCTTCGGCGAATTTTCCTAATTCCACGCCTAGCTCACTATTCATGTCATACTCCAAAGCAGCTTCTGTCATGACCGAGTTGCGCTTTATGAACTTGCCAAGTTTGTCGGACTTCCAATTACCCGTCGTGACCCCTTTCTTTGTTTGTTTTCGCTATGTGAAGTCGCGACTCATTGTCTCTCACATTAACACCGGCTCTTTGTAGACTTTTCATTTAGTCAGTCGAACCTTGTTTCTTTGTTGCACTTGCTGTTGCCCATCCCCTGATTCTCAAGGTAACCAAGCTCTTTCGGGCTATGCATACGAAGTTTTGCCTAAAGTTTCTTCTTTCTTCCTGAATCTTCTTTGTCGCGACATGAATCCAAGTCAGGTCGTGACCAAGTTCGCTTGCAAGTAGTTATGATTCTGGTCATGACAACTTTTCTGTCTCCAAGTATCTGCGGTCGTAACCTCACTCTATGTCGTGACCTCGTCAGTCTCGTCCCTTTACTGAGTTCTATGTTGCGACCCAATTTATGTTGCCAGCCACTTTGATTCTTGGTCACAACTTCCCTTTTATGTTGCCTTTATTTAGGTTGCAACTCAAAATTGCTGATTTATTTAGTTCGTTGTCGCGACATGTAATTTTAGGTCACGATCAGGTTGTTTCTTTCCTTGCTGCACTTTCTGTCACAACCTAAAAGGTAGGTCGCGACTTGACTATATGTTTTTAACTCCCACCTTGTTACAACTTCAATTCTCAGTTACAACAGTTTTTACTTAACCTAGCTTCTATTTCTGGTCGCGACCTAAAAAGTATGTTGAGACTTGATGGTTGCTCTTCTCACCTTTGCTCTTGTCGTAGTTGCTTAAACTTAGTTGCAACATGCTTTTAACTGTTAAGCCTATTTTCATGTCGCGATGAATTCAAGTGTTTAGACCTCAGCACTCGGTGTCTCACCAGATTTTGTCATAAATAACAAATTCCAGGAGACCTCACTGGGCTCATGAAGCCATCATTCCTTGTCATGACATCGTTTTTCTGTCGCGACAAGATTTGCTCTTTCACTGGTCATGACATCCAAATGTGATGTCGTGACAAGATCCTTCTTTCAAGATTTTCCTCCCCGTCTCCTCGCAGACGCATCCTATCTCTTGTTCGCGACATTCTTCTCTTGGCGGCGGTATCACTTCTTGTAGCAGTCTTCCTGATTCTACGTAGGCACGGGGTCTTTATGCGGTTGCGGCAACATGCTCCTTTGAGGTTGTGACTTAAAAGCTGGCGATATGAGAATCCTTGTCGCGACCTCACGTGATGCGATTACACGACCTAGGCCTTTGACCATATATATATTTTTCTTGCTTGGAATTGCGATTCTTTTTGCAAAAATCGCAAAACTATAAATTTAGTAGTCTACCATATTTATAATAATAATAATTATATTGTAACACATGTCGAGAAAAATCGTTAAAGTAATGAGTTTTTTACTCATCATATACTCTAGTATCCGTTAATGGACATTACTAGGCTAATAGCTGTCAAGTGCAGCATTATAATTGTTGCGAACCCGATGCATCTATATAGCCACCCACGATTAGTTCACTTGTGGCAGCTCGAACAACTATTTTGAATTCAATTTCCTCAATCTTACATTAACCATGTTAAACGACCCGGTACACTGAGTGTCATCCCGTGGAAAAGGTTGGAACCTATTTCCACTTTTTAGGGGATACTTACAATTTAGGACTAATTTAAACCTTTGTTTGTCAATGGTTGTCCTTTAGTATATCATATTACTCAATTGTTCAAACGTGCATTCAACCGGTACATCCAAAGGCATAATATACTTGACTTTGTTCCCACATATTTGATATCTATTTCAACCCTCAATATGTTTCCATTGTAATAAGCATATCAAGATATTAAAACTTAAAACATAATATTTAATACTGAATGGTTTCAAAATAGAATTAAATAATATGCGGGGTCATTATCCTTACCATTTAAACTACATTCATGGATGTTGCATTCAATCACCTTGTTTAGCCAATGAATCATTTCACAACGTGGTGCTATCACCAACTTTATCACATCAACTTTATCATAAGGAAAACAATCACCTTGTAAAAAATAAAAAGATGACATTTCAAATTGTCCTCAATTTCAAATTTAGAGTTAATACAATTACTCTAATTCATTGTATTAACTCTCTCCTTTAAAAAAGAAAACAAAAGAAAAGACCTTGTTTTGACTAAGAATACCCTCCATCAACACCAACTCCATTCCCTTTCTTAACAATTCTCAAAACGCTTAAACTTTAGAAAATATGAACATAAAATTTCTTATACCCTTTTCTTTTTTCTTTTTATGAACATAGAAAATATCAAATATAAATTTTAAAGAACAATATATTTTAAAGGCACTAAAATTGTGTTCAAGCTATTTTAAAAATAAATCAAATAGGCTCATACTCTCTTTTATTGGATAAAAATGTAGGTATTCCGATTTGTTTACACAAAACTCGACTAATTTTACGGAAGCCTGAATTTAATGGTTGAATCAACCTCAATATATCATTTAACTAGCAATAACAGGACTTCCTAAAGTTGGAAAATGAAAACTTGACATATGAGAAAAAAAAAAAAGACTGAATTTCCAACATCATAAATTGAGCAAGTAAACATATACAAGCCACACAATGGATCAAAATAATACCCAGTGTCTCTTTTTATCGAACTAAGAGCTGTTAGATTAGTCATAAATAGATAAGAAGGATCAGAAATCCTTACTAAATACACACTTTCATTGAAAGCTCTGAAGTTAAAAAAGTCTCCTATATACCATAAACAACTACATAAGAGGTTTTGTTTTCCTAAGACTCAAATCATCTACAAAAAGAAGATAAAGCTCAAATTCACTTATAGCAAGGTAATGACATTAATCTTCTTGTATTATAACAAGGCCTCAGCCTTAAAAGGCTTTGATTTTAAATAGACTTTGTAGTGGGGATGAAGATGATTAAAATATACCAAAGAAAATAAAGACCAAACTCTCTTATCGAGAGATGGCTGCAAATCAAGCGCACCTGAAAGAAAAAATGATATTTTTTTTTATAGAGCGAGAAAACAATGACCGTCTTTTTCAAACCCATATATTCACATGGTGAGATTACAAGAGTATGAGTTCAAAGTAAAGGATAGGAGGTTCTAAACACATATAAGATAAAGAAGTTTCTAATTGGAACAAGTCTAACTATCCCTAAAAGGATTTATAGATTTAGAGCATAGAGGTTGATCCCTTACCAAGTGTTCCTCCCCACTCTAAATGTCTTCCCAAAATTTCACCCTTTTACTATCACCCATTTCAAAAGCAATCCCATGTTTAAGGAGGCCCCATCCCTTCCTCTTAGCTTTCCACCCATCTCTAACATACTAAGCAAAATGATTTTCGAGAAAAAAATACTAAACAAAATTATTTTCTTATGTTTGATTTCACCTCAAAACTTTACATGTTTTCAAACCTCTTAGTCCTTATATAATGAAAACAAATATGAAATTTTGAATAAACATATAAATTAATTTATTAAATTTAAGCCTTTTTTCCTCAATTTTCTTTCCTTCCTCTCTATTTTCTTTCTTTAGTATTTTCGAGAACCTATATTGTTCAATACAAACATATAAGATACTTAATACGATTATCTTGATTTTCACATTCTTGTATCTCACCAAGGGTTGATACATATTCGTAGAAATTATTTTTGGACCTTAAATAGAGAAGAGAAGAAACTAGTGTTTACAGGCGAACATGAATACCATTCATAAAAATTAAAAAGGATTACAAATTCCTTATAAGGAAATTACAAACAGTACCATTAGTACTCCTCTACCTATTACTTGGTAAACAATCTTCATTTTTTTGATTTCCGTTCAATTTTCATGTCCATATGGTCTCATCCAGTTGATGACAAATCCACAAATGCAACCCCGAAGGAAACATTAGCGAGGTACTTACGCTATTCAATCATCATAACACATGAGCATTTACTTGAAGGTAGATGTTGTTATCCGAAATCCACAAGCAACATTAGCAAAGCTTAGAACTTCAGAAAATTAGATGCATAAAGTCATCAACTAAATGCGGGTAGAAAATTATAACATCGGCCGCAGTCCTTGTCTGGCATATTATTCTTGTACCTTGAAATAATATAACCTTGATGATCAGTCGCACAAAACATCATTTTAAAAAAAAACAAAAAAGGAATTCGAATTCAAAATCAGCCAACCTCTTGACTGTGGAATCAAGCTCCAGACCTCTAGAAATCTTCAAAAATTAAGAGGCTAAGATAGGATTATAGACAAGGATAATCACAAAAGCCAAGGAGACTTGATAATGGCGTCTTCAACGTGAGGAGAGAATGGCGAAAAAAAAAAAAGTCCTAACTCGCAGACAAGCGGGGGATTGGTTTGGGGATTAATAGTAAAGGGTGCCGGTTGTCATGAGACAGCTGATATTTGACATTTTAAGCCCGATTCTTGCATTTATCGTGGATAGGGGCATTTGAGAATTTCATAATTCCAATTGTCGATGTCATTACGCACTACTTTAACAATACTTTGGTTTCCAAACTCATTTTATAATTCTTTTTTCAAATATATTATTTATGTCTAAAACTCTCCTAATGGAGGGGTCAAGAGATTTAGTAGAGTTTATAGCTAGGCAAACCCATCATGATGGCTAGCATAAGTGGTGCTATCCCGAAACAAGGGTTGAACCAACATGGTTTTGGTTTCGTGAAGGATTATGATAGAAAGCAGGGAATGAATAATGGGGATGGGGGTGATGGTAGTGATATGTATTATTTCTCCATATGGTAGGTGGCTTACAGGCTTGTCTGTGACCTTAAGAATAGGACTGGCATCGATGGCCTCGAGAATAGGACTTAGTGTGGTTGTTTTCAATAAAGTAAGTTTGTAACTTCTTCCATTTGTGCCAAAACATTTACTCTTTTGCATTTGTTTCCTTTGTAATTCTCATGACTTATAAATGCTTTAGGAATTTGTGGAATAAAGGTATCACGAGGAAAATAGCTCGATTTCTTCCCTTCTCTGACCCTCTATTTTTTTTCTTCTTGGCTAGTCATTAGCTCTCCTTATCAAATTACATAAAATTTGGTATCAGAGCCAGGTTCTATGGACACTCGGGCCAGAAGCAATGTTGAGTTTCGCAATGAAGTCGTGAAATCCTGGCTACCATCACGAGTCAGGCTTGACTAAATCCATGGTACCCTCGGCCCATTTTAACGAGGAACTTGAATCATGCGAGTCTCACAAAACACCACTCCCATTGATAATCCATTTGCCCCAGCCGAAACCTCCCATAACCAGCCTCTTCCCCGATATCAACCACTTCTACAGGCAAAACCATTACATTTAAAACTTTCATTTCTAAATTCAACGAGCGATCAAATGATTTGGATCTTGGTGAACAATACTTTGATTTAAACTAATGTGGTTCAGCAACAAGTTCAACTTGCTTCCTTTCACCTTGAAGTATAGCTCTTCAATGGCCGATGGGCATTGAGTTGAGTCCTTTAAATTGGGCGAGCTAACGAGGCCTGTTCGTATCTTATTTACGACTATGAGGATCCCTCGGAAGCTTGGCCATTATCAAACAGACTTGACAATTGCTACTTATCGAAACCTTTGAGGTCTTTCCACATTGGGTTGATGGGTTAGCCGAAAACTACTTGATTGGATGTTTCATTGCAGGACTCTGTGACGACATACGACTAGATGTCAAACTCAAACAACTAAGCACCTTAGCCGACACCATTGAAGTTGCCTTTAATTGGAAGAAGCGCGACTCTAAAAGGGAGTGCTTGGGTTACTTCCATCCCAGTGGTAGCCTTTGCCTTATGCTCCGATAACACATTGAGTTCCGGACCCCGCACACCTAAGGTGGGTGACGCTGACCATGGCTCTGATACCATTCGGAAGAATTACGATCGAGAGAGCAGAATGACGCGAAAGAAGGTTGTGCTCTTTATTACTTAGCGAAGTTTACTCGGAGTCACGTATAATAAACTCAATTGTTTATGATGAGGGTGTGAGAAACTATAGAGCCACTGCCTGTACCATGGATCCTCTTAAAGAACCCGATATAATAGAATCCCTTCCTGAAATCTCATTCCATGCAATAGCAGGGGTAGCACATCCTCAAACATTCCGAGTGGTAGGTAAATTGCAAAATAAAGCGGTGACAGTCCTCATTGATGGTGGGACCACCCACAACTTCATTAATCAAGCCATAGTCACGGAGTTTGGGCTGAATGTCGCACATGATCAAAAGTTGGAAGTCATGGTGGCTAATCGGGACAAAATCAATTCACGACCGCGACTCCTTGAACTCTCCTCCTGGGTCAGCTTTCCTATTCAAGATTATTTTTACGTTTTACCCGCAGCGGCATGTCAAGTGGTTTTGGGCGTTCAATGGTTAGCCACCCTTGGTAGGTTGGAAGCAGACTACAACAAACCACCATGTCTTTCCGGCCATGAGGAGGTAAACCTTGTATGTTCAGGCCTTCGATTTGCAGTCCAGCCTTAAGCGATCAGGAACTTCTCGACCTCGATGGCACTCCTTATTTCTCCAAATCATCTGACTCATGAAGCTTTAGTTAATGACCACCCTACTGATCTCGCCCAAGTTCTCACTGAATTTGAGCATGTCTTTGTTGTGCCCCATACCTTACCACCACCGATTCGAACCAGCGATCACATTCCATTTCAATAAATCGAAATTTATGATTGTCAACCACTGAGATACTCTTATTATCAAAGGCAAAAATTAGAAGATGTTGAAGATTTCTTATTTCGGGTTTGATCGGGTCCTAATTACCGATCCATTTTCTTCACCGTGTGCTCATGAAGGTGATAGTGGTTGGTGATTTTAATGTTGATTCACAGGGCTCTCCCGCAAATATTACCATCAAGATAATATCGCCTCTCTATCATCGACGAACTCCTTGATGAATTTCCCAGTATTTTTCCAAGCTTGATCTCCGTGCTGGATACCATCAGATACGAGTTCAAGAGACTGATATTCATAAAACTGCTTTTTGGACACATGACGGACATTACGAATTTATTGTGATGCCCTTCGGGCTTAAAAACGCCTCCTCCACCATCTAGAGTTTGATGAATGACTTGTTGTGACCTTACTTACGGAAGTTCATTCTAGTTTTTTTTTTTACGACATTTTGGTGTACAACAAAAGTTGGGTCGACCATCTCGACCACCAGTCTGAATCTTCAAAGTTTATCTATCAATCAATTGCGAGAAATCAAAATGTTGTTTTGGCGTTTTACAGGTGGCATACTTGGGACATCTTATTTCCTTTGCAGGAGTAGCAGTTGATCAACCCGAGATTAATTCCCGGTTCTCAAGTAGCTATCCCATGCGAGAGAGTTTATGGTTCTCTTGGATTGGCGGCTACTATCGCAAATTATGATGGGTTTGGAGGGATTCTTTGCGCCACTCACTCGCCATTATCTGATGATGGGTTTTGATTGGTCCCGTTTATCGTTGCCTTCTCCCGATTAAAGCGGTCCGCATCTCAAGAAAAAGAAAAACGTGGTCACCTCCTTCTTGATTTATACTCAATCCTTTGTGATCGAATACGATGCTTGTGGAGTAGGCATCAGAGCTATTTTATCACAACAAGGCCAGCCAATTGCATACTTTAGTGAAGCTCTTAAACCCTCGGCCTTGACTTTATCGACGCGCCATGAGAAGGAGATGCTATGGTAGTTAAGCGTCATGAGAATGCGTGATATATCTCATCGTGACAACACCATCGTTTTGGATCAGAGGGTTTAAAATATTTGTTGAAGCGTGATCTAGCCTTGAAGCTCGAACCACGGTGGTTGCAAATTCTCGAGGTGATTATGTTTGGGTAGAGGAAAAGGAAAATTGTTATTCCTACCTTCTGTTTGGGTTGGGAGACAAACTATGTAATAATCTTGAACTATCTGAACTAAGTGGACCATACACTCAGAAGAATTAGCCAGTAGATCATTTCTATAGTTCATTGTGTTTCTCTTATTGATATTCTGGTTTAGGTGCTGCCAAAATGGATGTTATTGTTTATTTGTTCTCTTGATATTCTGTTCTCTTTCTCATCCCACTCTGGGTTGGGGCATATATTCTCTAGACTTAATTGGGAAGGCCTCTCATTTTGGATTTCTTAGCCTCCATTATCTTTGAATTGATACATGAAAAAATGTTTATATGTAAAATGATGTTTGCAAATCAAACTAAACAGGGACATTACAGTGAGTTATATATAGATAAATCATGAATGACACTCTCTGGCGGTTTTGTGGAAGATTGTATCAATGTGTAATGTTATCAGGTTGATGCGCATCGATATCTTATTTAATAATGACATCCGCCTCTTATTGGCTGTGATTCTTTCTAGATTGATGTATAAAGGAACTTGGAATCTGACGTCTGTTGTAGTGTGATAAAAATTTTATTAGTTTATTTTGGAAGACCTTATTTCGGTTACAGGGGACAACTCTTTGTATGAGCTCTAGTTATCATCCATAGATCGATGGTCAGACGGAAGTGGTTAATCGCACACTCGAGCAATACCTAAGGTGTTTCACATGAACTTACTGACGAATGGGCTAAGATGGGTGGCATGACCCAATATAGTTACAACACTTCATCATCATCCACCAAAATCTATTTTGAAGCGGTATGGTCGACCTCCTCAGCTCTGTTCTTACATTCTAGAGCCCCTGACAAAAGTTCAAGCCGTAAATGACCTTTAGCGTAGCCGTGATGACATTCTCCGTGCCTTACATTGGAATTTGATTGTTGCCTGTGACCGCATGAAGTCCCAAGCTAACCAACATTGTCGAGAAGTTGTTTTCGAGATTAGTGATTATGTCTACCTCAAACTTCAGTCATACATGCATAAGACCATAGCCACCCGCAGCTCCATGAAGCTCTCACCTCAATTCTTTGGTCCTTACAAGATCCTTGCATGAGTCGGACCAATGGCTTACAAACTTGAATTATCGGTGGCTTCCCAACTCCGTGACGTCTTTCATGTGAGTCTTTTAAAGAAACACATCGGCTCTGTCACCTCTGCCTCCCAGCGCCTGCCTCCCATCTTTGATGCATCTGAAATTCTTACTCAACTTTGAAGAATTTATGTTGGACACCAGTATCATTGAAAAAGGCCTTCTGGACCAATCGAGATTTTGGTTAAATGGATGGGTGCACCCGTGAAAGACGCCGCTTGGGAAAATCGTTGGCTTTTTTTGAAGACCTACCCTGCTTTTATCCTTGTGGACAAGGATACTGTAAGGGGGAAGGAATGATATGTATTATTTCTCCATAGTGGGTGGCTTACTTGAGCATCCGACTTAAGAATAGGACTAGGCATCATCGACCTCGAGAATAGGACTTATTGTGCAGTTTGTTTTTCCAATAAATGAGTTATGCTTCTTCCATTTTATTACCCTGACCTATTGCTATTTTCACATTTATTCCCTTTGTAAATTCTCACTTGGCTTATAAATAGCACCCAGGAGTACAATGGAATAAAGGTATCGTAAAATAACTCCAGATTTCTACACTTCTACGACTCTGTTTTCTTAACTTGGTTAGTCATTAGCTCTCCTTATCAAATTACATAATAGGTATAATCGTGAAGAAGAGGGGTAGTGCAGTAAAATTCAGGTCTGGAGATGCTAATGATTTGGTGGAGAAAATGAGCACCAACTAATGGGAATGTATTTCATTCATAGATTTTAATAGGAGGAGAGGAGAAATAGGAGAGAGAAAAAGAGAGGAGAAATAAGAGTGTGTGTGGGTCTAACAATGTCACATTATCCATTACCATTAACAACCAATCTATCCATTTTGTTAAGAACTAAAATGAACTACGAAATAAATTTTAGAGGTTTTATAGAGCAAAAAAAAAAAAAGAGATGTAAATGGGAGATTTGAATAAAAGTGGAGGGGTTTTTTTTTACCAATTTTCTCGATATTTGATCTACACGATTAGAGTGTAGACTTTGAAATAAGTTATCTTAACCCTTATTTTTCAAATACTTTGAAATTAGTACCTTAGCATAGTTTTTCTTATATTTTTTAGTAAATGTTAATCGACTTGTGAGAGATGGAAAGGGTCATATTGGGGTCGTGGATGAATTAGGTTGTTCCCTCTTTTGCCGCATTGAAATTGAAAATTGTATTTTGTTTCAAAAAAAAGAAATTAAAAAATGTATTTGATTATTTGCAAGCAATGGACATCCCCTCTGATAAAATAAAAATTTCATGCTAACTTCCAGACACTGGCCCTGACTGTGAGCTATTTTTCATTATTCTTTTAGTTGTTCTCCAAATATGCCTCACTTTTTGTCACACGTGTGGAATTAATTCAGATTATTTTGAAATGCAATCACATAATAGTCATTGGATTAATTAGTTGTTTAAATCATAACTTGGTTGTACTTGTCCAAATTAGGTGATTCGAATTTTTGTACAAACTAGACATTTGGGAGAACAACTTTCATGAAGAAATTATGGTCAAATTATGTCTCTATCATTCCTAGGAAAATTTTTAAATATAGGACATAATTCCATATTACATTTCTAAATTGTTCGAGGCTGATTCGGAATGTGTTGACCATATTAAATTAAGTCAGCTATTTATGATGTTTGAACCATAAGAAACTTAAGACATAGGGAGTATATTGAGTTAGAAGATCACTTTCTCTAACAATCCTGTTCTGAGGATCAAAATTATGATTGAAAATGGACTTAGGAGATGTCTAAAAACATTGAAACAGAATTGGTTATGGAAGCGAAATTGTATAAAGATTATACCAATGTATTGTATGAAAGTTAAAGAGAATACACATATAATTGTGTTATATGAAAAAAGTGCAGCTTTGAGTTAAATGTTTGCAAGATAATTTGATAATGAATATCTCATAAGTATACATGATATCGATAGTTATTCCTTCATGAGATATCTTTTACGATACCTAAAGATTGTTAGAAAACATAATAAAGCTGATTGCACATATGGCCAGAGGTAGTTTAGAATGAAGTGGCATATATGGGGTCTGATTCTTTGCGGCATACAATTCTGATATCGAGGCCTGTTTGGATCATTATAAGCGGCCTGTTTGGGTCATACGAGATAGAGATCAACTATCTGTGCAGTAATAGTACCTTGGATACATCTGATTGTTTACCGTACCAGCCCATAAGGTATTTGCAGACATGAAACATAAAAAAAAATGACAAGAATATGCAAATGATTTGAATATAATAAATGACATTATATGACATGATATGAGAGCACCAACTTCTTTATGTGATGACAAGTCTTGTAATGAGCAAAAACAAATGCAATGAGTGATGATAAGTAAATATGAAGTATGTATAAACATGTGTAAATTACATGTATACAAATCTTGTGTATGGCCTCAGCATAGGATGTCAAGTGAGTTACTTTTTTCTTTCTTTTTTTTTTTCCAAGTATATATGCTACTTAGCTCGTTCAATTCTTATAATGTTAAACAATTAACTTGTATTATATTGCATGTGACGGATTACAAAATATATGTCTGAAGCTCCATATATGGAAGTGTGCTAACATCTACAATATTTACATTGGTTTACAAAATTTCATATCTGAGAATAGGGCCCAAAGGTCTTCCCGGTGAGCACACATTCTTTGTGTGGCCTTGTTTGATGTGAATGGCACATTATACGGTCTCCTCTTACGTACTGCGGTTTGAACACGTGCTAAACACTACGCTTAATTGGGAATTAATACACATGAGAAGACGTGACCTGCTCTATTAAGGTCACCACACTTCTATACAAATGCATATAACACATATAACAATTACATATTCTTATCATTTCTCATATATATACTTATCATAACCAGTTCCATTTCTTATCATCATCCATATACTTTTCATGTCATCTTGTATTTTACTTCTTGTTCTTGTAATTGTATCTTTATCATCACGTAAGCAGTCTTTATGCTTCTCATATTCTCTTCATTTCATTTACTTGTGTCATAATTTTTTGTTTTATGTTTCGTATGCACGTAAACCTTAGTGGATCTGAGGAAACCATGAGGGCCGAAGTATTCCTTGTATGAAGCAGGTGGTCCATGGTCAGAAAGCGCATTATCATTGTGCGAGACAATGACCATTTATAAAAAAGCCGGGCCCATTTGTGATATATTATACCAGGAAAGGTATGTCTTTATGCGAGACAGTGACACATGCCGACAATATATGATGCAGAGTATCGTCGGCTATGCAAGGCGTGCTGAAGCCGTCGCGAGGGCCGGAGCGCTGGTGACCCTTCCGAGGCCACATTGATCAAATGGGATGCATGTCGCTCGGCCCAAAACGGGGCCTCGATATCGAACGTATGCGGACTTATTTTTCCACCCCAATGGCGTACCCCGTCTATCCTTCTACGGTTCTAGCGAGCCAATCGATATGTATTTTATGTTCGATTATATATCTCATATTCGAATAATTATTGTCATTCGGTATTCATATGGGATTATAAATATACAATCATTTATTCATATCTTTGCATTTTCATATCGTTATATGTATAAATATTATGCTTACCATGTATGCTTTTGAAATTTATTTATAAATTCATATCGACTAACTATGGTTACCTGCGGGACCCTCTGTTTTTCATTATTTCTGGAACTAATATAAGTTCCAATTTTTTATCAATTTAGCTATGGATGGATTCTTGACTCAATGGGATTTATTGGAGTCCGAGATTTTTTGAATCGAATCTGAATGAAGAGCTTTATGACCTTAAGTTGGAGGTCATGCGGGTGTCTGTGCGGGTTGACTGTCTGGACGAGGCTCGATCTATCACCTCAGTCTGACATCTAATATCTTATCAGACATATGAATGTATTCTTGACTCAATGGGCTTTCCATAGGGTCAAGAACACCAATCGGAGTTAATTGAAGGGTTATGACCTTCAGAGAGTTGGAATGTGCGCGATCGATCTTGACTAAATGGCTGGCCCGACGAAAGGCGAACTGAAGTGACGAGCTCATTCTAACACCTCAGTCTGACATCTAATATCCTCCTCAGGCATATGAGATATATTCCTTGGCTCAATGGGCTTTCCATAGAGTCTAGAACACAAATCGGAGTTCAAAGCAGAGGGAGATATGACGCCCAGAGTTGGAGGTCATACGTAGTCAACTGGACAGGGTTGACTGAAATGACAGTTGAGCTCACGAGACGGTAGCTCTGAGGATGGTAGGCTCGCCGGGATGTTTGAGCTCGCCGGGGCGAGCCTTCAGGATGGGGTCTACTAACCTCAGTTGCATGAGGTATGCTGACCTCTGTTTGCATGGAGTGCGACCTGCTGCGTAAGTGCCTGCGACCTGTTGGCGACCTCTATCAGTGACCCTCTGCTTGTTTGACTATTCGGAGTAAAAAGACCATAACCAGTGCAAGGGTCAATTGAAATTCAAAAGCCTAGCATCATTTCATTGATGTGGCTTCTGTTTAGAAGGACTTACTTCAAATTCTCTTTATTTCTGACCTAAAACTTTCGTTCTAAAGGTGCAGTTTAGTTGACCGGCCTGGGACCAGGCCGGCCAGAGCAGTCTAAATAAGATGACCTCGGTAAAGGACCATAGCAGGCCTACAGTCGAAATCGAAATTCAGAAAGCCTAACATCAATTTCATTAATGTGGCTACAATTAATAGAAGGACTCACTTCTGAATTCCCTGTATTTCTGACCCAAAAACCCGTTCTAAGATCAGAATTTCGCATATGATCGATGATGGGGAATTTGCAGGTTCAACACCAACTAGACCCATCTGAACACATATTTAGGGCGCCATTTCTTAACTCAGCCTTACAAGAAATGAGTTTAGGAGTTCCCAAACCCAAACCATACACAAGATAGGGTTCTTAACCATGTATCAAACTTTATAGTCAAAACTAGAGCTTAGCCTCATGGCTTTATCTAAATATACTCGAATTCCGTACGATACTTTCGAATTCCATGCACATTGATCTTCTTCTTCTTCTTCTTCT
This sequence comes from Tetrastigma voinierianum, assembly GCA_016808115.1. NCBI lineage: Eukaryota > Viridiplantae > Streptophyta > Magnoliopsida > Vitales > Vitaceae > Tetrastigma > Tetrastigma voinierianum. The sequence goes on from JAEQBH010001615.1 coordinate 753,030, forward strand.
CCTTCTTCTTCTTCCTTTCTTCTACTTCTCTCTTGTCATGCTACTCCCTTTCTCAAGACAAAATAAGATATTTCTTTTGGTCTTATCCTTATTGATCTTATCCCTTTTATTTTACTTTAGTCCTCTGACCTCTTATAATATTTGCAAATCAATTTACTAACATTTTTCTGATAGCCTCAAATCTTCCTTTATTATTTGTAATTTACAACTTATGCATATTCCTACTTTTTGTTTTTTATCTTTATTTTATTGAATAAATATACCTTTACGTTTATTATACCCCGAAGCATGTTATAAAACTATTAGGGTATAATTTGGGGTCATTCTGACTCTCCCCGCTAAAAAGAATTTCGTCCTCGAAATTCATACATGATCGAGAAGGTTGCGAATCTTTGTGCTCTCATGGATTGCTTAATACGGCTCCCCAGTAGCTTCTTCTCTCTGAGTAGTGTTGCGGAGAACTTTCCACACTAATGGTACTTGTTTGTTCGAGTGTTTACTCTCGGCCAGGAATGGTGCGAAATCTCCATCGTATAGAATCTTCTTGTACTTGTATTTTTTTGCCTTGTTGGTATGTGCGACTCAAGGCGGTATCTCGAGCGTCGTAGCATGAAGCATCGTGCGATTTGAAACTCGGAGGAGAATTATCGATAAGCCACGAGGCGATACGTTCACAAATCTCATATGGCCACATGAACCTTTGGATTAACTTGCCTTTTGTGAAACCTGAAACTTTCCTCCATGGTGATACCTTTAAAAGGGCTTTGTCTGCCATTCAATATCTCCTCTTTAGGTTGGCATACTATTTTTGTCCTCATTTAAGCGCCTTTAACCTCTCTTAGAATAACTTGTACTTTCTCTTACGTATCTTTTTACTAATATGCGGACCTGTCGGTTTATGCTCATTTAATTCTGTCCAACACACAGGAGTTCTACATTTCAGGCCATACAAAGCTTCATATGGTGCTATCTGGGTGCTTGATTGAAAGCTACGACATGGAAATTCCATCGATGGAACATGCCTATCCCGACTTCCAGAAAATTCCATGACATGACCTCGAAGCATATCTTGAGCCACGTGAATCAATCTCTCATTTGTCCATCACATTTGCGGATGGAATCGCGAATACTAAAATTTAGCTTAGTGCTGGTATTTGTAATTCCTTCGGAACCTTGATGTAAATCCACGGTCTCTATCGATATGGTAAACAATGGCACACCATGTCCTTACAGTCATCTCATGCCAATATTCGTCGTCCATAGAATAGTCAATCTACGATTGGTATAAAATGGTGACTTTGTGTTTATCACGATCACCCGAGCGATCACTGTTTTGTTATTAATGGAGGGAAAACCCGGGCACAGAATCCATGGTAATGTTATCCCACTTCCATTGAAGAATTGGAAGAGGTTAGCAACCTGTTGGCACTTGATGTTCAGCTGTTGCGTATCAAACATAGACACATATTCGATCCACATCTCTTTTCATTCCTTTCCACCAATAAAAGCTATTTCAAGTCTGGTTACATCTTATTCCTCCGGGATGCATATGGTAAATACCGTATTATGAACCTCAAAATACGAAACTTTTCTTTGGCATCTTTATCGTCACAACATAATCTATTAAAATGTTCAGCTTCCGGCTTCTTTCTCTAAGCTCGGTCTTGTCACGGAGTCTCTAACCATCTGTAAATTTTTACGCTAACTCTTCTCATGTGAACACTTTGCGCATCTATAATCATTTGCTTTAAAGCGGGTTATGCTTGGATTGAGCTGCGCAGCTCCGTCATCTCTAGTCTCCGTTCAACATCTTGTAGTGACATTGCTACAGTCTTTAAACCCAAAGCGCCATTTACTATATTAGCCTTTAGGGATGGTAATCTATGATGTGATCATAATCCTTTATTAACTCTAACCTCCATTTGTCTCAAATTTAACTCTTTCTGCGTTAGCAAGTACTTGTCTTCCATGATCGATGTAAGTGCACACTTTTCCCAGTATAAGTAGTGTCGCCATATTTTAAAGCAAACACTCTGCTTGCTCTGTCAGGCCATGAGTAGATTAATTTGTTCATGTGGCTTCAATTGTGCGGGCGCATAAAGCCGCTACTTTCCCATATCTTGTGTCTTAGCATCCTAAACCAATGCGTGAAGCATCATTATCTGAGTATGCCAGTAGAGTTGCGTCGATCTGTTGCTTCAACCTGACATTCCTTTGACATTCCAAACTATTCGACATTTGTCACGTCGCTCCCGAACTTTATTCCTTTCTGAGTAACTTGGTATTGGAGAAGCTATGACCAGCCTCTACAGAATCTTCTATATCTTGGCTAGGCGAGAAACTTCGCCTCGGTTACATTTTGAGGCAGTTTCCAATTCTAGCAACTTCAATCTTAGCCGAGGATCAACTCTTATACCCTCGCGAGACACAATATGGCCTAGGAATGGGGACTTCCTTTGGCAATCACATTCTTGAGCTTAGCGTATAACTTCTTTTCTCTTAACGTCCTAAGTATTCTCGAGTCTTTGTTCATTATTCGCATTACCATCGCTAAATCTGGCAGGGATATGCATCGATAAAAACCACGACAAATTGATCGAATAGGTCGGAAAACCCTATTCATCAAATCCATGAATCTTTGGGGTGCATTAGTCTGACGAATGGCATGACCAAAACTCATAATGGCCCGTATCGGGTTCATCAGTCTTGGCACATCTTCCTCCTCGCTCTGTTGATAATACCCGGATCGCGCGGTCTATCTTGAAAGACACCGCTCCTTTCGCTTGATCAAAAGATCTTGATTCTGTGATAGGTACTTCTTTCCTTTGTCACTTTGATCTGCCCAGATAATCGATGCACATCCAGTAAATTTTATCTTTCTTGCAAAATAAAATAGGTGCACCTGAGGGGACACATTGGAGTCGGATAAATCAACTATCAAAGTTCTTACAGTGACTTTTTTCACTCTTCGACTCGGATGCCAGATCTGTCTATCTTTTTTTTTTTTTTACGTGCTAGACATAGGGACATTCTGATGATTCTCTGTAGTCCACCTCTCTCAGGTTGAGATGCACAGTAACTCTTCGGGGAATATGTCTAGAAAATCCTTACCTCTTTGGATCTTTTCTACATCAACTTGATCCTCTCTTTGAGTCAGTATCTGACAAAGAATGTCTCATATCCTTTCTCGCTAAATCTCTAAGCACATAGTGGAATCACGCTGGACGTGCTTGATCCTAATGCCTTGTACTATTACCAGTCACGGTCGGAGCATCTCGACACTATTGTCTTTTGTCTGCAATCCAACGTGGCTCGATTGCGAACCTTGATCCATTCCTAGAATCTTCTTATAAACTCTCGGAAGGTAAGGTTATCAAATCGGGGAGAAACTCTCTTGTTTGTATAACAATGGAAAGCGATTTTTGTATATGCTATTCCTGCGTTGTGCCCCAATAAGACCAGTTACATACATGTCTCATACTATTTAATTTCTCCATTCTTTGGTACTTTGTCAAATACATGCTCCATGCACACATATGAATGAGTAGATCCGGGATCAATCCGATGCGTAAATACCGGTATCCCATATAAAAGAAAATATACCATTTATAAGCATTATGATCCTCACGAGCCTTCATAGCATATGCTCGCGGCCGGGTGCCGTAGGCATGTGACGATCCACCGGTCTCCAAACTACTCGTCCCTATGCTGAGATGGGCCACTACGACCCCTACCACGATCACGAGTCGAAGGTGGTGCCGCAGATCTTCCTCTTCCACTTCCTTGTTGGCTTCCATTATCCCCTAACTCTCGAGGACACTGTGCTTTCAAATGCTCAAGGCTTCCACACCTGAACACCTGTCACTATCTCGCAACCCCAAATGCCTCTATGGCAATGAGGGCATCTGCACTTCTCCTTGTCTAACTGAAGCACCTCTACCTGTACTACGTGCTACATTGGACCTTTGCCTTCTACCTCTCATAGTGGAACTATATTCTGATTGAGCTGGAGATTCTCTAGCTCTTTTTCCCGAGGAGGACGAAGCTCCTCTAGAAAACTTCTTCTTTGAAATCTTCTTGTCGCTTCGTCTAATCTCTCTACTTTCATTGCAAATTGGACCAACCGATAGAAATCCACCGCTGGGAGAGAAGCCATAGGTGCCAAATATCTCTTGATGGACCATGCAAATTCCATCCTCAAATCTGCCTACACCGAAATGCTCCTATGAGGACCACCCCGTGCATATTTGCTAAGATGGCTAAATTCTTTTCATATTCAAATTAATCGATAAGCTCTTTGCTTCAAATTTAAACTGCTTCCACTTGGAATCCCTATACATCTCGGTAACATACTTTGTCCCGAACTCTTACCTAAGAATTCTATGTCAGGATTTGGAACTTTGGACTTTTTGAGTACTAGTTTCCACCAATCATATGCCTCACTTTGTAATAGTGAGACTGCACAAGGATAATCTGAAGCCAAGGGGGAGACTTCGTCAATGGCATCTTCAACAATAGCGGGGGAGAAAACAGCGAAAAAAATAAAGTCCTAATAATAGGCAACGGGGATTGGCTATGACACAGAAGGAATTGTATTACAAGGACAATGTACATTTTACATTTTTAAGCCCAATTGTCAGCCAAGGGTCGGATGTAAGTATTTGAGAATTTCATAATTCCAATTGTCGATGTCATTATGCACGACTTTAGCAATTACTTTGGTTTTCAACCTAATTTTATAAAAAAAAAAAATTCAAATATATTATTTTGGTCTAAAATTCTCCTAATTGCGGGGTTAAGAGATTTAGTAAAGTTTATAGCTAGGCAAACCCATCATGATGGCTAGCATAAGTGGTGCTATCCCGAAACAAGGGTTGAACCAACATGGTTTTGGTTTAGTGAAGGATTATGATAGAAAGCAGGAAATGAATAATGGGGATGGGGGTGATGGTAGTGATATGTATTATTTCTCCATAAGACTAGGTCAAGCACCTGAGCATCTTCGGCCTTAAGAATAGGACCTAAGCATCATTAGCCTCAAGAATAGGACTTAGTGTAGTTTATTTTTAATAAATGGTTGTAACTTCTTCCACATTTTATGCCAAAACCTGTTGCTATTTTTTGTTATTTCCCTTTGTAAATTCTCACTTGGCTTATAAATAGCCTAGGAGCTGTGGAATAAAAGGTATGTAGAAAATAACTCCAGATTTCTTCCCTTCTCTGACCCTTTGTTTTTCTTATTCTTAGCTAGTCATTAGCTCTCCTTATCAAATTACATAACATTTGGTATCAGAGCCAAGTTCTATGGACACTCGGGCCAGAAGCAATGCTGAGTTTCGCAATGAATTCAGTGAAATCCTAGCTCGCCACGAGTCCAGCTTCGACCAAATCCATGGTACCCTCCAAACTGTTTTGACAGAACTCCAAACCATGCGAGTCTCACAAAACACCACTCCCATTGATAATCTTTGCCCCTGACCAAAGCCTCCCATAACCGGCCCTCTTTTGATACCAACAACTACCTCGACCGAAACCATGCACATTTGAAACTTTCATTTCCTAAATTCAACGGAGACAATTCGACGGACTGGATCTTCAAAGATGAACAATACTTTGATTTCAACAATGTGGCTCTTGACCAACAAGTTCAACTTGCTTCCTTTCACCTTGAAGGTATAGCTCTCGAAGTAAGCCCCGATGGTGATAAATTAGAGGTCCTTTAATTCAGACGAGCTAACCCGAGCCACATTTAGCTAAACTATTTACCGACTATAAGGATCTCAGGCTTTGACCGTATCGAGCAAACTTCAATAGTTGCTACTTATCAAGAAACCTTCGAGATGCTTTCACATTAGGTTGATGGGTTACCCAAAAACTACTTGATTGGATGTTTCATTGCGGGACTCCGTGACGACATACAACTGGATGTCAAACTCAAACAACCACGCACCTTAGCATACACCATTGAAGCTGCTGGCCTAATTGAAGAGCGCAACTCTCTACAAAAAAAAGGGAGCAGTACTTCCATACAGTGGCGTAGCACCACGATGCTCCAACCCAACCTGACGGGAGTTCTCGGTTCCCTACCCTAGTTGATTAAACCTTTGATACATTCGCTACAATACCATTATCTGAAATTACGATCAAGAGCGCGAGGACGAGAAAAGGGTTGTGCTACTATTGCAACGAGAAGTTTACTCGGTCCCACCCGTGTCAAAAACCCGATTGTTTTGCCATTAGAAAATTTGCCATTGCTCGACCACTACCGATTACCATGGATATCAACTTGAAGAACCCGGAATATAACATAATCCTGCGAAATGACCATGCAATAGTAGGGGCAGCACATCCTCAAACATTCCGAGTAGTAGGTAAATTGCAAAATAAAGCGGTGACAGTCCTCATTGATGGTGGGAGCACCCACAACTTCATTGATCAAGCCATAGTGTGATTTGGGTTGAAATCAGTGCGATCAAGGATTAACGAGTTCGCGCGCGGGCTGACATGGATAAAAATCGTTTGACAGGCGATGCCGCCAGGAGCTCACACTACCGTCAAACACTGTGAAGATAGTGAAGGAATTTTTTGGCTGGGGTTTGAAATCAATCTGATACGAATCGTTTTCTTCCGATAAATGCTCATCAGCGATGGTGATTGGCGTTTTGTCATTCGATTGACTTTTTCGACAATATACCATCAAGTGATATCGATTCATATCATTTGACAGAACATGCGATGGTGTGGATCGTTGTTTTTCAGCTATCTAACGCGGATACCATCGATCTGATTGAAGCCGATATTCATAGCCTTTTGGACCATGGCGGACGTCCGATTGTGTGACCGCTGCATTCGGCTGCCTCCACCTTCAGTTGGTCGCGTTGCGCGACCTGCTGCGTTAGTTCTGTTTTGACGACATTTTGATTCTGTTTAAGACCGGTTGAATATCTCGATCACCTGTTGACGTCTTCAGGTTTATCTATCGTCGATTGTTTGCCAAATCCAATATTGTTTGGCGTTTCGGGAGGAGCTCGCCGGTTTATCTTTCTTCGCGGAATAGTTGTTAGGCGAGATTGAAATTGATTACCAGTGACTATCACTATCTGTGAAGTTCGCTGTTTCCACAGTTCAGTAGCTTCTTTATCAGTAAAATTATAATTGGTTTGGAGGATTAATTTTTCCACTCTTCTTCTTATCATCAGATGGTTTCATTGACTTGGTATCATTTGCCTTTCGGTGAAGCTCATGCAGATCTTCAACACCAGATTCTACTCTCAAATCTTTGTGAATCAAATCTGGTCTTTGAATGGGGTATGGATTATTTTGATGTTGGACAAAACCAAACTCAGATTATAACGTTGGCTCTTTAACCTCATTCAGACACATCATATTACAGAAGTTCTGAACAAATGAAATATCATGGTGTGACTATATCTCATCATTGTTTTTCTTTCATCGTTCATGGATAAAAGTTAAAATATTTGTTAGACATGAATCAACATCATTTCAGATTGATTAGTTTATAAAGACCATAAGGTGCCAATTATCTATTGACTCTGAAAAGTCAACATTATTTGTTCGCTTCTACGGTTGAAACTTCCGGCTTTAGCGACGTCACTCAGCGCTTCGGGGTGATTGGACCACACTCGGCGGGTAACGTGGTCATTCTAATCAGTGTTGACTCATACCACCTGTTACCACGAGGACCGGGCGAATCGCCAAAAAAATGGATATGTTGCCGGGTGATCTTGGTGATCGTACTAACATGTTCTGTCTTAATAATCTTCGCCGGTTGGGGTTGCGTTATCTTGGCTGATGGTGCCTCAAGTCGCGATTCGCCATTCATGCATGGAGTCGAACTGTAAATTGCGAATCTTGTCGTGTTGCAAATCGATAACCATGACCATGGTTTGTCGACGTTTTGCCGACCTGATAAATCTGAAGTGATATCTCGGATTTGGTGGAAAGGATGTAATATCATAATAAATAATATCGTGATGGTTGATTAAACGTCCGTGTGCTTGTTTATCGAAATATCATTTCTTTCATGTGGCTCAGTCTTTCTCAGAATAGGTAGTAAAGGCTACGGAATATGGGTATAATATGATGATCGTGATAAAAAATTAATGCCAGTTTATTTTTGGAGAAGATTCCTTTGGAACTACGGGCGGCTCTTTGCATGAGCTTCTGATTATCATCTGGATTGAAGCGATTGGAACGAAATGGTTCATCTTTCACGGTATTCCCCTGAGTATTCTGCGCGCTGTTTGCGTGTGGTTGGATATTGGATGTATGACAAACCTCTAGTTTATTGCTGTACTCATCACCGAAAATCTCCCTTTTGACGATATATGAGTCAAACCTCTCCAGCTTTCTCTTTCTTTGTTCGTTTGTAGTTTAAGCAGATGAGATGACCTTTAGTAACAGTGATGTTATTCTCAGTGCCTTGATGAAATTGATTGTTGTGTGTTTTCAAAAGTCATAAAGCTGGCTGCTGATATCAGGAGGATTTAGATGATATGATTATCATCATCATTCTTGAATAGTATGCAGGAAGGGATGTGAGTCAGTCAACGTGTTCATGAAGCTCTGCCTCAGGATGTTTGATTACTTACAGATCTTGCGAATGGACAGGTGGCTTTGACGGGCCATGGGTGACTTCCCCGATCAGCGATCATAACAATATGAATCTCTTTTGAAACACATGACTGTCACTACTTTCCACAGCGCATCTCATCTGACATCCCGAATTCTTTATCTGGCAGGGATTATTGTTGGTTGTTCAGAAGGAACTGCGGGCCGGCCAGGATTGGTTAAATGGTGATTTTAGTGACTTCCGCTGGAAGAGTTGTTGGCGTTGAGACCTACCTGCTTATTAGTTAAGGATGTTATAAGGGATAGTGCTCATATTATCTCATGGGCGGATCAGCGCCGGCATCTTGATATAGAACCAGGACTGACATCATGACCTCAAAGATGGATAGGTATGTTGTTTTTTAATAATGGGTTTGTAGCTTCTTCCATTTTGTTAATACATTGCTATTTTGTTGTTTATACATCAAGATGTGACATAAACTATTCGGAGCGGACAGATAAAGACATGAAAGCAATAGTTTTTCTTTAGGTACCGAGCACTAACTTTCATGACAGATGGTGATATAAACATCAAATTACATAGATGGGCCATTGAAGAAGAGATTGGTGTGGTAAAGTCAGATGGAGTGCTAAACAGTTGTGGGAAAATGTTTGCATTGATTAGAGATCTTCCATGGATTTTTAATCAGAGGAAATAAGAGGAAGGATGAAATGGAGATAATGTGGTTCTTTGTTATCCACATGTCATTATAATAACAACCAAATCTATCGGCATTTGGGAATAAATGTTGAAATCATTTGAGTTTTGTGACAAAATAGAGTATAAACAGGAGTTGGAATAAGGCTTGGGGTTTTGCCAGGCACTCTCATCTTGATCCAGTTAGGTGTGGTTTTTCAAATAGATATCTGTATATTTTCAATCTTTTCAAAGTATTGCCCGCTGATTTTTCTTATATCATTTTAAGATTTTTATCAAATCAAACTTGTGAAATTGGAAAGGACCATATTGAACCATGGATAGAAATTGACTGTTCCTCATTGCCACATTAAATTAGCTTTATTTATTTAAGATGACTTATATTGATTATTTGCAGTATGGACATCCCACTATGATATTAAAAATTTCTTCTTCCAGACACATATTTGACTGTTCTTTTTCATCTCTTTAACCTTCTTTCGAAAAACACATCTCCTTCTATCTTTATGTTGAACCAATTATAGTCTCTCTCAGATCTCTTGTGGTGAAGAAACTAATATTCACTGCAAATAATCTTTACTGATAACCACTGATATTATTAATAATGTTTCACCTGGTGTGGCTCTAGTTAGGTGTTGGGTAACCCAAACAGGAAACATAATGTTGGGACAAAAAAACTGCCCTTCTTCCTACTAGGACCCACTACCACGTTAAATTCCACTCAATCCACATTTAGGCAAATCCCAAACTGCTCCTCTCCCTCCCCCACCCCCAACGCCCCCCAAATCCCAAACATAATTTTCATATTATGAATCTATTTATATATTGTAAATTTTTTTTAGAATATTAAACATTAATTTAAAAATATATATATATATTCACACTAGTTAAAAATTACCTAAAAATAACGACAACAATATTTATAATTACGATTATAAATGTTAATGTCTAGTTTTTACAAATGTTAATATGTAGTTACAATTATTTTTTATTTTTTAAATAGAAATAATATGAAAAACTATTAATACATTAAAATATATTAGTTTTTAATATAAAAATACATTCATCTACAATAATTAATAATATAATAAATAAGCAAATTTTAAGATTTTACTAATATTGTATATATAATTTATTTTCTTTTATATTCATAATATTTTTATATTTGTAATTTTCATATTTTGAATCTATTTTTATATTTTTGAAATTTTTATAGAATATTAAACATAAATTCTTGGAAAAAACACTATTCACACTATATAAAAATTACATGCATAGAAATTAAATGGTAACATTATTTTATCAATGTTAATATCTAAAAATAACAATGTTAATATCTAAAATATCATAATATATAATAATGATATATTCTCTTTGATGATGCCTTTTTCCAGCCGGGCGGGAATTTGGAGCGTGTGAGAAATCCATTGCGTTTGAACCGGGTGTTGTGAAGAATTTGGGATCACGAGGCTTTGGACCGTGCACGGGGCGGAGTGGGATCATTTGCTGTTGATCTGCGGGGCTACGGACGTAACAACTCCTTTAAAAACAAAAGGAAGAAGGGGGGTCGGCGAGGGGCCCGTACCAGATGGCGCCTTCAAATCTAGTCAGTTTCTTTATAAAGAGAAAGAAAAAAAAAAAAAGCTGCTTAGAGGGGCCGAATGTGTTGCATACGGTATGCCTCTAAGAATGTGTTGTGTGCAACTCACATTGGGGTGGCCATGTTTATAGTAGATGTTCGAATTGGATGGTGATTAGGAGTCCTTCACAATTAGATGAGATATTTCTTATTATAGTCCATGCTCCAGTTTAGTCTGGGATAGAAAGAATAGTTTACTTGAGATAGTCTTATTATTGATAAGATTTGGTGGGATTTTCAAGTAATATATTATTGAGGTTTATTCTTGTTTCCCATCCCTTTGGAACTTACCATAATTGGCCTTTGTGGGCGTGATTGGACCTTTCTTACTGGTGGCCGAGAAAATTTGGAGTGTTGGTTTTAAGAAAGGTACGAAGTCTTACTCGTTAAAATGACTCTCCTTTGGGTTCAACTAAGCAGACGCCGTGTTTGGGTGGCCTCTTTCTTGGCGCGATGTATGGGAACTAGGCGCATTTTGACGCTATCAGTTGCCCCATTATGATAATGATTAATACGTGAACTGAAACATCTAATGTTTCATTATCGGTGTAACCCACGTGTCACCTTGAAATTTGGATTAGTTAGAGGGCAGTGCCGTCGTTTGTCTTGTGATAATGATGACTCTTGAGTTTCGCGCTTGATTCCCTACCTCTTCAGTTTCTTTCGGTTTCTTCGCGAGACCTCCTCATCTGTGCTTCTCTGGTCCTCCAACCTCTTACTTGATCGTACTTTATTGCTTTCCAGAGTTCTGCGCCCAGCCACTTTTGTAGAAGTCTTTTCTGGCATTTTCACGAGGTTGCTTCTTGAGTGTCTTTATTCACGGGATCACTGCGTTTCTCTTGTTTGCTTTGATTAGTAGATTAAGATCGCTCTTAACTACGTATTAGCGTGACTCTTGGTTGTTCTTGGGTTGCAGACCAGGTTAGGGATGCTTAGTAGATCTGATAGTGGTTGAACCCATGATATTCACAGGGAGCCTCCTCTTCCCTTGGATAAGGATAAAGGAAAATGAACCTAATTAAATATCTGGGTCGAGATTACCTTTGTCTGTAGTTCCGACATCTTTATTATTTGTGGGACTGCAGGTCGGTCCTTCGTATGGGGTTACCTTTGTGAACGTTATCGGCCTCCCACAGCGTCAAGTATGGACTCGACGTCAGACTTTTATGTAGCCTCACGTGGGATGGGTATGTTTCTTTGAGGTGCGCCTTTGTGATGGTCTTCGTTTTCCCTTGCATCTCTTTATGAAAGAGGTTGCGGCATTCTCGCGTTTGTCCTTCCCATTTCGGCTCGACCGGTTGGGGGCATTTTAGGTGGAGCTATTGGCCTTTTTAGGGACAGGGGGCTCCGCGTCCCCTAGTGTGGCTACGCTCCTCATCTTTTCCAGTCGAAGGAGGCTCTGGGGGCTTCCTTTGGCTCTCCCGGGCGCTGGAATATGCAGTGATCAAGTCTCCCTTCTTCCATAGGTCTGGAAGGGACGTTACTTCTTTGTTAGTGGTCATGGCCCAGAATACGATCCTTTCGACGAGGGCGACACTCGGGCGTTACGGTGGCTTAGACCACCCACGATAATCTTAGGTAGTGCTTGCTCTGTTTTGGTATAACATGTGAGAGTTGCTAAATATTTCGACCTCGAGTTATTCTCGCGCTTCCCAAGTGCTCGTCTTGGCCTTAGTGCCGGAGATAAATGTGTAGTTACAGCGTTGGCGGAATATCTGCTCGTCCTTATGCGGGTGTCATCAGGCATTCAGCGTCGAAATTAAGATGCGCACGTTACCGCCGGAGGCCCTTGCCCTTCCGCAGTGGAGTTCCACTCCCATTAAACTTCTATGACCACTCTGATAGGGGAGAAATTTTGGTCGATTGGGGCATTGTCTCGGAAGCCAGGAGTGCAAAGCGAAAATCGGGCTCCACTTAGGGGAAGATCGGTAGGTTCGGTCAAGGTTAAGAAATTGGGGCGTCTCCAGGCTTCTGCTTGCTCGAGAAAGCGGGCGGCCCATGTCGCTAGGCGGGGTTCTGTGATCTGTGAGCTCTCAGCCCCGCCACAGCTGTAAAGGCAAAGAGTCCCTTTGATGGAGTCGTCGAGCGGCCGTTGGCGGTTATGCCTGTGCCGTCCCCGGAATCCGCCCCCGAGTGCTGGGCCTCCTCCTCGAAGGGTGAGACAGGTTGAAGGGAAAATCTAGAATCAGTTGAAGTGAAGATGAGGATTCTTTGCTCCTCGATGTTGAACTTGCGGCGGGTGTGATCGTCAGATCCTTAAGGATCCCGACCTTAGGAGGTCAGCGGCGCGGATTGATGAGGCTGCGGCTCCCATCCCTTGGGGTTCCCTCGGTAAAGTCCGTTTCGATAGTCTGTTTTTAGGTGATCTGTGTTGGATATTCAAACCACGTGACCCAGTGTGCGGGTAGCCACTCATTTAGATAATTGGTGATGAGCGAACTAAATGAAAACATGTAAAATGCTTGGGATTTATAAGGCGAAGGCTGACCTCTCTCTTTCTTCTGGCGGATAATTTGCAAACGAACCTGACGTATATTGAAGAGGTGGAGACTTAAATCGATTTAAAGCATCTCTGCGGCGTCGGCTCGTGCTGGCGGAAGAGTATAAGAGAGGATGAAGTTCGAGTAGCAACGGTGGCGATTGAAGGTGAGCCGGAAGGTCGGGTGAGCTCCATGTTGAATGATCGATCGGAGACCGGGATGGCTGCGATTCTCGGTCTGAGCGAAGCGGTTAGGGATGGAGCTCATCACATCGAGGCGAGCTGCGAAGTCTCGAGAGAGGAGTGCGTCTGACCCGATGGCGATCACGTGTGGATAGAGAGCCGAAAACGTGCGGCGGCGTAGAGGCCTCAGAGGCCAGTATTTGCTAGGCGGCACGTCGTGAGGCCGGGGCGTAAATTCGGCGGAGGCGAGATGAAGAGTGTCAGCGGATTGCGGCGGGGATCGCAGAATATCCTTGGTTGCTTTCGGAGGATGATGTATTAGCATATTGAGGACCGAGCCGGTGCTCGGTGGGCCTCACGGGTGGCCTCACAAGCTTGCACTACATTGAAGGCGGATTACGCGTCTGCGATTTGGACTTCAACCCGATCTCGAGTGATGAGGATGCAGAGTCTTTCTCTTGGACTATTCTCTGAAATAGGATACTCCTGGCTGAAGCCCGTTCCTCCTCTTCGTGCGATAAGCTCCTCTGCGGCCTTTGAGTTTGTATTCATTTACGCACTTTGATATCGACTTTTTATATTTTCTTATGTATACTTGCTTCCCTTTTTGTCGGCACAGGGCGAGAGATATCAGCTCTCCTTTTAATAAATATTAAACATTTATCGATGCGCGTTCTCATAGTATTTTAGCTTTTCTTCATGAGTTATCGGCACGATTAGAGAAGTCTAAGTTGGGACGATTGAGCTGATGAACTAAGTCGTTGAGGCTTAGTGGGTTAATGTTCGTCTGGTGAACAGATTCTAAGGCTGTCTGAAGAAAAACGTATGGCGGGGCTAGATCAAATTAATTCTTTGGTCTTTGTTATTTATTTTAGTGGCGATCTGATTCCTTAGGTTGTATGACTGTTCGCGGGCGCTCGTCATCTTAGGCGGCTCACCTCCGTCGGTGACTGCGCATGAGTTGAGCAGTTCCTTAAGTTTCTTGGCCCAGCCTTGAATCAGTTAGGCTCGTCAATTTGAGTGGAGTGGACTCGACCATTATTTTACTGGCGATCGATTCAGCAAATTGTTATGACCTATTTGTGAGCCTTCTGTCATCTTGGCGGCTCACCTCCATCAGTGGCTTCGCATGAGTTGAGCGATTCCTTAGAACAGCGGCCTTGAGATGGATGAGCTCGTCAATTTGAGTCGTGGACTACATTGTTTGAGTTACAGCTGGCCAGGCTTCTTTGAGGTATCCCGGCCTGCTGTAAGTGCAGTGGAGCTCGTCATGGGAACTCGTTAGTCTTTGAGGCAGCTAGGAAGAGCTGTCCAATGCGAAACGATTGGGGCGAGCTCGTCCATGTAAAATCTTTGGGAGGAGCTCGTCGTGCGAAACAGATTGGGGCGGGCTGTGTGTGTGAGCGTTGGAAGAGCTCGTCGTGTGCGAATAGTTGAGGCGAGCTCGTCGCAGTGTGACTGTTGATCCATTGTTGGGTTCTTGAATTAGGAGATGGCTCATGGCGCGTGGCTGTGCGAGGTAGATGAGCTCGTCGAGTGAGCTATGTCGGACTCCCGGCGTTGTGGCGCTGGTGGCGTTCCCAGCCCGATGTGCAATGTAGTCGAATTTGGTCGACTCACAGGGTAAGCGTGTTTGTGCGAGGAGTGGATGAGCTCTCGTCAGTGAGCCTCTTGGGCTCTGGCGGCTGTGTCATGGTGACGTTCCCAGTGGTGATGTAGTGGTGGCGATGTAGCCCAGTGGTCCCGACTCACGGGGCGGCGTGGCGTCTGAGTAGATGAGCTCGTCCCATGGTGGCGTTCGGTGAGTGGGCGTTCGGTAAGTGTGATGTAGCTGGTAGTCGACTCGGCGGCGTAGCTGTCTTGAAGTAGATGGGCTGGTGATGGTGGCGTTCGGCCAGTGGTGTTCCGGTAGAGTGGGTTCCGGTCGGTGGCGTTGGCCCAGAAGGTGGCGATGCTGGCTGGTGGTGGGGCTCCACGGGCGTGGCACCGTGAGTAGATGAGCTCGTCGATGGTGGCGTTCCAGCCGTGGTGGCGTTCGGTAGGTGGCGATGTGGCCTAAGGCTGGTGCAGACTCTTGAGCGGTGGCGCAGTCGAGTAGATAGGCGCGACTACGTCTGGAGTTAGGTGAGCTCGTCCATGTGGCTGAGGCGAACTCTTGCGGGCGGCCGATGGGACTTAGATTTTCTTGAAAAGGTCTGCGAGCGTCTTTAATCTTTGATTGATGGAAATTTGGGCGTTCGTGTGACGGGTTTCGAACTTTGAATCTTCTTATAAGCTGGTGACTATGGCCTAAAGTTTACATTTTGAATACTTTGGCTTTTGTAGTGCGTGTTTGGAGTGCCGTGTGAGATGAGTATCAGAATGCGGTGGTCTTCGGGGATCTACGGAGATCTGACGATCTGCCTAGCTACGCTTGTGGGAGTTGTGTTTTCCACTAGTCTCCCTTTAAGTCATGTTATTCCCAGCAGTGCTAGGGAATGCATCAGAGGAAGGCGGTGGCGTCGTCTTATTTTGCTCTCTGTTTACCTAGTTCCTTTTTTCTTCTCTCTTTCTCCTCCTTCTCCTTGCTTTTCATCTTTTCTTCTTCTCTCTTTCTTTTCTCCCTTTTCCTCTTCTCCTCTTTTCTTTTCTCTCTTTTTCCTCTTCTCTCTTTTCTTTTCATTACGTCTTTCTCTTGCCCCCTTTCCTTTTATTGAGGCCCATTTTATGCGGTGTAGTGAAGACATCGCGATTATGTCGAATGTAATCAGATTGGAATAAGAGTGACTTTATATGAACTTTCTCGTATGTCTTTTACGTATCTGCCCACATATGTGGCCATACACGACTCGGCATGGGATCTCCAGTGAAGTCACTCTTTTTTTTTTTTTAAACACCAACCTTTACACTTGCATATTCATATAATGTTGACAATTAACTTGTATTATATTTGCATGTGACCAGTTACAAAATATATGGCTCCATATATATGGAAGTGTTGATATACATAATATTTACATTGGTTCTAATTTTTCATATACAAAATGAACTGGGTCTTCGGTGAGCACCCCATTGTTTGTGTGGCCTTTATTCAGCCGATATTGGATGGCACGGTCCCTACGGTCTCCTCTTACGTACTCTGCTTGGATTGAACACCGTGCTAAGCTTCGCTAGTGGGAATTAATACACATGGATGACCTCTACGTAAGTGCTTTACACTTCTATCTGAATATATGATACCATATTCTGAGTTAAGTTCTTACATGTTTCTGTATACTTATCATAACCGGGTTCCATTTCTTATCATCATCCATATCCATTTTCATGTCATCCTTGTATTTTACTTCTTGTTCTTATAGCGTATACTATCATCACATACATGATATTGTGCTTCATAATATTCTCTTCATATATTCTCTACATTTCCTTTGCATATACTGTCATTTCTTTATGTTTCATGTGCATAAAACCTTAGAAGTGGATACGGGAAACCATGAGGGCCGGCGTTGTATTCCTTGTATGAAACCGGTGGTCCATGAGGAGCAGGCGCCTGTCATGCGAACGATTGGTGTGAGGGCCCGAAGTGTGTGATATAATATACCCAGGTATCCTCTTTGTCGAGGTGACTGTTCATGAGGGCCGGAGCGGTGACCCTTTCGAGCCCATAGTGATCGAACGGGATCCTATGTCATCGACAACGAGTCTCGATATCGAACTTGTATCTTCCTTAATTTTATTTTTGCAATAAGGCGTGCCATCTATCCTCTCAGGGTTACAGCAGACCAATCGATGTGTATTTATGCTCAGTATATATCTCATATTCCAGAGATAATTATTGTCATTCGGTAATCATATGTGATATATATATACAATCATTATTCATATCTTTGCATTTTCATGCTCTCATTGTGTGTATAAATAATTATATGCTGTATCTTATAGGTAATTTATGAATTCATAATATAGATAACTATAATGATTTACCTCTGGAGGAGCCTCTTGTTTTTCATGTTTTAGGGACTAATATGAGTTCCAATCTTATCATGCTCTCTATTGATGAATTCTTGATATTAGGCTTTCCGCAAGTCAGAACACTCGAATCGGAGTTGAAGAAAGAAGTTATAACGCCAGAGTTGGGGTCATGCGCGATCGATCCTTGACGAGCTGGGTTGTAAATGCAAGTGTGAGCTCGGTGCGACACCTCGGTCTGACATCCCAATATCTTCTAAGGCATATGGATGGATTCTTCGATGGAGCTTTCCATAGAGTCGAGAACACCAAATCGGAGTTCGAACCGAAGGAGATATGACGCCGAAGTGGAGGTCATGGCGATCGATCTTGTGGCGGCCTGGGCCCAGCGGCTGCGGAAACGACAGGCTCAGTCTGGCCTGGTCTGACATCTAATATCTTCCTAAGGCATATGGATGGATTCTTGACTCGATAGGCTTTACTTAGAGTCGAAGCATGAAATCGGAATGACGAAGGAGATATGACCGAAGTTAGAGAGTCTACGCTGATCGATCTTGACGGCGACACGGGTGGCGGTACGCGGTGGCGAGCTCGATTACGACACCTGATCGACATCTAATATCTTCCACCGGGCATATGGATGGATTCTTGACTCAATGGGCTTTCCATAGAGTCGAGAACACACCCAATCGAAGTTGAGACGAAGGGAGATATGACCTGCCGGTTGGAGGTCATCTGTGATCAACCTTGGCAGTGACTAGATCTTGAAGTGGCGACAGCATTTGTGAGCCTTTGTTTGGCCAGTCTTGTTGGCGAGCAGCATTTGACAGGCTGTTTGTGGCCGTTTGCCTGCCGTTGTGATGCATTTCAGCCGAAACCTTTGTTTGGCGAAATCTTGTTTGTGGGCTCTTGTTTAGCCGAAACCTTCTTTGTGATCTTGTTGGCAGTCTTGTTTAGTGGCTGCTTGTTTGTGATCTTGTTTGTAATCTTGTTTAGTGAACACTGTTTGTGAGCAACTGTTTGACGACCTTGTTGTGAGTCTGTTTAATGAGCCTTTGTTTGACAAACCTTGTTTGGCCAATCTTGTTTGACCTTGTTTGGCGACCCATCACCCGTTTATTCTTCTGAGTAAAAAGACCATAACTTGGTCTCGAGTCAATTAAGAATTCAAAGAAGCCCTAACATCAAGTTCATTGATGTGGCTACAATTCACAGAAGGACTCTTCAGATTCCCTTTACCTCTGACACAAAAACTCGTTACAGGTCCGGATATTTACTATGATCGTGATAGGGAATTTTTAAGGTTCGACTTGCAACTAGGCCATATAAACATATTTAGGAGCCTTAGAGCTCTTCTCAACTCAACCTAACGATAAAGGTTGGACCGGGTTTCCAAACAAACCATACAGAATGAGGGTTCTTAACCATGTATCTATACTTTTTATACCCAGAACTATACAAACCCATAGTTTTCATATAGATATTCCTAGCTCCATACTAAACCATATTTCCAAACTTTTCTATACAAAATCATAGTTCCATACTCAAATTTAGTAGTTCCATACAAAACTATACTCAAATTCCATACCAATACCCATAGTTCCATACTTTTCTATACCAAATCATAATTCCATACCACCCAAGACATGTATCCGTACCTGTGATCTTCTTCTTCTTCCTCTTCCTTTCTTCTCTCTTATATAACGTAAAGTATTTGCCTCTTCGCTACTCCAGTAAAAATAAGATATTCTTTTGGTCTTATCAGCAACTGATCTTATCCCACTATTTTACTTTGGTCCTTGACTCTTCTACTATTTGCAAATCAATTTATGTTATTTTTATGATAGCCTCGAATCTTCTTTATTATTTGTAATTTAACTTATATATTCCTACTTTTTGTTTTCTCACTATTTATTGGGAAAAATACTTTTACTTTTATTATACCACAAACATGTTATAAAGCTTTGTAGGGTATAAATTTGAAGTGTCTATTATGCTCTGAAGCCCATTTGAGATGTCTAACTAGAAAATAATGATAGGCAGCTCGACTTGTCGCACAAGAATCGATAAGGCTTTTAACATTCTAATAGATGCACAACTAGTGGCAGCAAGATGTTCTGCATTCCATATTATCTGTAAGATTTTCAACCTATATGCAGACTCTGGAATTACAGGCACAGCGACTCGAGATCTGATGGGACCTTCCCGATTTAGACCCGATTTTCAAATGCCTTAGGGTTCTTCCTTCAGCTGGCGGGAGTTTTCTTTAAGACTAAATCACACCGACATGTAACCAGGTTTGACTTTTTTGTTGTAGTACCTCGCGAGTCTTCCTTTGATGATCCTACGTAAGCTTTAGGACTTGCACAAACTTTTCATCTAAGAGATCTAAGTTTAGGCCAAGAAGGGCCCCGTCGATGCTAACTCGATTCTAGGAGACTTTGTAGGCCTCGGCGGGGGCTGCGCAGTGCAGCTAGGGACGAAATGGGATTCCGGGTTCAGCGGCTCTGTGTCGTCCTGTAGGCCCCTTGAGCCTCGGGAGGGTATTCTACCAGTTTCCTTTAAGGTCTTCCAATTTGGTCTTCAAAGGCGGCTTTAAGGTTACGATAGTGACTTATTTGTCGTTGGAGCTGCAGTGTCTTCGGAGATGAGTAATAATTTTTTATTAGAGGCTCGGCCGCAAATCACGAATTTGGCGTTGTCGAACTGTTTTCCGTTGCCGATACGGGGGCTCTTGGAATACCAAACACATATGATGTCATACCTGAAATTGCGTATCTTGCATACATAATTGTGGCTAAGAGCTGCGCTTAAAAGCCCTTGGTAAAGTAATATCTTTGCGACGATTATGGTGCACTAACCCTTATACAGTAGGCGGGGTCCCAGGTATGTCAAACCGCATTGGAAGGAATTCGGGGGCTTGTGATCGGCGTTAAGGTTACGGCGGGAGGCGCGGATCTTGACGTGCTCTGGCGGATTACCCGCGTTTCTTGACTGGGTCGGTCGCGTCTTTAGAGTATTGTAGGCCGGTGGTACCCACAGCCTCGAGACTTTTCTGCTAATCTGCAGAACTCTGATGTGATTCCCGCATATGCCTGGAATTGTGCTTCTCTCGACACGTGCTCGGTGTCTTCCTCTGATGCATTTAAGGAAAGGTGTGCGAGAATCCTCGACCTTAGAGGCTTCCCTTGTGATTGTAAACCGGGGCGGACCTGCGCCACTTATTTTAGCCGATTTCTTTCGAGTCATCTGGTAGGCTTAAGTCTATAATGTAATCCCATATGGGCTCCATCCAGTCGGTTTGGACGGAGCCTGGGCTCTACTCGCCGTAGAGATCGATTGAAAGGGTTCCGTAAGTGTATTCGACAGTGTCGACTGTAGTCTTCTGTGAGGTATGGCTAGCTTTAACGAGGCATCGACTCGGGAGTTCTACACTTTCTGGGGACATGCTTGACCTGATTGACAGATTTTTAATGTCACGAACCTTCCCGATTATAAAATCATCCTTTCGCACTTGGCCTCGTAAGTATCTTCCTATTTGTTTGACCACCGGTGGGAGTCTAGCATGGACCTCTAGGTAATTAGAGCGTGTATCAGATGAAGGGTTGGAGGCTGTTATGACGACTTTCATGCTCGACACGTTGTTGGAAGTATGGAGACCCAGATCACAGTGCGTGCTCGATGTACATTCCCATGCGGGAAGTTAGGATAAGACACGCTCAGCTTCCTTATGCATTTGAGGCTCAATCTCACAGGAGAGTTTCCAGGTGGGAGGTCGTCCCTTTCGTGAGTGGTGCGAGCAAGTTAAATCGGTGAATTCATGTGAGTCGGCTAGGACACGTCCTTTTATCGCGGAGTTCCGACGTATCGATGTCGAGACTTCGCTCGACTCACATGGCTGGCCGTCGATATGGGGACTTACGGTTTGTCATGATACTTGCTTCATCGGATGTGTTGGGACTTCATGGTATGAGCACGGAAATAGGGCGGGGCTTAGAGGCTCGATTACCGCATGATATTAATTTTTCCATCCTTGGGTGCCTCCTCTTAGCTCCTCTTGGAGCTGTTCTATGATAGTGGCGGGTCTTTGTGCAGCTCTTTGTCTTGTAGTCACATTTGGTTGAGAAGAATACAGTCGAAATATTGATATCAGAGTGAGGAGTTCCATGATAGGACTTACTAGAATCAGTTGGAGAACTGGGTATGTTTTTAATCTTTGTGAATGCTTCTTCACACTTTTATCCCATTGGAAGGCGCTACTTCGGGACTTTGAAGAATTGGCACTTATCACTTGCTCGAATCTGAGCGAAACGGCATGATCCTTCTGTCCAATGGCCCCATGCTTCCTTTATACGGAAGGTGTGTGATGTCGAGCATCGCCTTTATCTTGTCTGGGTTTGCCTCAATTCTGGTGGTTCTTATGAAACCCGAGATTTTCCGGTAAACAGTAGAGGCCTGCTTGACTGGTTGGCTTCATGTTGTAACTTCTTGGGATTTGAAATGCTTAGGTGAGATGGGCGATGTGAGAAAGTCTCGAATTTGTGGTGGATTTCTGACATGTCGTCTATGTATACACCTCAGTGTGTGCCTATCACGCTTACAGGACATTCGGTTCACTAGCCTCTGATAGGTGGCTCCTGCGTTCTTGAGTCCGAATGGCATCGCGCGATATGATAGTTCCTTGTCTTTGTGATGAATGAGGGTCTTTTCTTGGTCTTACGGGTCCGCTGGTCACGGTTGTAGTGGGAGAGGCATCCATGAAGCCCGGGAAGTTCATGGCGTAAGTAGTGTCCTGATGGTCGGCCAGCGGCAAGGAAGTCGCTGGGCCACGCTTTATTTATGTACGTGAAGTCGTCACAAAGTCGCCACTTGCCATTTGCTTTTGATTAAAGTATCAAAATTAGCCAACCACTGTGATATTCGACTTCATCAGTTTCCGTCGTGAGGAGTCACGGCACTCCTGTTGATGGCTTTTTGTCTTTCTAGCGTGAAGCCTCCTTCGCTTGCTTGGATCGGCTTAAAAGACTCCGGGCCGGTGTTCACCCTCTAGGAGTGATTACTCGTAGGGTCAATTCCTCCCATATCCGCCCGCTCCATGGTAATACGCTCTCTGCTCGCCTCAAAAACCGAGTAGTGAGTTTTCGAGGTCTTCCGCTAGCTCGAGCCGATATAGGCGAGATGCGTTCCGGTCGTCATCCAAATGATATCTGCCTCTAGCCTTCGAGGGCTCGCCGGGTGGAGCACCTCGTCACTTGATGTCAAGCTCCGTCCATGACCACGTTGTCGCATCGCTTCGCTTCAGGTCGTAGTATCTCCCCGCCACCCGCTGATCTCCTTTCGGACTAACCTTTACCCGTATGGCTGGGAATTTGATTATCGCGTGGTATGCTGAGGGCGGGATGGCTTTATCAGCAAGTAAGAGAGGGTCTTCCAACAACATGTTATAAATACGCGCCTACAATGAGAAATCTCATTGTCGCCGTCGCGCGGCTCTCCTGTGGTGAGCACTAAAGTGGATTGAGCCTGGGGCAACACTCTTTTCCTCAGAAAACTTCGCGATGTGTGTTTACGGGCTCCGCTTTTCTCTCTCCCAATGCCCATTTTATCAAAGGTCGACGCGAAGATGATGTCAAATGAATCGCCGCTGTCAATTAGAACCCGAAGGAACTGCTTTGTCGCCAATTGCGCCGGAATTGGCCAAAGGGTCGTCATAGGTGCCTGCATCCCTCCAGATCCGAGTCAGAGAATGTGATGGACGTGTCAAGTCGTGGCAGTTTGGACACCGCTTGTACTTCCCCTATTTCCGTTGTCCTGATGTCAGACGGGCCTCCTGCAATGGAACCAGACTCTCCCTCCCTCCCGCGAATCCTCCCCGGTGATCGCCGGATTTCCAAGTGTCATTGCATCGAGTCTGCTCGCGAGGCGGAGAATCGTTGAGTTGGGGCCCGTTATGGGTTTGATTCCTCGTCCGATTCGGGCCCGACTCCTTTGAGATATGAAACTGGAGGTATCCGCGCCCATATTAAGTACCTCATTTCTCTCTTTAGATGTAGTTACATTGTCCGCGGCGATGTCCATATTCCTATGGAACTCGCAATAACGAAGTCGTCTCGTATGGATCCGATTTCATTTGAGTTGGCCACCTCGTGAATCGCTCGCTTCGCACGGCAAATCTGCGGATAAATGGCGCCGCAGTGAGCGAACCGCCGGTGCGTAATAACGCCGCCGCTCTTCTTCACCAAGGGGTAACGTACGCATCCCCGAGGTTTCACGCCGTGGGATCGCTCATCTTTCTTTCGGGATGTTTCCAGCGCTTTGTCTTTTCGGGGGGCTTCGCCCTCGCCGCTTATCTGCATTTTCACTCTTCTCTTTATGGGTGGGAGGAGCTCTCCTTCGATATGAGGGCTTCTTCACGCTTATATATCGCTTTATGAAAGCACTCCTCAAGGCAAGCCATTAGGGTTCTTTAAGATTGAAACATCGATCCTTCGACGCACTCCTAACCCAAGAATGAAAGCAAAGATTGCGAATTTTTCATCGGTATGTCTATTTTCAAGGACTCCTGAATTTTGCACGTAGGACTCGGGATTCTCTCTGTGAGCCTTGCTTGACGATCAATAGATGGTAACTCGATTTTCTGTACGTCCTGGCTCCGATGAAGTGGGAGACGAACGCAATGGATAGTTCTCTGAATGAGGAGATCGATGAAGGTGAAATTCTATTAAACCAGGCCAAGGCTGGGCCTTATAATGTGGTGGTTAATGCCCAGACGCATGTGGTCCTCGGGAGCACTATGTAACTCCATTTGATTTTTGTAAGTATTGAGGTGGTCGACGGATCTTTGATTCCATCAATGCTTCCACTGGCATTCCGCCAATTTCACCGAAGGGGTAGCGCGAGGCACCAAGTGTGAAGGGTGATTCACTTTGGTCGTACTAAGGTGTCCATAGTGTCTCAAGGCCCTTTTAAATCCACCTCCTCCTTCACACGACCGAAGCCTTGTCAAGATTCCTAAACCTCCGCTCCCATGATCGCTTCGCTCCCGGTCGAGGGTGATGCGCTCTTCTCTCGTTCGACATGTCCCCTCCAAGCATCGCCGCTTCTTCTTCCGCAGGGCCAATCAGGGTCCATGCCCCTCGCCCATTGACTCCCCGCCCGCCGGCCATCCTGGAACAAATGCGACTCGTGTTTACCCTCACGGGGGAATGTTATGACCTTCCCGGTCCGTCACATCCCCCGCGATGTCGTGATATGTAATAACCCGTACTAAATAATACAAGTTTGAAACGTAGTTTGACCAAGCTTTCTGATTAAGTTTGACCAAAGTTGACTAGGCTCAATTCAACACTTATGGGTTGACCAAAGCTGACTTTTCAAGAATGAATAATTTCGGCTGACTAAGGCACCATTTCGTAGGCCTCGTCGATATGAGTTCATAGACGGATTTAATCGTCACAACCGACTTCACTGATAAAAAGCGCTTCTTTAATTATTAGAAGTTCAATAGTAGCACTTTTATCGTTGTTCAAATTCGTCCCGGATTTTAATCTAAACGACTCCCTGGGGACTTATAAACATAGTTTGGGATTCCAAATGAAACCCTAGCTCCAAGACACTCTTGAACCCCAAAACCTAAGAGAAAACCTCCAAACCGGAACACCATTCGGGCCGAGAGTAGTCACCGCGCGCCATGGGAAGATCGAACTGCATTTGAGGCACTCCGCCAACTGTCGCCTTACACGCGCCGGAACATGAGGTGCGCCACTTCCGACGGTCGGCTTCGTGAAATTTCACGCCAACCGACGACGCCGGATCCGGGCCGGAGAAGACGGCGGCCGCACCGATTTTCTCACCGAGTTTTGTGATTTCTACCATTTTCCATTTAATTTCGTGCCACCCCATAGCTCCTTTCCACCATTTTCGACCTTCAACCTCATCTACGCGGGTCCCTTTTTGCAGATTTCAGCACCGCTTGAAGTTACAACGAAAACGAAAATGGGTCGGGCTTAGATCGGGTTTTCTCGCCACCACAACAATCGCGACCAAGGTAATGGTACCAATGAATTCTCGGCCCTCGGGCTTTCCATTGATATGTGTGGTTTGTAAATTTTGGACGTCGTTTGGTTAGTTTTCCATTTTTAGGGTCGCTTTCTGCAATTACCGAGAGTTGGGATCGAAATAGAGTACTCAATTGGTCAAATTGGACAAAATTGGAAGTTGATTAGTGAAATTGATGTTTTTAGGGAATTATCGACCTCGCTCAATTTCGATAAATTAGTCGCGAAAGCCCCAATTTTAGGTATCGGCCTATAGGGCACACCGTGTAATCGACCTCGCTGAGTCCAATTTGGATGGTTTCTTAGTTCTAACAGCCATTCTAAGGCTCCTGGGGCATCCTAAGGTTGTCAGTCTGGCTTATTAGAGCCTAAGCAGTTTTATCTATATTACAAGACTCCACGCCGGTCGAGACGATCCCCGCAAGGACGGATCCAGCATCTATATCCATGAAATATTATACGCTTTAAATGATTTGGGGTATTATGCCGAGTTGATATCTATCGTGATAAAATACTTTTACCTATATACCGCTTTGATCGATGGTTGGTTGCATTCAAACATGATTTCTAAGCCAGATAAAATAAGTTATTATTTCATGTGAATTTTGTCAACATTTCAATTATTTGCAGTTTTACTGCGGTTCGTGGATGAGTTGGTGGTGTTTGGATATTTTGAGTACATGGATCAAGTTGTAAACTATCTTGAAAATTATTGTTAAAAGAAAAGTGGATCTTGAGATTTTGTGGACCTAATTTCAATACTGCATTGTCGAAAGGTACATGTGAGAAAGTGGAATGGTTATATTGTTACCACTGATGGCCTGCCATTCGTGGTGTTTATTACTGCCACGCTGACGGCGTTTACCCCAGGATTATTATAATGTACGGATGGACGTTCACTGAGGTTTGAGCTTAAGGTTATTTGATGGCCGTGTTTACCCGGAGGTTTGATAGTGCCACGCGGATGGCCAAGTTTTACCCTGAGGTTATTTAGGGTGCCACGCGATGGCCAGTTTACCCGGGAGGTTTATTAGGCCACGTGACGACGTCGCTCCTGAGGTTCGTTAGTGCCAATGACGGGCCTGGTCTACTCCCGAGGTTCGTTAGCTGCCACGTGATGGCCTAGTCCACTGAGGTTTGTTAGTTGCCACGCGATGGCCTGTCTACTCGGAGGTTTGTTAGTTGCCACGTGATGGCCGTAACCACAAAGTTCGCCAGTTGTCACGGTCGTGAGGCTCCGCCACCGACGGCTGCTTACGGTAATGTGGTATGGACATGTTGTTTCAAATACAGTATAACTATTTTAATACTATGATTTAAAAGTACTTCAAAGTTATCTTATTACTTGATGGTATACATGTTTTGTGCTTCGCTTGTCGCGTGCCGCTAAGATGTTATGGTTTTCCTAGTATCAGACGGCTCATTTGTGGAGCATCATTCGCATATGTCGGACTTAAAAGTCAGTTTTAGAAATGTTTCTAAATCCAGGAACTTTACAAAGAGTGAACGGAAGGTTTTGAGAGAAGAACCACTGCAAATATAAAAATGTTATTTTTCCCATATAAATTATGCCACCCACCGAGATTATTATCCTCTCTGCCACTATTGTTTTTAACTGCTCCCAGGTCCGCATGTGCATCGAGGGGCCTGGCCTGGCGCGATTGACGTCGTCCTCGCCAATACCGTCGCACCTATCGCATTTATCCATTCAGGCTCGATGTATTGACTTATTCATTTCTACTGCATTCCCTAAATCCGCAATACTCTTAACGCCTCCGATATTCAGACAACTTTTTTATGAAACCTCATTTATAATTGTTATGGTTTTAAGTATATGCATGCATAATCGTGGTATTAAATTTGTACACGGTGTTACTCCCTTCCCATATGGGTTCCAACGTATCTCCTAGGAGTATACGCTGGGACTTCACTATATGACCAACGGAAAATCCGGGAGGGTATCCAACGGCCCTGTCGCCTTGCATCGAGCTCCCAGTTCGACCTTGGTCAGACATTGCCGTGCAACTCATCCGGCACTGTGGAGGCACTTTCCCACCTTATCCTCGAAACCGACATGTTCCATTTATTCTTGGAATATGTTCTTCTTCCAGATGGCACTAGAGGTTATGTATAGGACTACGTAGTTGAATATGCCCGCCGTCTCAGAATCAATATCCGGCTTCTGACGATGACCTATTTGATCGCCTGTGGTGCAAGAGTGTTCTTTAAGATCGTTTCGAGGTCGTGGTACCTCCACATCAATTAAGGATTAGGAGTCAAACATTCCCAAAGACGCTTCAAGACGATATGGGCGTTAGCGTGAGAGTTTTAGTGATTTCTTTCGACTCCTCACCAATGCCCGCCAGCCTTTCATGGATTTAATGAACCAGTCTTCCTCGTCCATACTTAGATCTGATTGTCATCGCTCTCTCATCGACGATATCTAGTGTAATTTAGCGCAGTTGGAACATGAGAGACATTCGGTTCGTGTTACGACTTTAAGGCACACGCAGCTGGTATGCCAAGTTCAAAGAAATGAGAATTTTGGTCATCGAGCGGGGTTTCAGATGTAGTTTCACTGATGGCATTTAGGTGATCCTCAAAGCGGCAAAGGCAAATCGGGAGCAAACCAATCACGGTGACGAGGTGCGAGTTCCTGGGGATTAGCTGGAATTACCGTAGTTCATAGGAAGGGTTCTCAAAAATAACAGACCACTTCATTGTTTGACTAGGAAAGGAGATCGAGCCAAAAGGTAAATAGTCATGGTTCGATTCTCAGAAATGGTTCTTTCTGTAATTGTCAGGAAATTTCTCCTAACCCTAGATTTTAAGGATATGGGGAGGTAAAACCCTAATCCTTGGTTATTCGTGTAAGGATTTGAGGATTTTGTATAGAGATATGATTCATGGATTACTCTCTTTGAAGTTAGGATTTCATCCTAACCTTAGATCGTCGAGCGATGAGTCAAGGTAACCCTAGATTCTTGCTTGCATGTGCTCCTCGTGAAAATGTTTCGGTCAATAGAGTGGCTTTGATGTGTTTGAGTATTGGGATTGATTTGCTGGAAACCTTTATGGAAAAGTGGGGTAAAATCATAAATTCGCATTTTGTGGGCTGGATTTTTCTCTATGGCTGTTGTTAGCATTTTGGCCATAACTTGATCATTTCGCCTCCGAACTGAGTGGATTCCACTTGAAACTCCTTTGCACCCCTATCTTCTCGCTAAATGAGTAATATGGAGATAGAATACAAGAGGTGTTTGGCGCGTTAGCGTTGTTTGTGTAACCCTAATAATGAGGCAATGTTGATCCTCCCAGTAAGTGTAAGAGAGAGTGCACTCTGGGGATCAAGGTTTATGCCAGCGTATAAGAATATACGTGAGTCGAAAAAGCAGGTGTGGTGATAAGTACAGATCACTGAGTACTTCACATGACACCTGATTGTGAGGCTAAGGAATCTTATGACTTGTTATTTGCAGATCCTCGAGTAGTCTCTGCCTTTGACGCCCCGAGACTTTGCGATTTTTGAATCCAAGGAAGGTAAGGAAAAGTGGGATCTTATAAATCTTCTCCTCGTATGTGTAATCGTGGCTCATGTCAGGAATTTTCACTCATTCCGCTTTCGACCGTGTGATTTTCAGTGATATATAATGCATATTTTTATATATATGAAATCTTGAATTAATTGGTACATTTATGCGTTTTTAAATATCCACGGCTGACACGCTAAAATTGTTCTAAAGTAATGATACGGGTGTGAGAAACGTGTGAGAGTCCTGACGATGTAATGGACACGGATACTAATTAGTCCTCGGGGTCAGAATCCCATAAAGGTCATAGATGTATGAGATGTGGGCATATCCTTGGGTGGTAAGTCCCAACAATTTGTCATTGTTCTGGGATGATTGGCTAGTCCCCGGTTGAAAGCTCGAAAGAATCACTGATGAGGGTCGAGATGGTGGTAGTATTGCATTTAGCTTGTTTCCATCATCAACCTAATATATGCAGGAAATGCTCATAAGTTTTGGTGATATCTTGAATTATGTATAATTGAAATGTTTATGAGCATGGCTTGTTAGGATCTTCATTACTCGAATGTCGAACTCATCCCCATTATTTCCTCCACCTTAGATCAGAGTGTACGGCATCAAACGCTGCGACATGAAAGTTGACCCGTGGTTTGGGAGGATGTGAAAGATCGTATGCCAACCTTAGCTATTGCGGTTGAGCATACTGCTTTTGATGAATATTTAAGTGTTATGTGGATATTCTAAAGGATCTTGAGTTTGGTGGCCGAGGATCGAGTATTCTTAAAACTCTCTCCCCGAAGGTGGTACGCTGTAGGCCAGGAAAGCTAAATCCTCGCTACACTCCGACCTTTGAGATTGTTTGAGGATAGGTCCAAAGTGGGCTCATAGATTAGACTTACCGGAGGAGCTTTCTCGAGTCTATAATGTGTTCCACATCTCCATGTTACGCGAAGTATATTCTAGATCCTCACAAGTGTCTGAGACACCGCAGATTGAACTGAGGGATGACTTATCCCATGAGGAATCACCCAAAGGCAGATTCGGGTGTGAGAAGAGAAGGAGCTTCTCACAACAAGACAATATCCCAGAAAGTCCCTTTGGAGAAACCACTCAAATGAAGAGGCGACTTGAGAGCGGAGAACCAAATGCTAACCGCATCCCCATCTCTTCCTAGGAATACAAAAATGACTCGTGTGGACTAAATTTTTCTTTATGGGGGTAGATTGTAATAACCCGTACTCAAATAACACAAGTTCAAAACGTGTTTGACCCTCAAGTCGCATTAAAGCCAATTAAAATGGACCAGTTTGACCAACACTTAGTGGGTTGACCAAAGCTGACTTTTCAAGAATGAATAATTTCGGTTGACTAAGGCACTACTCGTAGGCCTCACGATATGAGTTCATAGGATTCATGGAACTGCCATAATCCGATTTACTTGAGCAAAAGTTACGACTATTAGGAAGTTCAATAGTAGCACTTTATCAAGGTTCAAATTCTCGTCCGATTTTACCCGAACTCCACTTAGACCCTATATAAACATAGTTTGGGATTCCAACGAAACCCTAGCCTCCAAGACTCTTGAACCCCAAAAACCTAAGAGTAAAACTCTCCAAACCGGAACACCATTTGGGGTCGAGTAGTCACCCGCGCCGCCGTGGAAGATCGAACTGCATCGAGGCACCTCCTGGGCCAACCATCAGCGCCACACGCGCCGACCATGAGGTGCGCCACTTCCGACGGCTTCCGGGCCGTGAAATTTCACGGGCTTAACCACGCCGACGCTGGCCGATCTCGCGGAGAAGACGACGGCGGTCGCACCGACACCGTAGCTCGCGTGGATTCCCACATTTTCCGCCACTTCAGGCTACCCCATAACTCTTTTCCACCATTTTTGACCTTCAACTCATCTACGTGGTCCTTTGCGCATTTCGCATCAAGTGGAAGTTACAACGAAACGAAAATTGGTCAAGCTTAGATCGGGTTTTCCTACTACCACAAATGACTGTTAGACCAAGGTAATGGTACCAATGAATTCCCGTCTCGGGTCGCATTGATATGTGGTTTGTAATTTTGACGCCGGTTGCTAGTTTTCCATTTTTTAAAGTCGTTTCGCAATTGGTCGGTAAGCCGGGACTGAAATAGAGCATCAATCGTCAAATCGACAAAAATTGAAGTTGGATTAGTGAAATTCTGATGTTTTTAGAATTATCGATCTGCTCAATTTCGATAAATTAGCTCCTGGCTAAAAGCCCCAATTTTAGGTATCTGGCCCATACACACTGTAATCGACCGCTCTGAGTCCAATTCGATGGTTTCTTAGTTCTAACAGCTATTCTAAGGCTCCTCGGGCATCCTAAGGTTGTTGGTTCGCCTATTAGAGCCTGCTGCAGTTTTATCTATATGCACTCACGCCGTGCCTGGCATTTATCCCCTGCATGAGCGACCGAGCACTATACCGCGTGAGCCATTTATATGCTTTAAATGATTTTGTGGTATTATGTTTATATATTCATTGTGATAAAATACTCTTTTACCTATATACCTGCTTTGATCAGATGGTTGGTTGCATTCAAACATGTGATTTTCTAAGCCAGATAAAAAACAAAGCTTATTATTTTCATATGTGAATTTTGTCAACATTTCACTATTTGCAAGTTTCATCGTTGTCGTGGATGAGTCAGGAAAGTTTGATTATTTCATACATGGATTAGTTGTAAACTATCTTGAAAAATTATCATAAAAGAAAAGGTGGATTCGAGATTTCAAGTGACCGACTCTAATACTGCATTGCTCGAAAAAAAAGGTACATGTGAGAAAGGGGAATGGTTATCGTTAACACGTGATGGCGCCAGGTTACCCGAGGTTTATTAGTCGCACGTTGATGGCCGTTTACCCTGAGGATTATTAGAGGACACGTGACGGACATGTTCAATGAGGCTCATATCGCCCACTCGTGATCACGCGCCATCTTTATACTGATAAGCCACGTGACGGCCAAGGCTTTAATCCCTGAGGTCATTTAGGTGCCACGTGGACGGCCAGCTCTACCCGTGGGAGGCCTATTAGGTGCCACACGGCCCGGCTCGCCCCCGGAGGTCTGCTAGCTGCCACGTGACGGCCCTGCCCACCGAGGTTCGTTAGTCGCCACGACTACCGTGCAGGGGCCCATTTCTGAGCATTGCTACCGCCACGATGGCCTGCCCACCTGTGAGGTTTGTTAGCTTCAAGCCACGTTGATGGTCAAACCACAAATGTTCATTAGTCGTCACTTGTCGTGAGGCTCGGGCTTTACCCGACTCACATGACGGTAATGCAGATTTGACATGTTGTTTCTCTAAATATAGTATAACTATTTTAATACTCATGATTAAAGCATTTCAAAGTTATCTTATTACCATGGCTATACATGTTTCTCTCAGGTTTCGGGCTTATGTCAGGTACAGCAAGATTATGGTTTTCCTAGCATCGTGCTCGGCCCATTTCAGGCTAATCATTTGCATATGTCGGACGTGGGGTGTAAGCTCGGCCATAAACAAGCTAAACTTAACTTTACAAAGAGTGAACTAAGGTTTTGAGAGAAGAACCATCAAGTAAAATATAAAAATGTTATTTTCCTTATAAATTATGCCACTCACCCAGATTATTATCTCACATTATTGTTTTTAACCGCTCCCCAGTCCGCATTTGCATCGTAGTCTATTTCGCGCTCGTGATTTCGACGTAGTCAAGCCCTTCCCCGCCACACCGTCACTCTCTATCGCATTTATCCATTTCAGGTCTCGATGTATCGGGACTTATTCATTTCTACTAGACTCCTAAATCCACAATACCTTAGAATGCTCCTCGATATTCGTATTGAACTTTTTATGAAACCTCATTTATAATTTGGTTAAGGGTTTTTATATATACATGCATAACTGCATTAAATTTGTACATGGTGTTAATACTTCCCTTCCCATAGCGGGTTCCAATCGTATCTCCCTGGGGAGCATAGCTGAAGTAATTCTCATCAAAGGACCACCCGAAACCGGGAGGTATCCGGCCCTTGGTCTATCACATAGCTGTCCCGTGTTGTTCTAACTCTTCTATCAGCGCCGATCGACGAGGGCGGGAGAGCCTCCACTTCGTCAGACGGGTCGCATTGCTCTTCCGACCGTCCCAGATGCCCATCGTCCGCGCTCCTCGGGCGATCTCTGCGATCCTCAAGTGATCAAGCATTCTCGCCAGGTTCCGAGTCGATACCATCGCACCGAGAGAAATCAGCTATATTTATAAAGGGAGTCTTCCCACGCATGGCGCCAACCGATGATGCCTTTTCAACCGAATCATTCGAGCGCCACGGGTCGCTGTCGACCCGACGCTTCATACGGGACGTCGGGCTCGATCGTCAATGAGGTAGAATCTCTCGCGACCGCTGATCTCGCGTGCTCGGACGAATAATTCTCCTCGTCGCAAAAACAAGGAGTGGGGGCCTGGGCGAGGGCGGTGCCCTCGTGTCGCCCGATGCCTGCCGGCCTTGGTTTCTAAGAGAAAAAAGACCCATTAGAGGGCGACTGTGTCGCACACGAGTATGCCTCTAAGAATGCGTAAGGCATCTTCTCACTCACTGTACAAGTGTATTTATAGTAGATGTTCAACCACTGATGGTGATTAGAGTCCTTCCCACGACGATATTTCTTATTATACCCATATCTACCTGCATGCATATAGAAAGAGTAGCTTACTTCCGAGATAGTCTTCCTTCCTTATTTGACGATTTGGTGGGGGTTTACACAATATATTAGTCGGTTTATTCCGTCATCCCTTTAGAGACTTATCACACTGGCCTGGGCCCACCGGTTAGACCTTCTTCTCCGGGCCGGCCCCAAAAGGTCGGAGTGGGTTTTGTAAAGGTCCCAGTGCTCATCAAGTGCCCTCCTTTCGTCTTAAACTACGGCCTTCGTTGTCACGGCCACTCTTTCGCCCACGTGGTCAGAATAATCCCGCAAAATGATACCCTAGTAGTTCACTCAGGTAGGTATATTATAAGCCAAATAGGAATTTTCAAATAAATCGAGAAAACTCCTGAAAGTTTACAAGATACAAGGGCAATCTTGTAATTTGCAAAAAGGATATGAAAGTCATAAAAGAGGAAGATGTGGGGTTAAACTAGAATACATGTTGAATTTCAAAAAGGGAAGAATTCATGGGCCAAAATGCACAGAGGAAGTTAACCCAAAATGGGTTTTATTTCAGAGGGCCAAACATGGCCTTAACAAATCCATGTTTTAAAGACCAAATTTGGTCTCAAATTGTGGGGAGACCTGTAGAGAAGAAAGAAGGGAGAATAAAGAGGGGAAGAAGAGAAGCAGGTACTGTATGAGGATTCAAGCCAAGATCAAGCCAAAAGGTGCGGATTCTATGATTTTGCATGGAAACCTCAAGTATGGATTTATGGAATTCTGTTTGTTTGTTAATAGCTTGTCTCCAAAAGCTAGGTTTTGTTAGAATTCAATTTAACCTTGGATCTCTCTTTGAAAATTGTGGTTGATCAAATCCCATATGGTACAAGATAAACAAAGAATCCTCTCCCTTTAGAGGGATTCATGGTTAATCGAGAGTTTTCAAGCTGTGGTTTAGAATAAACTCTAACTAAACATCATGTTTGGTTTGTGTATGGGTCTTTAACCCATATTAGAATTGTTTTGGAAGGAATCTTGATATGTTTTTGAAGAAAGATATGTAATTGAGAGAAGAATTAAGAAAATCAGCTTCATACAAGAGACATATGAAGTGATTCAAGTGATTATGAGGCATGATTGAACAAACATATGGAAAATCGGAGAAAAACACCTAGCCTCAAAGTATTTCTGGTAGTTTTTCCACCGAGCAGATTTAAGTCTCTACCGGTAGAACTTTTGATCTCTGGGTCGATTTTGGCCATTCCCACGGCAGGCTAAGTCCCAACTGGCAGGACTGTTTCCTGCCTGGGGCCGACCGCCAGATTTCTCAATGCTAACTTCCCTCATTTCTTATCCGATTTTGAGTGTGATTCAAGTGGCTACGTAAAATAGACTTCAAGTAGAACCAAACTTAAGAGAAGGTATCTCCAACTTCTGACTCTATGGTCGAAAATCCACTCAAAGTGAGGCTATGTGCAAGCCCATTTCCGCACGCTTGATCATAGCGTAGGGCCCGAAATGTGACGTATTCAGCTCCAGATCTGAATCGGGCGATTCCAGTCAATAACCCTTAATATCTTATCTTTTAAATGAGTACAAAGATCCAGTGTCAAATATCAAGACAAGGCATCCGGAAAATAAATATTTCAAACTGTCCCTGAAAATCGGCAAACCGATCACGGCATTTAAAACGCCATAAGAATGGATTGACTCCCGATTTACAGGTAAAGTAGATTAATAGAAGAATAAGAATATCACGAATAGTATGATTCCATGCTTTCATCATACCTTACGGCGCTATATATGGAATGTCTGATATGACGCCGGAAGCGCATAAAGTGGCTAACAATAGCTGTATAAGATAATGATTCTTGAACTATAGGTTGTAAAACTCACATAAGACCGATTATTAAATGACGGCACTCTGTCACGATTAGTCTTGTGTGCTCTACGATTAATCTTGATTACTCTGATTCGTGCTCAAACATCTTGATTTAATGCCAGGTGCCCGATTGGAGTGTAAACGCTCACGTTAATGCCGGTACTCCTGATTAACGGCACTCACGATTAAATGCGGTACTCTGGTTGTGCCAACTCGCCCGTGTGCCGGTGCTCACCCGATTGAAGTACTCGGCGCTCGATTATGCCGGTACCTCGCGTTAAATCTTCGGCGCTCGTTATTCGCCGGTACTCCGATTAGTGCGCTCGGCACTCTGATTAATGCCCGGTGCTCACGATTAGTACTCAGGCACTCTGATTAGTACTGGTGCCCGGTGTCTTCACGGCACTCTCTGCTCTACGATTAGTGCTACGGCACTCTGATACGATTAGTGCTACGGCACTCCTGTCCTGTTAAGTGCTAAGACACTCCTGACTTGACTAATGCTCACGGCGCCGTGCGTATAGTATCTTGGTGCTTATTGTGTAACATGTCTTACTGTTCAAATATTCGCGGTCTGGAAGTCAAGCGGTTATATGATCTCTGAATAAGTTACGTAGAAATGCATGCGAATATACGTATCACGAATAAGTACATCGTACCCTCTGCGATGCGCTGTTTACGATTAAGTTACGTAATTACCCTACGAATTTACTCACGTATCCCCGATAAGTGCATTACATGCTCGATCTAATGCAGTAGTACCTCAGTTCTCCTTGTATTTGATAAACTACGATACGTATCGATGCATTGTGATACCTAAAGTTGCTCGTATCGATAAGTTACATCTCCAGTATAAGTCTGTAGTACCCTCACGGGTACTCACGTATGTCTGGTAACTGTCTCACGAATAAGGCTTTTTGGCATTTCTGGTACTCTGCGTCTGGAATAGTTTTGTTTTCGGTGCTCACAGCTATAGATAAGTCCCGTATCGATACGATGTAGTACTGTTTTCAAGTATTTGATAATACATTATCACGAATAAGTTACGTAGTACCAGGTACTCATTATTGAACAAGTTGTTCTCATATACGATCTGATGCGTGTCTCTGGCAGATGCTCACGTAATGTGATTAAGTTAAATAATATCCCCAATAAGTTTTTGGTACACAGGGGTACTCTTTGTAGCTAGCGTACGTAGTACCTCACGGGTACTCTTTAATATGTATAAGCTGAGTAGTACCCTACGGGTGCTCGAGTATCGGTAAGATTAAGTATAAATTCGATAGTACTGCGGGTACTCTGTTTGTATTTATAGTACCCTACGGTACTTACGCATGATAAAGTCACGTATCGATACGTTACGTAGTACCTACGGTACTCCTGCATTTGATTAAGTTCTATGTATATGCGATCTGTTACGTAGTGCCGGGTATCTGTATCTGATCAGGTTACGTGCGTATCGATGCATTGCGTAGTACCTGGGCGCTCTGTATCGAGTCACGTCTCTGCGTATGTTAAGCCAGTACTACGGGTGCCTCTGTATTTGCTATGTAGTACCTACAGGTACTCCTGTATCTGAAAATGTTCTGTAGTACCTACGGGTACTCCTGTATATGAGTAAGTTCTGTCTTGTATCTGAATAAGTCCTGTAGTACCTATGGGTACTCCTGTCTCTGTATAAGTTATGTGTACCCTCTTGGATACTCCGATGTCTGAATAAGTTCGTTACGATTAACCCTGTATCACGGGTATGTTACATCTTTGATTAAGTTCGGTAGTACCTACGGTGCACTCTTGTATCGATAAATAGTCTGATTACATGTACCTAATTTTCTGTGTCAGTAAGATAAATATAAGATCCGTTGACTCTAGGTACCATAACAAAGATTATATTCTGTGTTTCGATTTTTTTCTTCTGATAAAATGTTACGTAGTACCTCGGGTATACATTATCACGAAATACATATATAAGTTCGCATTAAGACGTTATAAACAGTAAAGCGGGTATAAGTTAAAATGAAACTAATTGTGTCTTTCCAAATCTGAGTATGCGTTATGCAATGATGCTCTGGTACCTCAGGAATAAGTTAAACTCAGTAGCATAAACATAAGTTCTGTAACTCTATGAAGTCTGAATGCAGTAAAGTGCATTATAAGGATAAGTTAACGTAGAATAAGTGTAGTATAAGTTCATGTAATATAAATACATAAACTTTATATTATCACATTATTGTTTATGCATTAAATGTGTATATCATGAATCGTGTTTCCCAGCTGGCGTAAAGAACTGTGAATCAGGTGTAGGTACGGAGAAGATACGAGGAACACGCTCTGTTGTAAGCCTTGCTTGTAAGTTATTCTTTTGCAGGTTCCATGCTCACGATTTGTAATGTAAAAAGTTGATTTTGTATTTGTAAATGGAATGCTGAGTTATATGTATATAATTTTGATTACGTATAAGATGTGACGTGCTGCCACAGTGCCAGTTGGCCTTTAAAAAAAAAAATCGGTTAAAGTCAGGTATTTGGTGCCATCTTAATGGGCGTGGCGTGAGCTTACGACATACACAATACTATCATTTCTTGAAAAACCCGAATCAGATGACCTAATTTTGAAATATTTGAAATTATTTTGTTTATTCGGTTTTAAAAATTTAAAACTGACCAATTGCTGGTTTTAATGTCAAAATATTAAAAAAAAGGAACCGATAATAAATGTCATTTTTTATACTTTTATTCTATTTTTTAGGTTTGGTTTTGGAACTCTCAAATTTTGAATTAGTTACGTGTTTTCTAATTATAATCTTTTAAATTTCTATGTTATTTCAAAATATTGAAAAACTCATAAAAAAAATTTATACTACTTTGTCGTAATAATCTTTTTTATTTATATTTATATTTTTCATTTTTCTATGAAATTATTTATTAAAAAGAATAAAATTAATTCATTGTTTTAATTTTACTTTGTAGATAATTATTTTTATAATATATTTTAAAAAAATGTATTTATAAAATATTATTTAAATGGTAATATTGTTTACTTAATAGATGATCAATAATTATAAATAAATATAATTTAATGTTGAAGATAATAAATATATTATTTACACATAATAATAAAATTATATTTTAATAAAAATTAAGCGTTAAAAAAAATTAAAATGTTTAAAATTGGCTTGGAGGGGTCCTTGTGTGCGCTGGGATGAAGACTGAAGACTGAGGAGCACGACTGGGTGTTTTTAGTGAAATTCCACGTGGCAGTGGGCCCCAGTGAAAAGGAGAGCAGTTTTGATCCTAAAATTATGTTTACCGTTTGGATTACCCAAAACCGAAATACTTTCCCCAAAACACACCTAAATCGAGAACCATAATTTTAGGGTGCCCATTTTTTAATAACTTTCCCCTCAAAGTCTCTAAGAATAATTTACCCAAAAGGACTGGAGTGGGAGTGACAGGTGACTAGTGGTGAGGATGAGTTTGCATTGGATTACCACAAAACTGTAATATATTTAAAATACATCAAATTTAGACCATAATTTTTTGGGTACCCGCTTTAGTAACTTTCCTCATTTTTAAAGCATAATTTAAAAGACTGGAGTGGGAGTGGGGTGGGGTGGGGTGGTTTACTGTTTGGATCACCCAAAACCGAAATATTTTCCCCAAAACACACCTAAATCGAGAACCATAATTTTTGGGTACCCTTTTTTTAATAACTTTTCCCTCAGAGTACCTAAACATAATTTACCCAAACAAAGGACTGGAGTGGGAGTGGGAGTGGGTGGGGGTGGGTGACGGCCAGTGACGGGTGATTCCCTCCCTTGCTTTTAGAAAGCCCATAAAGAAAGCGAGGTTTGGACGAACTTCAATTACGCTCTCACTTTTTATAAAGATATGATAGAAAAATCAAAAAAGGTCCATCGATTCATATATACTCAACCATGTGTACCACTGTAGAGTCGAGAAACATCCCCACTTCCTTTTCCAAACCACCAACTTTCACCTCACCCCTATACATATTCTCATCTGCTTTAAAGTGGTCTCTCCTTATCAACACTTCACCTCAAATATGAATATATGATAATCATTGGACAGCGTAAGTAATTTATTTTTTAAAAGGATTTTCTCCGAATGCATTGATTTATCGAATATTATAAATCACATGTTCTTAATTTATTGCATTATTTTACTCGCATGCTCTTTGGACAGTAGTTTCTATTAATAAACTCAGATTACTAAATAAAATACCTTCTTTTTTTTTCAAACCAATCATGCCTAAAACTTTTACTTTCAGGAAAATTTCTCATTGGGCCAAAACTTAGAATAAGCAGGGGCAGACGTATGTGGAGGCTATGGTGGGCTACAACCCGGGGTAATTTTTTTAAAATTTTTTTTTACCCCTGTTATTAAGCCCGATTCCCTTAGCGGGCTCCTCTCGACACCCACCCCCGACGACCGGCCGCTCTCCATCTGTCAGCCTTACGTAGCCGTCGGTCACGGCAGCGGCAGGTGTCTGCGTCATCTGCATCTGATATACCTCTGTATCATCTGCGCTTTGAGGCGACGATAAGCTGACGTGACCCTCCACTGATGGCGGATTAAAGAGGATTGTAATTAGCCATTTCTTTGTGACTCT
Organism: Tetrastigma voinierianum; assembly: GCA_016808115.1. Classification (NCBI taxonomy): domain Eukaryota; kingdom Viridiplantae; phylum Streptophyta; class Magnoliopsida; order Vitales; family Vitaceae; genus Tetrastigma; species Tetrastigma voinierianum. Next base: position 793,333 of record JAEQBH010001615.1, read on the forward strand.
GTGAGTCTCACGAGCATCGGTAAGTCATGTTTATATTTTTACAATTAATTTTATATATTGTTGACTACTTTATCATTTGAAGTGTGATGGTATTAGTAGTGATAGGAGGTTAGGGTGACATTGAAAACCCTATTTATTGAATTGATTGTGAATTAATTGTTTCTTATGTGAATTGATTTTATTGATTAAATCTTATCATCTTTAGTCTGATTGAGATAAATATTATGTTATTTAATTCACATTTGATTCTAACTTTTAAATGGTTATATGTCCCCAATTCCTTATTAGGTTATTGATATATTGAATCAGCAACGAAAAAAAGGAAAAATCTTTTAACTTTTCTTTTCATCGAAGATAATAGTCTCGCGCGTGCAGATGTTGATCTTTCAGGTTAAAATGAACAACCTCCTTCTAAATGTCCAAAATTGAAATTGATAGTACTTATTCGATCGGACAGCGTTACATGTCATATATAGCGATATAAGATTAATCAGCGAGATGCATTTAAGGCAATGACCTGTGAAGAGGCAGCTTCGGCTTCAAGCAAAAAGTATCCACGATCGAATGTAAAACAAAGCGAAATCCGATTTTATCACTGCTTGGTTTAAACAATTTCCTGGTTAGAATGTGCTTTCTTGTTCATATGGGGTCTAATTCACTACCTTGCCAGGCCATTTCCACTTGACATGAATGCTTTGAAGAATGTTGATCAAAGCATTGAAAGAATTATTAATGTACAAACTCGAGAAGAATTCATAAGAATAGGTTCTGACTTAGAACAACAATTGAGAGCATTCGATGGCTTGTTCCTCAAGCATGTCTGAGAGGTCATGATGAATCAAAGTTCAAAAAATCGTGGCAATTTCATTCAATTGATTAAGCTAATGGGAAAGTTGAGTTGATATTGATGATGTTGTTCTTAGTAAGCTCTCACAAAATGCAAAGTATATCCTTGCAAAGAATTCAAGGAAATCTTATATTTATGCAAACAAAGTGAGAATAAGATCCTTAGTGAAGAAGTTGGGGATGCCAGAGTTCTATTTTAGTTGGTAAAACAGCGGATGAAGGTGATGGTGAAGCGAATGGCGATTTGTCTTGAGATTTGTTGATATTGATGGTTTTTTCACGGGGAGCGTTTTTATGTTGTGCATGTTTCAAACCTTTGCTGCGGCAACTCTTAAAGAAGAATCAATGTCCTCCTTAGTTTCAATTTACAAATTTGAGCCTTAAAGGTGAGAATGATAATTTTAAGCAATATCTCATTAGTGCATGGAATGGATTGCGGGCCTTATTTCTTAATGATTGTCCATATGCATGTTATGTACATTGCTTTGCCCATGCTTCCTATTAACATTAGGGTTCTGTTGCTTTCAGATGAGTCTTCTACTTGAGTATTTTTTCTGATTAGTGCTATTGTCAAATTTTGTTGGTGCTTCTCCCAGCGTCATCATCGGTTACCGCAAAATTATGGTAATGAAATTAAATGTAGTCTTGGTGAGCGTGAGGCTGGTAAGGGGGTTAGCAGTTAGTACTTCATGGTGGGAGCTTCCAGTTGGAGCTCTCATTTAGATCTATTGCGACTTGGTAGATATGGCAGAACATAGCATGTGATTGAAAACTTGGTTGATGAAGGGATCAGCCTTCGTGTCTGTAGGAGAAGCACAAAGGTCATTTTCGAATTATGAAGACCTTTGGATCGTATTTATCTTGCATTTAATGCATAAAATTATAGCGCTACGATATGCTTTATGTAAATCCGCCCGCAAAACAAATCTCTAGACATCTTAAATCTTTTTGTGAATTGTGTCAAAACTACGTAGGACAATCTTTGAGAAAATGGTTGGGATGTCATATTGAGCATGTAGGTCGATTTGTAGAGAATGATATTGATATGCCGGAGATGGGTGCTCCGTTAAAGGAGGTCGTTCTTAGGGAAGACCACATCACATTCGAACATCATTACCACTTTGATGTATTCAATACGATAATAGGTGCTCCAGTTGATGGGTTGAATAATAGATTTACTTGATGAGCGATGGAACTATCTGATTCCGGCTTTGGAACCTAGGATGGCTAAATCATTCAAAGCGTGATATTTGTAAAGCACTTGAAATTTTATCGATGATTTTACTCCAACAAAGAGATGTATTGCTTGAAATCAGTTCCGACATTATGAGCTTGATGTGCCCTTATCATGAAATTTAAAGATATGTCCCGATTTCGAAATTATCGCAGGATTGATTGAAACACGAAGTCACGAAATTCTTATCTTATTGATCCCGGTTGATTCGTCTTTGTTTTTGGCTAACCACTTGTTTAAAGCTCTGTTCTTGAACGGCATTTAAATGCGAAGCTTATTAAATCTTAAGCCGTAACAAAATGGGTGATGAGTTTTTAGCGGTCCAGTGGTTGTTTATATTGAAAGAGGAAGCTTGCGAAAATATTGTCCTGATTCGATAATAGATCTTTCGAATCTACAGGCGGCCCAGTAAGTCTTGTTTCATTAAATGAGATTCATTTTTATTTTGATTTTTACTTGAATAAATATTTACTTTTTTTCAATTGAATATTTACATAGTTGTATAAACTATAAGTTAGAAAAATTATAATTTCATTTAGCTTACATACACATATATATGTCATTACATGTTTATTAGTTTTTTACTCTAGCCCGGGGTAATTTGAAATCCTGCGTCCGCCCCTGAGAATAAGTGAGGCATATAATAATATTTCTAAATAATAGAAAAACTATCTGAATAATATAATTATAATTTCTATAAATAGCACAAAGTTCAAAAGGAGTGGAGGAGAGCTTCAAATCATATTTCATATCAAAAATTGTTTCCCCTCCCTTATGACTAGGAAGATTTTTGTATATGAGTAAGATTCTGCAAGGCTTGTTGCCACATGTGAAAGTTGTAGCTGTATGAAAGTGCCACTATCTTCTCTGGATATACTTTGACACCAAATATAGGAATATGTAAGTTCATGATCCATTCCTTCATTGAAGGAAAAATAAATAAAAAATCCCATCCAATTTCTTTTGTCCCCCAAAGCGCGTGCGTACAACGCTAACTGAAGAAAAAAAAAAAGAAAAAACAAAAGGAACTCACTTTTGGGACCACATGGAATTTCCACAAAGCATTCCGATAAAAACTTTACATATGAAAATTTGAAATCGAGTTAAACCTAAAAGGATACGTTCACATGAATCGCTTGTTTACATAGTCGTCTTTCGAGGAAGAAGATGGTGAGGGGGTAGAGATGCCGAGGAAACAGCAACCCCCCTTCACGTGGATACTGCTCTTAGGGTTTTTTTTTTTTTTTATAGGGTAAGTGTAAGGGTAAGGGTCCCTCCAAAATGCATTAATTTTCTTGCCTTATCCATCTCATTTCCATGATTACCCTTTTTTATTTTCTATAATCGTCTTATATAAATGTATTTAAAATTATTCATAACTCATAAGTATCTCTTCCCTCCTTTTTTTTGAAAATCCTAATTCATTATATTCTTTCTCTTCATCAATGTAAAAAAGGAGTGTTTTTATTTTTAATGCGCAGAAATCGAGCTTGCATGGATCAAAGTGATCTGGTTTATATCTTAATAAAACTAATTTTAACTTCTCACCGAAACTTTGGTTTCGTTTAATTTTTTGTTTTATTTTTATGGTCGATTTACTCTGACGTGTGGTACGTATTGTCGTATAATGATTGATTTGTTCGTTAATTTTTATATGAATGATTCATATGAAAAAATTATTTTAATTAGACAAATAAGTCCTATCAAATTCAAGTTCATAAATATGTTTATTGATTTTAAAATTCTTTTTCTAATCTTTTATAATTATAATTCTGTAGATTTAAATATTTATTCTTACTATTAATCTATATATTGTATCATCATTTAATATTTTTAACATTTTAGTTTTTGTGTTAAAATATAATGGATTGCTATTGTGAATCAATCAAATTTATATATCTTTTAACAAAATTAATACATTTAAAGTTTGAGTGGGTTGGACTGACAGTGAGGTATGCAGTTAACGTTGATGGTGCTGCCCTCCTTAGGCAGTTGACATGTTGTTTCAGTAAAAGATGACTTCAGTATGTTTGATATATTTTCAAGTATTTTTGTTCAAAATATGAAATTTGATCGCTGAAATTTTTGTATTATGCAAAACACAAAAATAAAATTCAAAGGGCACTATTTAGATTTAGAGAACACCAAAATTTGATGTTCTTTATGTTTTAAAAAATTATTATCAATAACAGTTTTAGAAAACATGAATAAAAAGAACCCTATATTTCTTTACTCATATAGTCACATGATTAAATGTGGTAAGGCTCTTCAAGATTCTTTTAATTTTTATTTGATACATTAAAACAATAAAACAGATTTAATAATTGTTTTATAAAAAATATTTTGAATAATTTTTGCTAATGACTAAAAATATATTTTTGAGAACAATTATACAAAAAATCTTTTTCTGAATAATAATATTAAATATTACCATTTCAAAAGCCTTAACGACCCCTCCCTTTATTATCTCTTTCAAAGCTTTTTAATTACGAAAGATATATGATTTTTTTGGCAATTCTTTACCTATAATTACTCATTTCATATTTTATTCTTCATATTAGGTTTTTTTCCGATAAGTTGTTTAACTGCTTATTTGTTCATTGGTTTTTCTTTTTGTTTTTGTTTTTTGTGTATTCAACACATTGTTGCGAATAATTGTGTTGTCGACGATTAACTTATTTATAAGTTTTTGCATTGACATGTTAGATGGTAAGGTCGATCGATAAGTCGTGGTCCCGAATCTGTATTGATATTATCTACATTTTGTTGTGTGCGTATGTGAGGCGCCCAAGGTATTGTTTTGTTATTGACACGATGTTGTGTGTCGTATTCAAGGGTTTTAAATCTTTTGTTATATTGTTCTATCGTCGATATTCTTAAATTAGATAGTGTTATAATTTAAAATATATATATAAATAAATATTATTTATTCTCAAGAAAATATTTATAGTTAGATATAATTTATGGTATAAAAAATAGCTAATGAACCATTATTTGATATTCACTTTTATTTTGTATGAATCAAATAGATTATAAAAACTAAAATATTATAGGTTTTTTTATTTATTAAAATATTTGAGACGGTTTTTATAAATTGGACGTTATATATAGACTTTTATATTATTTAAAATAATGAGATGTAAAAACAATTAGATTTTAAGCGCGTTAGCGCGACATTTACTAAGTAATGTACATCATACATAATATCAATAAAGATATATATCTCAACGAATATTGTTTATAGTTTTTATCGATAAAATATAATAGTAAATGCGTCGAAACGTAAATGAAGTAATCGTTACATTTACGGTAAGCCATGCGCGTTTCTGAAAATAATAAACGTAGCTGGTGTTTAAAATTATAACGAAAATTATAAGTTTGAAAACAATAAGCGTTCGTAGGTGCGTGAATTATAAATCGTAAATCGTGTCAATATCAATTTTTATCATCAGATATTTTATGTTTTAGTTATATTTCCTGTTTTCCCCATTTTTACATATTTTTACCTGTTTTTATATAATTTTCAAAAATTTATAATTTTGATAATTTTTGGAATTTCTTTTATATTTTTTACATAATTTATGTGTGACGGTTTCTCGTTGGAATGTCAATGTCTTAGGTTTGTGTTTTTTAATCACTAAAAGCATTGAAATAAACTAAATAAGTTCTGAGGGATGATAAGTTATTTTATAAGTATTTAAAATATTTATAATTTTAAAAAATACTTATATAAAAAAGTAAATAAGTTTTTACCTGAGCATTATAATACATTTATAGCCCAAAATAATTAGGTATGAGAAAAACTTTATCTTAAAGTATTCAACACAACCCAAAAGGGAAAGTGTTGGAGTTGTAAGAGAGAGGAAAGAGGACGAGAGAATGAGGAAGAAGAGCAGAGTAGGTAATGGTAGTGATGGCGGCATGAATAACTGTACGGAAAGAGATCCACCACGTCCTCGATAATGTTATATTATATTAGAGTATAATATCCACCACAATTATAGACAATATTTTTATATAGTGTTGTGCCTAGGTTTCATTGGTTGATTCAGTCTATCTACCCGAACCCAATACTTCAATTTCCTTAACCCCTCCCCTATTCCCATACGTGGAAAGCTAAGCCATACATGGAAAATAAAAAAGGTGACTCTGTTTAGCTATATAAGGGAAGGCAAGCTTTCCTTTCTCGAACACCACCACTCTTCAGGTTTCTCTCTTTTTCTTTTCTTTTTTCCTTTAAAAAAAAAAAATTCCTTCTCTTCTGATTTGGTTGTGCGGCCTGGCCTTTTTCCTTTTCCTGTGATCCAAATCATCTCCTCGATTCAGGTAAATCCAATTCAGAAACGCCCGCCAATGCCGATCTCTCCCTCTTTCATTCTTCGCATGTTTTGTTTTTGTTTTTTTGTTTTTTATTATTCCGCTGTGTTTGATGGGGTTGGGATTTTCTCGGGGGGTTTTCTTTTGCTTTCTAGGCCTGGATCTTGAGGGTGGAGTTCTGGGTGAAATCGGCTCCAGGGTTTTTCTTTTCTCTTTTTTTTTGGGGGGGCATTTTTGTGTGGGTATTACTATTTTGTGTGTGTTTATGGTGGAAAAACGAAAATGTGAAAAGGGTTTAGTGATGGATGGTACAGAGAACAGTGGAGGAGAATAATGGCGAGAGAGAAGATCAAGATCAGGAAGATCGATAACGTATCGGCGAGGCAGGTGACCTTTTCCAAGAGGAGACGAGGGCTTTTCAAGAAAGCTGAAGAGCTTTCTGTTCTCTGTGATGCTGAGATCGCTCTCATCATCTTCTCTTCCACTGGCAAGCTCTTTGAATATTCCAGCTCCAGGTATCCCCGCCCCCCACTTCTCTTTCCCTCTTCCTTTCTTATTTCTTGCCAGACTTCTTCCATCCATGAGTCCTAAGAAGGAGGGTTTTGGGTTTCAACCTTTCATAACAACAAACTATAAGGCCGAGAGCTTTGCTAATATTTGTTGCAAGGTTTTGAAAAGAAAAATGGAAAGAAACTCCTCTCTCAAAACAACAACCAAATAGGAGAAACAGAAAAGGAACCATAACCGGATCTTCGCGCTTAAATCCCTCGGTTATGGTTTCTAAATTCTAAATTCTAAGCACAAGAAGTGGAGAAACAAACCTCGTGTCTCACACTAATTTTACTACACCACTTTCATCAACTTTTGAGACGGCGCGTTTCAGAAAATAAGGAAATAAAAAATAAATAAACTCAACTCTGCAGGGATTAATTTCCCCAGGTCTTTTTTTTTCTTCTTTTTTTCATTTATGGATTGAGAAAGAAGTTGAGATCATAAACAGACCTACATAAAATATCTGTACATATATCTTCGGATGTTGTTGTAGTACAACCGATGGAGGAAAAACATTTCCATTTGAGATTTGTCTAATGTTTCATGTTTGTGACCATATTTGGGATAGGTTTGTTGGAACTTGGAACTTAAACTAAGCCAGTTAGGGATTGCTGGTATAGCTCCTTATATTATATAGAGCCACCTCTACCTGGGTCAAGTCAAGTACTTTGATTTATGTCATGTCATCCTTCAATACCCGTACTTATTTCCTGAACATCACTAATCCTTCCATCACCCAAGATTACAAGTAGGTAAGGTTGCATTCTCTAAAGAATATGACTTGGGAGGAGTTTTGGATATATATAATTTATTTTGAAAAAAAATTTATTAAAACAGGTTGAAGATTAAAATAATATTTAAGCTAGTATGTAAACAGTAATACTGTAGCTATAGTAATACAGGAGTTATTGACTAAGGCATTAATTTAAAAAGTTGTTCAGGTGATGATAGATTATGAAATGTCAATTGACTATTTCGTAATGTATACACAAAAATAAGCTAAATGTCAGGCTCAGCTATCAATAAATTCATTCCTTTTCAAGAAGTGGGTCAATCAGTTAAGATCTAGCAGCATTGTCTCACATGATCGGCATCCCCGGGTTCTGCTGGAAACTGATCCATACCGTAGATTGAAATCTTACTAAGGGCAAATATAAAGCAATAATGAGCAATTATTCTTAAATCAGACTCTATCAAGCACTAAATACAATAAAATATCGTAGTTTTTCATAGTATTCTTTTTATGTGTTTTTAAAAATTGTTCTTAAGAATAGTTTTTAAAAATAGGAAACAAACATATCAAAAGAGGTCAATTAACCACCGTGAACGTTCAAATACATAAATGGAGAATAAATATTCAAATTGTAAAAAGGACCTCGAACCTGTGACGTTCAGAGCAAGCTTTGATTCCATGTTAAACTACCAAATCTCCCAAAAACTGCTTAAACTTATAAAATTTGATTTTAATATGAAATATCATGCTTCACATGTCTTGACCATAAAGGTTCTTGACCATAAACCAACTACAAATCTACAATGCATTTGATTAAAGATATAGATGCTCAGATACACCAGGTTATGATCACTGACTCTGTATCTGTCTGATTGATTTACTTTCACCTTTGGTCTATTCCCTAATTACTTTACTTTTGGGGGAAGGTGCTGGTTGAATAGTATATTATTATCATATGCATTAATTACAACATCCATTCTTAGGCCGTGTCTCTAAATAATATGTTCATTGTTTCCTCAAAGGACCATAGCAATACTCCCTTATTCTTTTAGAACATGTTAAGAGATAAGAAGTTAATTAAGGATCTAGTTACTTGATTGCATAATGCTCTTTCAACCCATATTGTTTTTCTTAAGTCAGTCTCTTAACCTGTAATTTGGTTGGTTGTGGACAAAAGTTATTAACCCCAATTATTAACCTGGCCTGTCTAACCCAGCTCTAACTATATATATATATATATATATATATATATATATATGCATAGTTTTAAATGTTAGGAATGATATGAAATTGAGGTTTGTTGGGCTTACGAGGATTTAGTTATTTTGATATTTAATTGATACATTTTTATATGATTTAGGAATTTTTAACTTACTTTAAGAACATACTAGAGAAATAATATTTTCTTCTAATTTTGTTGGATTGTTAGTGTGATTGGTTACAGAATAAAATTTCATTTTAAAGTATCTAGGAATATAAAATTTACTCCTTTTTTATTGTTGGGTTGGAAATCATGATAATGTCGCTTAATCTTATGTGATGGTCTCTAACTTTATTCAAACTATTGCACCAAACGGTTTTCAACATCCTTTTCAGTTTTTGTGCAAGTGAAGATGTAGGATCTTCCTATCCACTTTCGAAGATGTGTGCTTTATAGTAAAATAGCAATTGAGTAAAAAGAAAATGAAATTTGGAAACTAGAATTCTTTCTTTTAGGTTAACTACTCTCGATTATGTTACTATTATACAATCTTTTTCAGCAATAATTTTAGAACATTCTTATGAGATAATTTTGAGAATACATTAATGGGACTTCTAACAAAATCGAATATCTAACTTATTCCGAGTAGAAATGACTTATTAGATGTTCATAGGTTAGAAGTTCCTTTCTTATGCTATAAGTTAGTAATTGGGTTGAGCTTTTACATGATTACAAACCATAATGGGCAACACATGAAATACCAAAAATGTTGGTAGGACAAAATTTTACATACATTTGATACCCAATACATCTTTAAGTTACTTTGATGAATTTTCTAGGCTAATCTTTTATTTTGAAACAATTTATAGAAGCAAAGTATAAATATGCGCTTTTGGCTTATCCATATATGATCACTCACTAAAAACATAGAATTCCTTTTGATTGAACACGCCCCTTAGTTGGTATGATATAATTATGGAGAAGAAGATTTCATTAATTATGTTCTTTGGTTAAACCATTTTACTCAAATTCCTGTTACCATACATTACTAATCTAACTAAGAGTATATATGCCCAATTGTACTCCTATTATAGATTTTAGAATCATGGATATGAACAATCTTAATTTACATTACATGAACCCTGAATCCATTAGTTCTTTTAGAATTAAGAGAACTTATTGATTCACATACTAATCAAGCTTAGTACTTTATAAGTTGCGATTAACTCATATCCCTGGGGTGAAGTTACATTGTTATATAGTAACAATTTATTATAATAAAAGAGAAGATCGTTACCCATTTCCTCACGCTATTATAACCTGATTTATAGTTTGGAATGACTTGATAAGTTGAGCTTCCATGCACCTAAATGTTATGACCCTATACCATTCTTCTGAACATTTTTAATATATTTCTCATATATTAAAAATAAAACAAACTTAACCCCGAGGGGTAGATCAATTGGTCCGGTCTTGGGTTGGCTCCACAATGGTCATCGGTTTGAGTCCTTCTAAGGTCATTGGAGGTTTATCCACCCCATTAACTTCAAGATCCCATGAGATTAGTTGAGGTGTACGTAAATTGGCCTGAACACCCATGGTTATCAAAATAAATAATAATAATAATAATAATAATAAAAGAAAATTAAAACATACTTATTCCGATATGTAATTCTTTTTTGTTAATAAATAGTAGTTTTAGGTATATAATCTCCACAATTCTTTGTTTGTTCTTAAAGTCAGTTCTAATTACATCGAACTCTTGAAACCCTCATTGAAATCCAAACACTTTCTTCATGAGGTTCTTTGTGAAGAATTTGCCATATTCTAAGCAAGTTTCTTTTTTATAACTGTCCTTGTCCGGACCAATTTACGCATATCTCAATTAATTTTATGGGTCCTTGAAGTTAATGGTTAAGTAAACCTCCAATGGTTCTAAAAGGACTCGAATTAGTAATCATTGGATAATCCCAGCCCGTTACACCAATTGAGCCACCTGAATGTTTAAGCAAGCTTATTTTATTAATTGGATTCTTACCTCTTTCTATAAATTCTTTTACAAGATGGTTTTTTTTGTTTCCCTTGTTTTGGTGTATTCTTACATCTTTCTATAAATTCTTTTATTGGTTTTTTTGGTTTCCCTTTTTTTGTTAAATTATAACCCGTAAAGGTATGACATGATGTAACAAAATAAGATTTCACATTATTTACTATTTGAGTATCCACACCTATATGCCTCACAATCGATATAAGTTTGATACATTAGGAGCTGTTGAAAAATTCAAATCATGGGTTCCTTACAAAGTAAAAATTATTTTTTAATAATCATTTCATCTTGCTGTAATTTTATAGGATGCTATAGTGCAGTTGACTCACTTTGGTGGAGTATTAAATCAACTTTAAAATCTAATTATAAGGGAATCTGTATTTGATCATTAAGGTGCATATGTTTATCTTCTTGGGAATGCTAGGACTAGGAAACAGAAGCATTCTAAATATAATTAATCTCTATTTCGAAATGCTATAAAAATATTCTTGCATAATTTGTGTTTTTAACCATGTTGAGAATCATAGGATATTCTTAGGATATTATCTGGTTTATCTCCTTCTTTTCTTACACATTATTTTCTTTTCTTTTTTTATTTTATATGTTTCTTTTTTGTGTCTTATTGACCAATATAAATAGGTAGGACCTATACTGTATTTTACTTACTCACTCATTAGAAAAGTATTCTTTTATTCTCTTATTTCACAAACCAAAATATCCTTATATAAACATACGATTATATGCAATTTTCCTTATTATTTTTACCAATAAAAGCTATGAGCTTAATCAGGATTATTGGGACCTATGATGAAATACATATCTCTAGTTTTAAAACTGTTTCAATATTTTACTAACGTGAATCTATTGCACTCCAATACTTGTAAGATTCAAGCTTATGGCCTACTTTTTTCTATATGTAAACTCCTCATAAATTGATACACACAATCTAATGAGGTAGATAAAACTAGTATCTCAAGATACCTCTATCATCCTAGAGTTTTAAATTCTCCTATTTTATGATCAATTAACATGCTCTAGTCTATAAAGGATATTTATCAAATCTCACTAGAGGAGTTATTATGATGCTGTACGTTTCATGATTATAAGTCCTTGGGATTATCAAATAGAACACATTATTTTACTCCTATAAATATCATAGTGCTTCTATTGAGAGTACATGTTAACACTCGGCTTAATAAATAATGACCCAATTCACGGTTAATATATTATAAACCTTAGCACTAGTTCAATATTCTCTCAAAAAATTGAGAGTTTATGCAATAATAGCTCCCTAAAAAATATTAGCAGATAGTCCATGTCTTGATCTATTGGAAGTCCTATCAATATGCGACCATACATAATGGTATACTCATCATGGGAAAGTCCAATAACCAAGTTGTATTTGCGATTCTTCTAATTAGAAAAGTGTATTACAACTTTAGATAAATTGCTTAAGTTCATTAATGGAACAATGAACCATTTATTAACTTGAATGCAATCAAAAACTTAGATTTTATATACAACTCCTAATGCACCCGAGTCATGTATAATACGAATGATGTAAATTTGAATGCTCAAATAATTGCAAAAATGGAAACAAAAATTTCATTTATGATATCTTTATTTTTAAGAGATTTATCCCAACATAATTTTTCTATGGTCTTAATAGTTTCTACTTGAACTCATATTCTTTAATAATACAAAGTATTGATTTTTTTTTTTCTTTCTGATTTATGTAGAATAATAGTACAAAGTATTGATTTTTTTATTTTCTTAGTTATGTAGAATGATCATTTATGTGCATAAAAATATTTTATTAAATGTGCAAAAGTTGCACAAGATTTTATGATTTATAAATTATGTTAACTGATTTATTTGTTTTTATTTGGTTGGATTAAGTAACTGATAACTCGAGTCTAAAACGAGCCAAACTGACTTTATCTCACAAGAAGTCTTGGTAAAATCCTATTAGGAGTTTGGGATAAGATGATAGGGTACATGCAATTGATTATTGTCTTCTAGAGGGCCTCCTTCTCTCTCATTAGAAGTTTGTATGACTACTTCATTGAAGACATTCTCTAATGGTATTGATCATTCAATAAACTTTCGGCCATACTCCTACATGCTGCCATCTTGAACAAGAGTCAACCAGTGTTCATGAACTGATCTAACTTTGTTGATTTTCCCTCAAAGTTACCTTATTTACAATTTATTCTATGTTTTTTTATGTAAGAAAATAAGGGGTTAGAGAATTCAAAATTTCCTTTTTGTAGAATTCCTATTTTCCTGATTTTCTTATATGACTGTCATAATTCTTTGATTTTTCCTTCCTCATTTGTTACTTTTTTAGTCATAAGGATCATGTATATAAGGATGTAATATTCTTCAGTTGATGTAATAAAAATAAGAGGATTATTTTTCCTCAAAATCTTCATGGTATCAAAGTCAGGTTCTTTGAAAAACCCTAGCCTCCATTCTTACCTGTCCTCCATGGTCAAGTACAGCATGGCAACTGACAAAACAACTCCATCTCTGAAGTTCTTCTCGTTCTAATCAAGCATCTACTCTTCCAAATTCTGGAAATTCTGGAACCTCTGAAAATATTGCTCTTCTGATCACTAGCCACAAACTCCATAGCCAAAACTTTCTTCAATTATCTCAATTTGTTAGGATGTTCATCTGTGGCTTAGGAAAAGAAGATTATCTGATAGGGGAAATTCCAATTCTTAAGAAAGATGATCCATGTTACAAGAAGTGGAAGGCTGAATATCATCAAATCATGTCATGGCTCATAAATTCAATGAATGTTGATATTGGTGAGAATTTTCTTCTCTATGAGACTGCACATTAAATTTGGGAAGCCATGAGAGAAACCTACTCCAATTCTGAAAATACATCAAAACTCTTTGCAATTGAGTCCATCCTTCATGATCTACGACTAGGAGACCTCACAGTAACACAATACTTCAACACACTCACCCGTCATTGGCAGCAACTAGACATGTTTGAAAGCCATCAATGGAAGTGCCTCGAAGGCAAAGCTCTATATCCCAAACTAGTGAAGCAGAAGAGAGTATTTAAATTCCTAATGGGATTAAACAAGGATTTAGCTGATGTTAGGGGCAAAGTAATGCGAACAACCTCTTCTAATTCTTTTAGAAGTTTTTTCTAAAGTTCTGTGAGGGGAGCAGGAAAAATTTCATGATGGGTGGTCAACATTCATCTCCAACATTGGAGAGAATCCGCATTTGCTGCTTGTGGCTCACGCCTTCAAAATCAACAAGATACTCGCCATTAAAAGGAAAGGAAGACCTTGGTGTGATTATTGTGCTAAACCTAGCCACACTAGATCACATGTTGGAAGATATACAACAAACAAACTTATTGGTGACCATCCAAGTCAAATTCTGATAGAGACAGCTGTGCAAACTCAGTCAGTGCAATCAAGGAACAAACAAATGCTGCTAAGTCAAGTCCTTTCACCAAGGAACAACTTGAAGTGCTCCAAAAGCTTCTAAACAACCCACTGTTGTTGCCCCATGTGCTGGCATGCATGCACAAGTAGGTAATTTATTTTCTTCATTCTAGGGATAAATGCTCAAAACATTGGATTGTTGACTTAGAGGCATCCGACCATATGACGGGAGATGAGTCTATCTTTGATGGCTATCAACCATGTCACACCAACCTTACCGTATGCATTGTTGATGGTTCTTTGTCCGTTTGGGACTAGATTGGTTCAAATCACTCTAAAATTTGTGCTTCATGTCCCCAAATTTGATTGCAACTTAATATCCATCAACAAGTTGACTCATGATAATCACTGCTTTATTAAAATTTTCCCAAATGTGTGTGTTTTTCAAGAATTAGGTTCGAGAAAGAAGATTGGTAGTGTTGAGATGTGCTCGAGACTTTATCTCCTCATGATACCTTAACCTAGAAAATCCTCACTTACAAGTAGTGATCCTTCTAAGAGTCAGTCACTTCATAATTTCAATCGTAAGTTTGTTTTTACTTCAAGTGTCAATAAAGATAGTGAAGTCATGCTATGGCACTATCAATTGGGTCATCCAAACTTTATGTACCTTGAAAAGTTGTTCCCTCTTTCATTCATCAATAAAAAATCAAAATTTATTAACTATGAGATTTGTCAACTTGCGAAACACTCTCGTTCTATCTATCCAAGTGTCCCCTATTGCCAATCAAAACCATCCACCTTAGTTCATAGTGGTATTTGGGGACCCTCTGGAGTAAAAAATATTAATTGGGCATGGTGGTTTGTGACATTTGTGGATGATCATACATGACTCACTTGGGTTTTTCTTATGAAAGAAAAATCATAAGTTTATGGAATATTATGAACATTCAATTCCATAGTCCAAACACAATTCAATACCAAAATCCAAATTCTCAAATTCGACAATGCTAGGAAGTATTTCTATTCAATTCTAGGTGAATACTTGTTCAAACATGGAATTGTCCAAATAAGTTATGTGTCAATACACCCCAACAAAATTGTGTGGCTAAGAGGAAAATTCGTCATTGGTGGAAGTATCTTGATCTCTTATGTTTTCTAATAGTTCCTAAATATTTGTGGGGGTAAGCCATTCTTACTTCATCAATAGGATACCATCTGCATTCTAAAATTTGAAACACCACGTCAAGCCCTCATTAAAATATTCCCTCATGCTCGTGTCCTTTCCTCTGATCTTCCTTTCAAAATTTTTGGTTGTTCTACTTTTGTTCATGTGTATCCTCATAACAAGAGTAAACTTGATCCACGATCTGTAACGCCCCTTCCCTTGACCGTGTCAAGTGAGAGGACGTTACACAGAATAGAGAACTATTAACCTGACATTAGTGGGCTCATGTCAAGCATATATTCATGAAAACATAAACTTGTAAAACTACCACCATAGTGGTGTTTTAAATCGTCCTGTACATATATACCTGAGTCCAACTACTTGTATTTACAATAAGTTCTACTATGTCAAATATTACATTTTCATTACAACAAACCACCCGTGGACCTATGCATCGTAAAGACTCCTACTGCCAGGTTATCTGGAACTTAACGCGACGTTCGACAATCTCTTCGCACCTACATGGATTTAAACACCCGTAAGGTTTATAACTTAGTAGAAAAAATTATAATAGATTTGACCACTTCTAGTGGTCCTTAATCACAGTATATATTTAAAATAATTCACATGTCAAAGTATCCATATCTCCTGTAGGGAGGTATCGCAAAATTTCATAAACAAAGGTACCCGAGGGTAGCACCACATGGGCAATACAAAATCGAGATATGCTTTAAAGATTAGAGCTAACTTACTTTGTTTTCATATTGTCTATTTAGATACTTATCATATAAAATGTTTGTCTACATGCACTACAACAATAAATGAGAGAGGACGCAGCATAACAAGTATCACTGAATGTACCTGGGTATTTACTTAACAGAAGTGTCAAGACTGAAAGTAAGACGCGGTTCAGTACTCAAACAAGAGTGTCGTAACACTATGCAGGAGTACCGTAACACTAATCAAACGTGCCCTCACACGAACAGAAGTGTCGCCGCTGCATGATGCCAAGCACCAAACAACATGTCTATTCATTCACCATCCTAGCCTTAAGGCACTTTATACTTATATGCGTCAGAGCTTTTTATACTAGTATTTTATAACATTTATTTGTGCTTTATAAAAATTGGAAAGCAAACAAAGCGTAAAAGAGGCAAGAACAAAGTCTGCCAAGAAAACATTTCACGAGGCGGCTAATCCCTGCCTAAAGTGAGCGCCAGCCATAAGACATGTCTCTGCCCGCTTTAGGAAGTAATGCACTTCGCCTAGGTGGAGAAGCTGCCGTTTCCAAATGAGGCATTTTTACCCTATTTCACCTTAAATTTCCAACCAAAGCAAAAGAAACTTAAAACAAACTACAAAACCCAACTCAAACCAACCCAAAAACACATTTAGAAGAGTTAAGATTTTCCTAACACAAACATAGACAAAGAATGAGTTAGGATAGTTTCCTAACCTTGATTTCTTGAAACCTTCAAACTAGCTTCCTTTTCTTCTCTTTGGTTGAACAGATAGAACCAAGAAATTAAGAGGAATCAACCCAAAATTTGGTTCTTCTCCACAAACCGTATGCCCTAGCTCTCCAAAACCCCAAAAATGAGAAATTCCCAATCTAAAAGACAACTTGTTGTCTTATCCCTTTTGGACTTAATTTTTCCCTTTTTGCTTTTTAGTCCTTCTTCTTCATTCAATTTGAAACTAAACTTATCACAATTCTACAATGGCATATAATCTTCTTGTTTTATGCCCTTTGGGTTCTTAATTGATAATTTATCATTATCCTCTTTACTTTTTTAATAAATCCGGTTGTATTAATTTTCACACTTAGCACTTAATTTCCAAAAAACGTAAATTTGACTTTTATTATACCCTAAACATATCATAAAACTACTAGGTTATAATTCTTGTGTTACACTATCCTCCTTAAAAGAATTTCACATCAAATTAATAATTCGAATTGAAGAGTCATGGAGCACTGTGTCCTCATTGTCGATTTCGGCTCCTAAGTTGCTTCTCCATACCGTGGTGTTGCCAAAGCACCTTTACCAGAGGAACTTGTTTGTTTCTCAATTGTTTTACTTCACGAGCTAGAATGGCCTTTGGTTCTTCATCATAAGTGAAGTCTGATTGCACTTGTACATCTTGTACCGGCAAGATGTGCGATTCATCATAACGGTATTTTCGAAGCATTGAGACATGAAACACATTATGTAATTTGGCCAACTCCAGAGGGAGAGCCAAACGATAAGCTACTAGTCCAATTATTTCCAAGATCTCATAAGGTCCGATAAACCTTGAACTCAGTTTTCCTTTCTTTCCAAACCAGAGTATCATTCTCCACAGTGATACTTTCAAGAAAACTTTATCTTTGACTTCATTCTCTATGCTTTTTCTTTTCAGATCTGCATACGACTTGTAATACCCCAAATTATAACCTAGTAGTTTTATAGCATGTTTAGGGTATAATGAAAGTCAAAATTGTGTTTTTCGGAAATTTAAGTGCTAAGTATGAAAAATGATATAACATGAATTATTTAAGAAGTAAAGAGGATAATGGACATTAAGTTAAAAGCCTATGTGTTATGGTATAATATTGTTAAGTTGGTTTGTAAATTGAATAAGGAGGAAGGACTAAATAGCAAAAAGGCATAAATGTGGCCCAACTTTACCTTAAGACATCAAATTGTCTTTTCGGATAAGCATTATCCATTTTGGGGATTCGGGAGCTGTAGGCTTATGAATGTATATGAGACCAAGCTAGCTTATGCTCTCCATTGTTTTGGCTCTCTTTGCTCAAGGAAAGGAAGAAGTGAAGAAAAGGAAGGCTAGTTGAAGTGTTCAAGAAATCAAGGTATGAAATTCTCCCATTTGTTGGTTAGGAAAAGTAAAACCTAATTCGTTTTGTATAATGGGTTTGTTAGTTTGAATTTGGTTTGGAAGTTCAAGGCATCAAGGTTAGGAAATTCTTCAACCTCCTTTCTTGTTTGTTAGGAAACTATCCTAACTCCTTTTCTTGTTCATGTGTGGGTTCGGAAAACCCTAACTCTCATTATAATGGTGTTTTTGGTTGGTTTAAGTCAGTTTTGTGGTGGGTTTTGAGTTTGATTTATTTTGGTTGAAAATTTTCCGGTGGAATAGGGCAAAAATGCTCATTTCTGTTTAGGCGAAGGTCTCTACACCTAGGCGAACTTGAAACCCTGTGCAATTCTAAAGTAGTTTCCGCTTTAGAGAAGGCTACTTTGTCTCGGGAGTAGTCTCGCCTGCGAAGGTCCCCTTACGATTGGGCCGAACCTCGGGCAAACCCTGCTTTTTACTTTTTCTCAAGCACTTAGAACCATTACTCTTTTGTTTAGATTTCCAATGAGTGATAATTTGCATAAACCTCGTTGCCGAGGCGGTTTAACTAGGCGTAATTTGTGTTCTCGCTTCTTCTTTGCTTCAGGTTATCTAAATAAGAATGTGATTAAGAACAATATAACAAGCTCAAGAATACATATAATCAGATGTTTACCCAAGACCGAATAAATGAATCTAATAGCACCTCTGACATTAGTGTTTCGATCTCTCTGCTCGCTACGACACTTCTCGCATAAGCAGTTACGACACTTCAAGCACGTGGCGCAAGCATGTTTTAGTTTGTGTTTAAGACTTATTCCAAGATCAGACTGCACTCGGTGATCTATCATACAAGGCCCCTCTCATTCTTGTTAACGGCCTATACATTTAAACATTTATATGATAAGTATCTAAATAATGAACAATATGAAACAAAGTAATTCAAATTTCTACCTAAGACATAATTCCGCCTCTATTCCTCAGTGTACCTGCGAGTACTTTCTGTCTTGAAATCTCTGTTATGTACTCCTACGGGAGATATGAATATTATGATATGTGAATTATTTTAAAAGTATATCAGAATCGAGACCATCGCAGCGGTCATATATGTTATCCGCTTTCCGACTAAGCTTGTTAACTTAAAGACGTGTTTCATCCCGTGTAGGTTGTGGACCCTACCCGATCCACGTGCCAGTGCGACTCGCTATTAATAGAAAAAAAGTGAGTTGATTTTCGGTTTTGTTTGGAGTCGCCGCTTACTTTATATTTTTATTTTTTTTTAAATGGGGAAAATGAAGTAAGAACAAAAACCCCTCATTAACCTGTTAGGAAAAAATCAACCACAAAAAACTAGATTTTTGGGTTCAATGATCAAGTTACCTATTGGAAAAGTACCCCATGCGAGGTAGCACCTACTTAACCTTGGCCTCTACTAATGAATTGGGTACATGGGATCATATGGGTCAAAGACTCACCGATCACTCAAAGCAACCATGACCCGAATCACACCAACTTATTCAATATCTAACATGCATAAACACTCGATCAAACAAAACAATGGGTGCATACCTGTGGTCCCTAGCCAAGCGTTGCATAAGAGGTCGGTCAACAAGCTCAAATGCAACACAAACATCAAAGTCCAAACACCATGTACGCATATAAATGCAAATACCAAAGCCCAAGCACGTACCTGTGGTCCTTAATATGCCGCAGGGGAAGGTTAGTCGCATTACTTCGCATACAACAATCTCTCAAAATTAAATATCAAAAGCAAAGCAAGCCAGGAGAAACCATACATTGCATCTCAGCCACTCATTGATGCTATAATACTTGTGAAACTATATAAACACGTCTATTCATCTCAGAGAATCGGGCTCGACAAAACACTAGACTACTAGTGCTTAACTAACTATCCTTTGACCCTAACTCTTATGAATCCAAAATGGGACCACATTAACCTGAACTAAACCCCATTTTAGACCCTAAACATAGTTGTACACTCGATCCGGGAGGAATGGCTTGACTCCACAAAGGTCATGGCTCCACTTAAACTAAAATCATGCTATCCCTAAAAAAAAAAAATACTCGACGAACTGGCTGATTCAGTTTCCCAACTGGTCGAGCCGATTGAGAAAAAATATCAAATTTTGTTAGAACATTCCTCACAGAGTAAGGAACCCAAAAAAAGCAACGGTGTATGATTCCAACTCCGGATGGGTGAGAATTGACCCAAACAACTAACTGTTGTTCCTGAAAACATAACCTAATGAACCGATTGATCAGATTCCCCAACTGGTGGAGCCGATTAAGAATAGTTCTCAAAATTTTTCAAAACATTCCTTACAGAGTAAAAACCAACAAAACAAACGGTGTACAATTCGACTCCGAATGAGTGAGAACTGACCCAAACAATACCTTGTCCCCAACTAATGTTCCTGAAAACAGAACCTAATGAACCGGCTGATCCGGTTCTCCAACCGGTTGAGCCGGTTGAGAGCAGTTCTAAAAATTTGTCACAACATTCCTTACAGAGTAAGGAATCCAAAAAAATAAACGGTGTACAATTCCGATTCCGAATGAGTGAGAACTGACCCAAACAATGCCTAGTGTTCTACCCGTTGTTCCTAAAAATAGAACCTAATGAACCGGCTGATCCGGTTCCCCAACTGGTTGATCCAGTTGAGAACAATTCTCAAAATTTTTCAGAACATTCCTTATATAGTAAGGAATCCAACAGAACAAACGGTGTACAATTTCGACTCCGAATTAGTGAGAACTGACCTAAACAATGCCTAGTGCCCTGATTGATGTTCATGAAAATAGAACCTAATGAACCGGCTGATCCGGTTCCCCAATCGGTTGAGAACAGTTCTCAAAATTTGTCAAAACATTTCTTACAAAGGAATCCAACAAAACAAATGGTGTACAATTCCGACTCCAAATGAGTGAGAATTGACCCAAACAATACCTAGTGCCCTAAAATGAGGCTGCAAACATCAAAGGCAAAGACAAACGCAAAAGAAACGGGAGAAGCATACAACGTTCATACCTGTAGGATTCACGGCTACTATCCCTCGTTTTCCTTCTTTTCTGCCTCCAAAACCAGGCATCCACTCCCTCAAAACTTTAGGAAATCCCCTTCAAAATGAGAGAGACCACTCCCACCCAGATTTAGAGAATCTCACCTCTTTTCTTTTTGTCTCTCCCTTTTTTCCTCTTGGCTTCTTTTTGCTTGTCCCCTTCCTCTTAACGTTTTTTTGCTTGTATTTCTCCTTCATAAACATCTGAGCTCACTCCATTTTACACACCTTTAATCCTAGGAACTCCCCCAATCAGTTCTGACTTTCCCAGCTCCATAAACACTTCTCTATTCATGAGGTTAGGAGTTGGCCACATTAACTCATTTGCTTAACCATTAAGAATCCAAAATGGACTCAAGGTAGGTTGCAAGCAACCCACAAAATGGCCCATAACTGGACCCAAATCGTGCCTAGGACTGATATGGAGCTTATGGGCCTGAACCAAGTAGGATTTGGGCTCCAAAACCACCAAAATCAGTGCTCCATACAAGCCGACTCGATGAACCGATTGAACCGGATGTCAACCGGTCGAGCTGGCTAAGAAATTTTTTGAAAATTTGACATAATGTTCCTTGAAAAATAAGGAAACCAACAAAAACGGAGCACGATTCCGAGTTCAAATGAGGGAGATATGACCAAAACAAGCTTGGGTGCTCTGAATTCGAACCTGCTCCAATAATTAACTTTAATTGAAATCCATTATACCAGTTGAGCCGATTCCAAACCGGTCAATCCGATTGATAAAAATTCTCAAATTTTGTCAGAGAATTCCTCAATGAGTAGGGAATCTAATAAAAGAAACGGTGCATGATTTCAAGTTCGGATGAGAGAGATATGATCGAAACAAGCCAAAGTGCTCTGAATTCAGACATGCTTCAATGAATTCTGCCTAAATTGAAACTTTCAGGATTAGTTGAGCCTAAGTGGAAAAAATTTGAAATTTGATCGAATATTCCTGAGAACAAGAGTCCATAAAAAACTGCAAATGATTCCAAGTTCTCGATAAGGAGATATGATCAAATGTTCGGGCGCACCTCATCTCGACATACTATCAAACTCCGATTGAGTTGTCCCCGAGAGGCCCCACTTGCTTCCTATGGCGCGATGTCAATAACTACATACGCACTCAATGTACCACATACAAGCCCATCCGAGGCTCGGAGACCGACTAAGCCTAAAAGGACCCTAATGGTGCCATATGAGAACGATGGGTGAGTGTGACACCCAAAGGATAAATGCATGTGTTAAGGGAAAAAATTGAGGGCCTGCATAGGTACTAAAGAGGTCGTCAAAGACACCGCTTTCGCCAGGGCCAACACAGCATTAGGAGTCCACTTTATGTAGGTTTTTTACTCTATTTTTGAAATGTAAATGCAATATTTTGGAATAGTGGAACTTGGATAAATACAAGTAGTTAGAGACTCAAATGTATGAGCAGGACAATTTTAAACACCACTACAAAGGGTAGTCAAGGCCAGCTTGTGTCCTTGCGATTTATGATTGAAATCGGGGCCCAAAATAATAGAATGTCGACACAGTCCTAGTTCAGCCAGGTGGCGTCCCTCACCCGCGCCTGCCAGGGGAAGGGCATTACATGACTTTTGTCTATCTCTAGCAGTTTTCAACCTTTGTTGAATGATTCTAACTTTTTCTTCCGTCTCCTTTATTATTTCAGGACCAATGACCTTATGCTCGTTTAGGTTTGTCTAGCATACAGGAGTTCTACATTTTCTGCCATACAAAACTTCATAGGGGGCCATGTCAATACTTGACTGATAATTGTTGTTATAGGCAAATTCCATAAGGGTTGATATACCTATCCCAACCTCTGGGAAAATCTAGCATACAACCACGAAGCATGTCTTCTAACACTTAAATCACTCTTTCAGATTGTCCATTTGTTTGTGGATGAAAGGTTGTACTAAAATTCAATCGAATACCTAAGGCTGACTGTAATTCTTTCCAAAACCTTAACATAAACCATGGATCGCGATCAGACACTATTGATAGTGGAATCCCATGCAATCGGACAATCTCATTCACATACAGTTCTGCTAACCGATCCATGGAATAGTCGAGCCGCATTGGTAAGAAATGAGCAGACTTCAGAAGTCCTCACACTACTCAAACCGAATCATGCTTTTTGAGTGAGGGGAAACCCACAAAATTTATAATATGTCATTCCACTTCCATTATGGAATTGGGATGGGATTTGCATCAGCCTGACTTTGCACTGATGTTCACCTTTACTTGTCGCAGTCGACATTTGGATACACTCTACTACACCTTTTCAGCATCCTCGCCACACACACTGCTTTCAAATTCTGGTACATCTTGTTAGCTCCAAGATGTATGGTGAATACGGTATTGTGGCTTTCATACATCAATTTCTTTTTCATTTCCTAGACATTTGGTACACATAATATGTTCTAGTAATAAAGACCTCCATCTCCTTTTATGGAATGGTCAGTCTTGTCTCTATTTCCAACTAATGGTACCATTTGTTGTAACTTGACATCATTTTTCTAAGCATTTATCATCATTTGCTTCAAATCTAGCATAGCTTTTAATTGAGCTTACAAAGCTCCATTAAATGCAATTCTCCATGTACCCTGTTTCAGGGACAAAACAAAAATCGTTTTTCTACTTAAGGCGTCTGCCACCACATTAGCTTTTCCTAGGTGATAATCTACTATGCAATCATAGTATTTGAACAACTCTAACCACCTACGTTGCCTCAAATTCAGTTCCTTATAAGTTAACAGATACTTAAGACTCTTATGATCTGTAAATATTCTACATTTTTCACCATATAAATAGTGTCGCCTATACTAGTTTAACACTACCGCTGCCAATTCCGCATCATGTGTGGGACACTCGCTCATACTCTGCTTCAACTCGCCTGAGGCATATGCCACCACTTTTCCATCTCGCATCAATACACATCCAAAACCAATCCTTAAAGCATCACTTCATACACGGCATGTTCTCTAATCTGCTAGGTTAAGCAACATCGGGTGCTTCAACCAGTATTTTCTTTAATTGATCAAAACTTGACTGACATTTGTCATCCCATTCAAACTTCACCCTTTTCCGGAGTAACTTAGTAAGTGGAGAGGTTATGACAGAGAATCCCTTTACGAACCATCGATAATACCCAGATAAACCCAAAAAACTTCTCACCTCTATTACATTTCGAGGCGGTTTCCAACTTATGATCACTTCAATCTTAGCAGGGTCAACTCTAATACCCTCTACAGACACTATGACCTATGAATGACACTTTCTTAAGCCAAAAATCACATTTGCTTAACTTTGCAAACAAGCAACACTATCATTAAATGTTGTTCATGTACTTGTGCATCCTTAGAATACACCTAGATGTCATCTATGAATACCACTACAAACTGGTCTAAATAAGGGTGGAATACCCTATTCATCAAGTCCATGAATGCGGCCGGTGCATTAGTCAACCCAAATGACATTACTAAAAACTCATAATGACCATATCGGGTTCTAAAAGCTGTTTTCGAGACATCAACATCTTTCACCCAAAGTTGATAATATTCCAATCGCAAGTCTATATTTGAAAAGACAAACACTCCTTTCAATTGATTAAAAGATCTTCTATTTTCGGCAACAGATATTTATTTTTCATTGTTACCTTATGTATTTGCCAATAATCGATGCACATCCGGAGAGTGCCATCTTTCCTTTTGACAAACCAAACCAGTGCACCCCAGGGTGAAACACTAGGTTAGACGAATCCTTTATCCAATAGCTCCTATAGTTGAGTCTTCAACTCTTTTAGTTTAGTCAGAGCCATACGGTAAAGTGCCCTAGAAATAGGAGTTGTTCCATGTAAAATTTCAATAGCCAAATCTACTTCTCTTTCAGGTGGAAAACCATGTAATTCCTCGGGAAACACATCAGGAAATTCCTTTATCACTGGAATATCTTCCAGATTTATCTGTCTTCTCTTAAAGTCAAGCACCAAGGCCAAAAAGGATTCACAACCTTTTCTAAGAAAACAGACTTGCATAACATAAATTATATTTGACATTGGTCCAAATCGGATACCATGTATAGTTACCTATGACTGGTCAAAACATTTAAGCACTATCAAGTTTATCATAATCACTTATAAATTTCAATGTTCGATAAATCAATCCATCCCTAAAATCAAGTCAAACTCCTGAAAAGGCAAAGCAATCAAATCAACCGAAAACTCTCTATCATGGACCATTAGGGGACAGTTCTTATACACTTAGTTGACTCTGACACTATGCCCTAAGGGACTAGTAATATGCATGTCATATGCTAAAGGCTTTACTGATGCTTATTTATCACTCAATTGTTCAATGCATATATAAGAATGTGTAAAACCTGGATCTACCAAAGCATGCATTTCAGTGTCATAGAGAGTGAAATTACCCGTGATAACCCCTGGTGCATCTTGATCTTCGCGAGCTCTCATAGCATAAGCTCGGGTTGGGACTGTAGTGGTAGGGTGATTTATTGTTTCTGATTCAATCCTTCTTCTTTGCTGCCCTAAACTACCTCGCCCTCTACCCCTATCACGAGTCGGTGGAGGTACATTTGATCCTCCTCGCTACTTCTTTGAGGATTTCTAGAACTCCCAAATCCTCGTAGACAATTCTCTATAAAGTGGTATGTACTTTCACATCGGAAACAACCCCTGATTATCCGTCTGCAAGTATCAGAATGATGTTTGTGACAATACGGGCATTCAATTCTTTCTTCTTGTCCAGTTGAAGTGCCTCTACTAGAACCTTGATGTCATTATAAGTTCTTGGCTTCTACCTCTAGCAGCTGAACTATATATTGATTCAACTTAAGATTCTCTAGGTCTTTTACCTTGGGAGGAACTACCCTTGGAGAACTTTCTCTCTGGATTTCTTTCCTAACTCATCATTTTAGATTTTTCAATCTTCATAGCCACTTGCACCAGTTAATAGAAATTCACCACTTGCAATGATGTAACAGTCGTGAGGTACCTTTTTATAGACTCCTTTAGGCCATCTTCTAACTATCTACATCGAAAAGTTTAAGTAAGAATTGGTTATGGTGCATACTTACTAAGACGGCTAAACTCTTTCTCATATTTCGCCACTGTCATTTTCCCCTATTTCAAATTTAGGAATTGCTTCCACTTGGTCTCTCCAGAATTTATCTGATATACTCTGTCCAAACTTAGACAAAGAAGTCCCATGAAATGGGTCTGGGGGTAAAGGATTTCTTAAAATTAACTTCCACCAATCATAAGCGTGACCTTGCGTATGATAATTTCACATACATTTAGCCATTTGTTCAGGGGGACATTTTACTTCATCCAAAGCCCTTTGCAATTTCTCTAGCCAAAACTCAGCTTTATTAGACTCTTCCAAACTTGTACCATGAAATTCTTCCACTCCATGCTTTATTACTGAATCATTCGGAACTCTAGGGATCGTGAGTCGATCTAAGACCCTTGCCATATCCTGAGAAATTTTTAACAACGTTTCGGTTGACACATGTTCACTTTTAGCTAAGTCAGATGGACCAGAGACAGATGGATCAAGGTCCATAGGATTGACGCTTTCAGTTGTTTTCCTCCATAGCGTCCTAAGATTGGTCCATTCTAGTCAATATACAAAACAAGGACATCTGCATTATGCCAAACACATTACTATGTAGGTACATTTTTAACCTAATAGTTTTCCAAAAAGGCCTAAACCTAGGCTCTGATACCACTTAAACCGTAACGCCCCTTCCCTCGACTGCGTCAAGTGAGGGGACGTCACACAGAACAAAGAACTATTAAACTGATATTAGTGGGCCCATTTCAAGTATATATTCATGAAAACATAAACTTGTAAAACTACCACCATAGTGGTGTTTAAATTGTCTTGTACATATATACCTGAGTCCAACTACTTGTATTTACACAAATTCCACTATCTTAAAATATTACATTTACATTTTCATTACAACAAAACTAATTAAGGGACTTAGATAAGAAAAACTCTTACTGCTGTTTTGGCCCTGACGAATGCGGGATATCTCTAACGACCTTTTCAATACATACACGAATGAAATACCCGTGCTAAGCTTATAGCTTAGTGGGAAAACATATAACAAATATGACCACTTTTAGTGGTCCTCAATTACAGTATACATTTAAAATAATTCACATGTCAGAGTATTCATATCTCTCGTAGGAGTACTTATTAGAAATTTCATAATGTAACACACTTTAGGTACACTACAATACAGAACTGAGATATGCCTTAGCATTAGAGCTGACTTGCTTTGTTTTCATATTGTTTATTATTCAGACACTTATCATATAAATGTTTGCCTGCATAAACCAATAACAATGAATGAGAGGGACGTAGCACAATATATACTTGAAGGTACGGTACAATATTGAACAGAAGTGCCGAAACATTGAACAAACATGCATGGAACACGAGACATGAGTGTTGTAGCACTACAAGAGTGTCGAAACACTAAACAGACGTGCCTATTCATTCACTCATCCGTCTTGCTAACTCACACTTATAATGATTTCAATGTACCTTTTATGCTAGTATTTATAACATTCGTTTAGGCTTTATAAAAATAGAAAGCAAAACAGGTAGAAAAGAGGCAAGAACAAAGTCTACCAAGAAGACAAGTTTGTCGAGGCGAAGTGGTTCGACTAGGCGTATGCATGTGGCCATAAGATTGTGTCTCTACCTGGGCGAACAGACGCTCAGCGAACAGAGCACCTTCGCCATGTGAGAGGCATTCAAGCCTGTGAATGAGGCATTTTTGCCTTACACCGGAAATTTCCAACCAAAGCAAAACAAACCACAAAATCCAACTCAAACCAACCCAAAAACACATTTAGAAGAGTTAGGGTTTTCCTAACACAAACATAAACAAGGAATGAGTTAGGATAGTTTCCTAATCTTTATTTCTTGAAACCTTCAAACTAGCTTCCTTTTCTTCTCTTTCCTTGAACAAGTAGAACCAAGAAATGGAGAGGAATCAACCTAAAATTTGGCTCTTCTCCACAAACCGTATGCCCTAGCTCTCTAAAACCCCAAAAATGAGAAATTCCCAATCTAAAAGACAACTTCTTGTCTTATCCCTTTTGGACTTAATTTTCCCCTTTTTTCTTTTTAGTCCTTCTTCATTCAATTTGAAACTAAACTTATCACAATTCTACAATGACATATAATCTTCTTGTTTTATGTCGTTTGGGTCCTTAATTGATAATTTACCATCATCCTCTTTACTTCTTTAATAAACCCGATTATTTCCTTTTTCACACTTTACACTTAATTTCTGAAAAATGCAAATTTGACTTTTATTATACCTTAAACATATCATAAAATTATTAGGGTATAATTTGGGGTGTTACACGATCCATAAGATGTGTCTTCATTGGTTACTCTGAAAATAAGAAGGGGTACAAGTGTTTTTGTCCCAACACATGGAGGGTATTTGAAACAATGGATGTGACGTTCTTTGAACAAAATCCTTATTTTTTCAAACCTGAAATTTAGGGGGAGAATAAAAAAGAACTTCAACTTTGGAGTGGGGATTCCTTGCTAGAATAGCCACAAGCTCTTGAGTCTAACCCTATGTCCAACCCGAGTTTGTTACTCACAAAATTGCCACTAAGTACACTTCGAGTATATGTTCCTGATTCTAATTCTCACTCATCTAAGCTCAATATTCCTTCTTCGAGTATGACTAATCCTAGTTCTGAAACTAGAGAACTTCATGTATACATTAGGAGACAAAAACAATCTCAAGGGGAGATTGAGACCTTGGCACATCCCACATCTGTCCAAGAATCTAAATTAGACCCAATGACTCCAACAACTAGCACGAGAGGGGAAAATGAGTTGAAACAAAAGGGGTCAGAGGAGATTTAGACCATGGATGATTTGGAATTATCTATTGCCCTGAAGAAAGGTACTCGAACATGTACTCAACATCCGATCATAAATTTTATATCATATGCAGGCCTCTCTCATCCCTATCTAGCTTTCATCTCAAGGTTGGATATTGTTCAAATTCCAGCAAACATTCAAGAGTCTTTGAGTCATTTAGGTTGGAAACATGTTGTTCAAGAGGAGATCATGGTCTTGGAGAAGATTAGTACATGGATGATTACTGAAATCCATCCAGGAAAGAAATCAATAAGTTGTAAATGGGTCTTTACTGTGAAACATAAGGTAGATGGGAGCATCGTAAGGCTTAAGGCTCGATTGGTAGCTGACTAGGTCCGTAGAGGTTATGAAAAATAATATAAAACGTAGCCCCGTACACGCAAGTATACGCGTCGAGTTCACGTAATATAGTGGCTAGTCAAGTGTCGTCTTACAAGGAGAAGTATGTTGAATGCTAAAATAGGCTTTAGAGTATTATCTGGATTTCAAACTCGAGTGAATTACTGCTAGTATGACGACAATTTGATCCCAAATTGTTGCTTAATCAATTAATGAGCTAGGTTTTGCCTCCCTTGTCACGCTCAAATTGGATTATAACTATAAATTATTATCAAGATATTAATGGATTCACACTGGTGGGTTAATCGTGCCTACGGGATATCCTCTCTCAAGGTATATTCGCATATCTTGCGAGTAGGGTTTATCGCATCTCTGCATCAACCCTTAATTCTAAGACGCTTAAATGATTAAACCCTAATTACAATACTTAACCCGAGATCTCATCTGACACCGAGTGTCACTCTAGCCGGATCCCCGAGAACCTTTGTCTCTCGATCTCATATTCCCGACAAGAGCATGTTGATGTTGGCCAAACACCACCATGTAATTATTTAATGTAAAATGTGAGCGAAGCCGATAATGCATCCATAGATATACTGAATAAAACCAAATCAATAACTAATCCATATAAAAGCAACAAGAGTTTAGCAAAACCCTAGAGATAAAGTTAGAACATCATTCTGATCATTACTATCATTTTGTTTTAATCAATAGGAGTTCGAGATAGAAAATACAAGTACAAGGATTACACGATCTTTCGAATCTTCCTGTGTCGTCTTCTTCGTCTCTTATCCCGTTCCCCCCTATTTTCTTTTTCGTTCTTTTTGTTATATCTAAAAAATTTCTCACTGGGTGAGTCCCGGCGACTTCGCGACAAGCATTTACGAGACGGCGACGTCATACGACCACATCGCGAACGTGGAGA
The DNA here is from genome assembly GCA_016808115.1 of Tetrastigma voinierianum. Classification (NCBI taxonomy): domain Eukaryota; kingdom Viridiplantae; phylum Streptophyta; class Magnoliopsida; order Vitales; family Vitaceae; genus Tetrastigma; species Tetrastigma voinierianum. Next base: position 823,974 of record JAEQBH010001615.1, read on the forward strand.
ACGTCGCGACAGCCAGGTCGAGCCTCCTCAACTTCCTTCTTCAAATCTCCACACAGCTTCCAAATGCTGCCTTTTTCACCTGAAATGCACAAAAAGTCGAGTATCAAATATACGAGGATAAACTCACTTATTACTAAATGAAATGAACCGAAAACGTTATCAAACGCGGGTATATGATGAATGCTTCGGGGCACCTTCATCACACCTCAGTTCTAGCTTTTGGGCTTGTCCCCAAGCAAGAAACATACTCATAACACTATTACACATGAAAATTGACACACCAAAACGCCTACGACATGAATGTGATATACACGGAGAGTCAAAATGAACCAAATCTGCAATCCGAGCCTTTATCGTCTAAAATCCCGAGATGCTTAGAGTTGTGCAACTTTCTAAGGAACGTAGCTTAGCAAGGCCTAAGTTAACTACACCCGACCCCCACTGCCAATGACCTTTCCTCAAAAGTCTATGTGTAATTGTTTCATGATCTCCAACATATACCTTGGTTCCAGTATCCCCAAACTTGAAGTCTACTCACCCATTTGAAAGATTCCAACCACAGAAGGATAAGATTGCACCCGTTTTATTTACATATACCTAAGCATGACAGAACACTAGTGCCTATGAGTTTTAGCTGAGTGTCCCTGTAGCGGGGATTCATTGGTGACTCCCCATCGGTTGGTTAAGGGCATTGGGCCTTTAGTTCCCCTCGAACTTCACCCCGAACACTCAATCAAACCTATAGGCCCTAGAATGTGGAAAGGATCCATCTTCTCGTCTCCTATGAAGCAAAGGAAGTCACTGCTCACCACCGGCTTAGGGCATTAGCTTGAAAGGCCCTCTGATTAAGCTCCGTGGATTCCGATTAGATAATCTCACTTATTCTATTCACACACATTCTTTTTTTTTTTTTTTTTTTATACTTGTCTCTATTTTTTTTTTCGATTTGGGGCTCGATGACAATCCTCTTTTTCAAAGGTGTCCCATCACTTGAGTGTTTAGAAATCCTCAAGGCGCGAGGAATTCTTGTGAACAAGGTCCGGGACCTTGGTATACCCTAGAGATCACATGTGTGTGTGTGCGATAGACTACTTGGGAAATGGCTTCTTGAAACACATAGGGGGTGACTAGACTGAGTCACCTCGACCTTTCTAGCACAATATTCCAGATCATGGAACAACCTTAGGGTACCTTTTCATTCTCTGCTCGATGTTTTTGAAATTTTTTGACTCAATTAACCTCCCATTAGCGAGTGTGACATCCACTCACACACAATACCTAAAACAAGCCTAAAACATGCAATGCTACGAAAACAACCTAAAATATGTAAACAAGTAAAAACTGACTATAGGAACAAAAACACTTCAGACCCAACACCCAAACCGAGCACCCCAAACCAGCGGACATCCAATGTCAATAAAAGAGCAAGTGAGGTGGAGAACTCTGTTGACGCTTCTGACACCGCGATGGTGGTGGAGGTGGCATGTGAAAGGTATGAGCCGGCAAGCCGCTTCTTGGATGGATTGCCGGGTTACCGAATGGTCGTACCGTCAGCGCATGACTCCGTGCTCATGCCACTCTAAGTGCTGCCCATGTCCCGTTGATGGTGACCTCGTGCTTCGGGTTCATCCTAATATGCATTGAACTCCGGGCCGTCAGTCCTCAGCCTGGTCCTCCAGTGTAGTGGAAGGACTGACCGGGTCCTCCTCTTGGGATGGCTGTGGTGGTGGGGGTTGGGTGGATGACTACCCGGCCTCGCCTTGGCCATCTGTTGGGATCCCAAACCTAGACTAATATGCTCCAAGGTTATCTTCATCGGAGGGCTCATTGCCCGAATCGTACACCTCCTCTAGTCTTGGTACACCCGGTTTGTCTTTCTTAACCATGATCGCCTTGATCAAGTGTATCCAAGCCTCATTGTCCTCTAAGGGCACCCTGGCTTGCTTACATAAACCATAGATAAGGAAGGGGTGCCCGAGATTCATCTTTGCATCCCTGTTATAGAGGATGGCATTCTCTATAACCTGCCCGACATCAAATGGGATGTCCCGACGATGGCATAGTCGGTGTGGCCTCTCATGGCTACCACTTCAAGACACATTAGTCATCTGGATGAGACGCCGATGTGATGAAGTGGATATCATACCTAGGAATGTAGCTAAGTGTTGCCTGAAGTACACCGCGCCCTTCATTGTCTCGCCCACTCGCCCTCGCCTATCAGGTCAACATCCTAAGGACTTCCGGATAGTTGGGGTTCTCATGGAGCCTATCATAGGCTATCATAGGCCTCGGGGTTAACCGGTTCTAGGTTATAGTATCGATTGATAGACTTCGCATTGAAGTCTACCAACACCCCGCGTACCTGGACCCTTTTCAATACATGGGAGGCAAGATTGACATAGAACTCTCGTACCACACTTGTGGCAGCTGATCTCGAAGGTTGGCAAAGCGCCTTCCATCCCTTGTTCGCAATGGTTTTGCGAAAGAAATCATCGTGGCAGGAAACCCTTCTCCTCGATGAAGTACTCATTTTCAGATGAGGCCGAATTTCACTGCATTCCTATTGACAAATTTCTCATGATCAGAATCATGAGCGGGCTCTTCACCCGTCCGGCTTCTTTCGCTTCCGCCGCTTTAATCGACATCGGGTACTTGATAGTGGTCGGGTTTGGATGGTCAGTTTCAGTTTTGATCACACTCTATTCGCCTCCTGTGCCTCCTAACACCCAAAGGTGATGTCGTCAACCAACGTGCCCAATAAAACCACACAAAACTCACTTAGGCAAAATATCGAACTCCTAGTGCGCGCACCGTTAGATGGTGTTCTTGGCTCTATCCTGTGACTTCTCTTATCACCAACCACTCCTTGTGTCCCTTCCCTAACACAAGTAACCCAAAGACAGGAATAAAAATCAAATCTATACCTAAGTCACCCGAAAACAAGACCATATGGAGGATTGTCCAAACGAAGGTGAATACTAGGGTTTTTGGATTGAGGAACGTGATTAGGGCCTTGGAAGGTGCTAAGATCAGTTGGGACAAGGTTGGGTGAGGCTTAGCTTGGGTTCTTGCAAAAATCGGAGAGCACGGTTAGGGTTTCTCAAGGTTTTGGATGTGAGAATATGAACGTCCTGTTCATAAAAACAGGGCAATGTCGCGACGTTTTGGGCCAAATGTCGCAACGTTCCTGAGAGTTAAATTTCCAACGTCAAGACGTTCCAAAGGCTTCAATTTTCAACGTCACGACGTTGGGATCCAAGGTCGTAACGTTACAGAGAGCTGAGCTTTCTTTTCTTAACGTCGCGACATTGAGACTCAACATCACGACATTTCAGAGAAGAAAACTCAACTTTTTGAAAAACACATTTCTAAGTTTAAGTGCACTCCCCTTTCGAGGTTCCGCTCCTTGTCCAACCCCGACTTTGATTACCCGAGCTACCTCTCTGTCGCCGCTTCGATATCGGAGCCTGAGAACAGAACGACACGCATAAGTTACGGTCTCCGAGAAAATTTTCATCTCTAAAAAAAAAAACATATGCAAAGCTACACTAATGAATGAAAATTTTGAAAATGCTTAGGTTGTCTCCCAAGTAGCGCTTTGTTTAATGTCGTTAGCTCGACTTCCTTGAATCTCAATGTCGGTCTTCAAAAGAGACTAAAGCACAAAACCCATAGTGCTCCAAATGCATCGTCAGTATGATGAAATATCTTGTCTTCCTCACCCTTAACTCTCTTGGTTTCTTTCTGTGTTGTAATGAGCTTATCCTGCGCTTACCACGCCGCCTCGCATGATCCCCTTAGGCATATCTCTTGGATATTTCTATTGGCTCCTGGCTATCCCATGTTTCGTGAGCTCGAATATGGAATATCCTTCATCTCCTTGAACTCTCAATTTAAGCTCACCCTCTTGCACGTTAATTTGAACTTTTCCCGTAGCTAAGAAGGGTTTACCAAGTATGATGGGGACCTAATCATCTTCCTCCATGTCTAAGATGACAAAGTCTAGCTGGGAAGAGGAACTTATCCACTTTCACTAGGACATTTTCAATTACACCCCGTGGGTGTTGGTAGGACATGTCAGCCATTTGCAAGCTTATTGTCGTCGGCTTTGTTTCTCCCAACTTCAACCTTTTAAACATTGAGAGCGGCATCAAATTGATGCTTGCTCCCAAGTCACAAAGAGCTTTTCCCGATACCGAGTTTCCTATCGAGAATGATATAGCAAAACTGCCCGGATATTTAAGTTTAGGTGGGAGCTTCTTTTGAAGGATTGCGCTACACTCCTCAGTTAGAGCTATAGTCTCATACTCACCCAATTTCTTCTTGCTTTCCAAGATCTTTTTCATGAACTTCATGTAACTTGGCATGTTCTCAAGTGCCTCCATAAAGGGTATATTGATATGCAATTTCTTGAAGATATCGAGAAACATTGAAAACTACTTCTTTACTCTCTGAGGATAGGGGATAAGTGGGGGTGGGTCTCTTGCCATTGGCTTATCCCATTTCACTACCTTTGGGTGCTTCCCATTGGAATTGCTTAGTTGGGGCTAATCCCCATCTCTTTGCTCTATATCTACCTCTGTTTCCGACTCGTCTGACTGTCTTGTTTCTTTTACTATCATTAGTAGGGGTCCTGGTGTAGCCACTTCTCGTAGTTACTTTGTAGTATTCCTTCCCTTCATCTCTCGGGTTTATCTCTAAATTGCTTGGCAAAGAACCTTGTCGCTCTCACCAACAAATCGCCATTTGGCACCCTAAGCCTCAACTATGCCGCTTAAGTTATTCGCTCAGCTTGATTGATTCCGCAGACTACTTTGTTCCATTCATAAAGGATGTATGTGAAGTAAGCATTTGAGCTAGTGCTTCTTCTAAATCCACTTTTTTCTCTACTGGCGGTTTGCTCACTTGGGGAGGTGGCATACTATTCTGATTGTTCCTCTATCCATAGTTTTGATTGTTCCGCCATCCTTGGCCCTGTTTCTGATTTTGATTCTGATAGGTGTTACCCCCATACTAACCCTGTTGCTGATTCTGGTTAAATTTCGACACATACTATGTTTGTTCTACTATCATCTGGCCCAACTAGCATTCTATAGTACTATGTTGCCCTCCACATGAATCACATATCTCCCAAGGATTTGCCTAAATAGCATTTACAAAGACCTTGTCAGCCTTTGTAATCGTTATGAGTCAGGCAAACATGATTTACCAAATTGCCTGCACTTCCGTGTCTCGCACCTCCCACCGCCTTCCAGATCATCCTCCCGGGGCCATCAAGCCATTTAGTAGTCATGTCCTCTAGGATTCCATATGCTTGATCTGTAGTCTTCTTCATCAACGCGCCCCTTGCTAAGGCATCTATAACTGTTCTAGTAGAATCACTCAGATCGTTGTAAAAGGTATGGACTTGCATCCATCTAGTCAGCCTATGATGTGGACACCTCCTTAATAGTTCATGAAATCTCTCCCAGGCTTCAGCTAAGTTCTCCCCCTCCAATCGTCTAAATGTGTTAATCTCTGCACCAATCAAGGGGACCTTGAGGGCTGAAGAACTTGCGGAGAATTTCGCACCAAATCATTCCATGAGGTAATGGAATCTGGTGGTTAGCCGTCAACCAATGTTTAGCTCTCTCACCTAATGAGAGCGGGAACAATCTCAGTTTTAGTGCTTCTTCTATCACTCCATTGTATTTGACTGTGTCGCATACTTCAATGAAGTTTGTCAAGTACGTGTTCAGGTTCTCACTTGGCGCACCACATGGAACCGGTCGTTCAAGCATTTGCAAGTGTTATCATTTCAATAAATTGTTCGCTTGAATGTGGTCTTCTGATAGCATCAAATAACCGTAGGCGGTAAAGAGAATTCCTCTAGCAACATAAACGGATCATCTGTCTCTATAAATGACCTAGGAGCATAGTTCCTTCCATTTTTCCCATTTTGTCCTCTCTTAAGTACTGCTTTGCTCTCGGGCCCCGATCTTGCTCTTCATCGGCTCGCATGACTATTAGATCTCTTGGTGTGCTTCTCTTGTTCTCTCGTACACCTGGTAAGGTTCTTTTTGGTTCAGGATTGAACGGAAGTAATTCAACTTGACCCCGTCTTCGCATACACTCACAGTAACCTTCATTGCAATCACATGCACAAACACAAAGACCAAATTACAAGCACTTGTGTAAACAAAATAAAATGAAAAGAAAGAAAAAAAATTCCAAAGTAATATCTAATTGCATGATTGTCAATATCAACTCGAAACTTGTCCCTGACAACGGCGCCAAAAACTTGATCGGCTCTGTAGAGGTTATGAAAAATAATATAAAACGTAGGCCCGCACACGTAAGTATACGCGTCGAGTTCACGTAATATAGTGGCTAGTCAAGTGTCATTCCCACAAGGAGAAGTATGTTGAATACTGGAACCGGCTTTAGAGTATTATTTGGATTTCAAACTCGAGTGAATTACTGCTAGTATGACAACAATTTGATCCCAAATGAGTTGTTAATTCAATTAATGAGGGCTAGGGTTTTGCCTCCCCTTGTCATGTTCAATGGATTACAATCTATATAAAATTGGTTATTCAAGATATAAAATGGATTCACTGGGCAGTTGGTCAGGTTTACGATATCCTCTCTCGAGGTATATTTGTCTATCTCACGAGTAGGGTTTATCGCATCTCTACATCAACCCTAATTCCGAGACGCTTAAATGATTAAACCTAAATTACCACACTCGAAACCGGGAGATCTCTATTCTCCGATTGACCGAGTGGCACTCTACCCGAATCCCCGAGAACCTTTGTCTCTCGATCCAAGATTCCCGGCGAGAGCATGTTGATGTTGGCCAAACACCACCATGTAATTATTTAACAAAAAATAGAGCGAGTCGATAACAAATCCATAGATATATTGAATAAAACTGAATCAATAACTAATCCATATGAATGCAACAAGAGTATAGCGAAACCCTAGAGATAAAGTTAGAATATCATTCTGATCTTTACTATCATTTAGTTTTAATCAATAGGAGTTCAAGAAAGAAAATACGAGTACAAGAATTACACAATCTCTCGAATCTTCCAGGTCGCCTTCTTCTGCCTTTCAGATCCCGCTCCCTCGTTCTCTTTTCGTCTTTGTTATATCTAAAAAATTTCTCACAGGAGTCCCTTGGCTGACGCCAAAGGACATTGGTCGCTTTAGGCTGCACTTCATATGACCTCAACATCATGACGTTGAGGCTGAGCTCTCCTCCAATCTCCTTTTTCAAATCTCCACACAACTTCCAAATACCGCCTTTTTCACTTGAAATGCACAAAAATCCGAGTATCATATATACGACGATAAACGCACTTATTACTAGATGAACCGAAAACGTGATCAAACGCAGATATATGATGAGTGTTTTGGGCACTCATCAGTAACAATGGGCTTTACTCAATCCTATGGTGTCAATTACCAAGAGACTTTTGCTCCAATTGCGAAGCTTAAAACCATTCGAATACTTCTGTCATTAGCAGCAAACTTAGACTAGCCACTTCATCAACTCGATATAAAGAATGTCTTTCTTAATGAAGATTTTGAAGAGAAAGTCTACATGGAAATTCCTTTAGGTCTACAAATAAGCAATGACAATAATAAGGTATGCATGTTATTAAAGTCTCATTATGGACTTAAACAATCTCCTAGAGCGTGGTTTGGTAGGTTCTCACGATCAATAAAGGAACATGGATTTATTCAATGTCAAGCTGATCATACACTCTTTGTGGAGCGGTCTCCTGAGAATAAATTAGCCATCCTCATTGTGTATGTTGATGACATCATTCTAACTGGAGATTATGATGAAGAGTTATTGAAGATTAAATGATCCTTGGCAAAATAATTTGAAGTAAAAAGACCTTGGTCCTCTATGCTATTTTCTCGACATGGAAGCGGCTCGATAAAAAAGGGGAATATTTCTCTCTCCAAGCAAATATACTCTAGATTTACTCAAAGAGACTGGTATGCTAGGGTCTAAACCTACAAGCACTCCTATTGACTCTAAAAAGAAGTTAGGAAGGAGTTCCAGTAGACAAAGGACGATATCAACATTTAGTTGGGAGACTCGTTTATCTCACCCATACTCGGCTTGACATTGGCTTTGCAGTGAGTGTCATAAGTCAATTTATGAACCACCCAATGGAGGAGCACATGGAAGTTGTGTACCGAATTCTTAGGTATCTAAAGATGACTATAGGAAGAGGGTTATTGTTCAAGAAGAATGGATGTAAAGATATAGTTCTATTATCTGATGCAGATTGGGTAGGAAGCTAGACAGAGAGAAGGTCAACCACAATGTATTACTCATTAGTATGGGGAAATCTTGTAACATGAAAAAGTAAAAAGCCATTTGTTTGTTTCCAGAAACAGTGCCGAGGTAGAACTAAGAGCCTTATCAATAGCAATTTTTGAGGGAATATGGATCAGGCGAGTTTTGACCGAGTTAGGAATGAAGTTTGAAAACTCAGTAAAGCTTAAGTGCAATAATCAAGCCACTATTAGCATTGCAAGGGATCCAATTCATCATGACAGAACTAAACATATGGAGATTGATCGGCATTTTATAATAGAGAAGATTGAGAACTTAGTGGTGTAATTGGTCTATGCTCCCACTCAAGAGCAACTTGCGGACATCCTAACAAAGGCTTTGTAAGGACTGAACTTTGAGGAATTGTGTAACAAGTTGAGCATATACAATATGTACAACCCAACTTGAGGGGAGTGTTGATTTTCCCTCAAAGTTATCTTATTTACAATTTATTCCATGTTTATATATGTAAGGAAATAAGGGGGTTAGAGAATTCAAATTTTCCTATTTGGAGAATCCTGATTTTCCTATATGGCTGTCATGATTCTCTGATTTTTCTTTCCTTATTTGTTACCTTTTTAGTCATAAGAATCATATATATAAAGATGTGATATTCTTCAACTGACTTAATGAAAATAAGAAGATTATTTTTCCTCTTCAGACTTGGATTGTTCAAAATTGCTTCAAGAGAAGCATCTTCAATCTTCGTCTCTTCCCAAAGAACACTGGATCTTTTTCTATTTTCTCATCGGTACCAAAGATAAGCATCTCCTTCAAACAATTATTACCGTCACCTCATGCTTCTCTTCATTCGATAATCGATTGAGGGTGAAATATCGTTCCACCTTCAACATCCATCCATCCGGATTCAACCATCAAATAATGGCATGTCAAACTTCCGATATTGGAATTCATGGTGAAATCAGGTAGAGCTAGAGCTGCCATCTAAACCTCGAGTCTCCTGACTCTCCTCCATGAATGGGCTAATTACCATGTTTCCTCAAAAGAAAATGCACTGCCACGAGCTGTATTCTCCTGCAATTTGATGGATTGTTCGAATCTTCTGTTCATATTTTGCAATTCCTCCTTCACTGTGCCCATGTCCCGCTAAAAATTTTCTTATATGGCTGCAACCATAGCGTCCATGCATTGAGCTAAGTTTTTTGTGGCCATTTCCCAAGTACATACGTGCTCTAATACCAATTTGATATGCTCTAGGCAAATTGGTAGCAGAAATGATTTGGAACATAGATTTGTTAGCAGAAATGATTTGGAATAAGTAAATTAATCCAAATTGAGCAAACTCAATACCAAATATAATTTTCCCCCCATTTCCTTCCTTGCAATCAATACTTAATTCCCCTTATATTCTACTTAATACCTAGCAATAAAAAGAATTCCCATTACAAATCCCCATTCTCTAATCTTGTCTAATTGAATATCCATAACCAATCTGTACTTTCTTATCATGTCTTTCACGTCATCTGTTATTTCTTATTCCAGAATTACCCTCGTGCTTAGTGTAAGTGAAACACACCTATGGCCTCACATATTCCTAATTATATTATTATTCTAAAACACTCTTATAGGAATTTTAGAACATTTTGATAACATAATTTGGGAAATACCTTAATATGGTGTTTAAATAAAATTATTTATGTAATTTCTTTTTTAAGTATTGTAGAAACAACCAAGAGAGAATTGGATGAAAGAATTCCTTGTGTTTATTTCATTGAATTAACATGTGTATATATACAAGAGGGATAGTCTATATTTTCTAATATGTTACAACTCTACATGTTTGGATTCCTAACTAGTTACAATTCTATATGTTAAGTTTCATAACTAGTTACAACTCTATATGTTAACATACTTCCTCTCAAGCCGGAAAGATACGTCAATCATGCCCAACTCGTTATATACAAATAGCTAACCCTTATTCCCACTTAGCCTTTGTGAAAAATATCACCCAATCGCTTCTCCCGCCTTCATATAACCTCGTAGAAATTAAACTCGAAGAAGCTCTTCTCACTCTAACAAAGTGGCGCCAATCTCAATATGCTTAGTCTGCTCATAGAATACGTGATTCGCAAGTAATATAAGGCAACCCGGGTTATCATACCAAAAGTTTTGTCGGGACCACAATTCCTACGTCAACTTCCACTGGCAGCTGATGAAGCTACATGATTTACATATGATTGCGGTTGAGCGAGATTTCGCTTCCTTCCTTACTCGCATTCTGAACTGTGAAACAACCCCTTGAACGGGAAACAACCCCTTGCTTCTTACTATTTCATGAGACTACATTTCCACCAACAAAAACACAGTAACCATATATGGATCTCCTATTTTCCTTTGACCCTGCCCAATCAGCATCTGTGAAGCACTCAACCCTATTATGCCCATGATTACTATATGGAATACCTCGTCCCAAAGCTCCTTTCAAGTAACATAGAATATGTTAGGCAACTCCTAATTGTAAACAATGGGAAGACATGTATCACTTACAACACGATCGAAATACGCAATATCGCGACGAGTTATCAGGAAGGTAGCTCACTTCTAACTAATTCTATATCTCTTAGGATCCTTAAACAACTCGCCTTCTATAATAAGGTGTAAGCCCGGAGCCATAGGGGAACTACATGGCTTTGCTCCTAATTTTCCAATCTCAAACAATAAATCAAGCACATATTTCCTTTGAGATAAGAAGATTTCATGTTTACTCCGCATAACTTCAACACCCAAGAAATATCATAAGCATCCCTAAGTCCTTTGTATGAAACTGTTTGTGAAGAAAGGACTTAAGGGATGAAATTTCTGTAAAGTCACTCTCAGTGATAACAATATCATCCACATACACCACTAGCAAAATGATACTTGAACTGGAGTTCCGGTAGAAGACGGAATGATCAGATTTACTCTTCTGCAAGCCAAATTTCTCAACTACTTATGCACTTAACAACCAAGCACGGGAACTCCGCTTCAAGCCATATAATGACTTCCGATAGATGTGAAACCCTTCCCAACTCCCCCAACCCTGAGTCATCTAAGCATATACTCCTCAAGATCATAATATGAAGAAAGGCGTTCTTAATATCAAGTTGATAAATATCCCAATTATGAGTGGCAGCCAGGGAAATAAAAAGCCAAACATATGTCATCTTAGCAACGGGGGAAAAGGTATAAGAATAGTCCACACCATAGGTCTATGCGTACTCTTTGGCCACAAGGCATGCTTTCACCTGTGCGCAACCGAACCATCCGCATTAACTTTGACCGCAAAGACCAATGACATCCAATCCAAGGCTTTCTTCCCAAGTAGTAATGTATCAAGTTCCAAGTACCATTCCCATCCAGAGCATTCATCTCCTCTATCCTAGCACTACGCTAACCAAGGTGAGACAAGGCTTTCTCAAAAGTGTTAGGCAACGAAATAGAGTTCAAAGAAGCAATAAAGGAACATGACTTAGAAGACAACTGGTTATAGGTGCAAAATGAGGAAATTGGATGAACACACTGTCGTCTACCTTACGGTTACACAGTGGATCATCAAAGGATCCTGATCCAATGTCGGCAGCCAGTGGAGGACTGTAAGACTAGTGGGTTCTAGCGAGTGTGTAATTCGAGTGATAAGAGGTTTGACCGGGAGTGTGAGCAAGAACTGGGAGGCCACTGAGTAATAGTATACACTAGCAGTCAGTTCCGCTCCCATCGACTGTAGGCCTGAGTGAAGAAAGAGGGACATTATCAAAAAACTTGACATCCGCAAAAACCAAGTACCTACAAAGACTGTGCAAGATCCGATACCCCTTCCAACCCGGAATAACCAAGAACATACATTTTAAAGATTTACATTAAGCTTGGACACTGGGACAAAACATCTCGAACAAACAGTAATAACTGTAAATATCCGAGGCTCAATAGGGAATAGAGGTTTATCTGTGGGAAAGATGGGATACAGACGTCCTAATCTCAAGACCCATGAAGACATCCGATTAATCAAAAAGCAAGTCAGAAACAACATCGACCTAAAATGCTCGCACATGCATCCAACAGCCTCGAAGTTTCAAGGAGGTGTCTATTCTTCCTCTCAGCAACTCCATTCTGAGAAGGAGTGTCAACGCAAGAAGTCTAATGAAGGATGCCATGTTGAAGCATGAAGGATTGAAATTGTTCTTAAACATATTATTTCGTGATTATCACTTAGATTTTGAACATAAAATACGAAATCGAAAGTACTTAATCTCAATCACAAAGGCACGTAAACGGTAAAACAACTCAGAGTAGTTTTTCATTAAATATAACCAAGTGGTTCATGAATAATCATCAACAAAGTGGACAAAGTACAAACCCGATTAGGGAATAACTCGGCACGACCCTTACACATCCGAACGGGATCAACTCAAAAGGATCACTAGCTCGCTTATTTACTCAGACTATAATCTACAGCATAATGTTTTGCAAACCACACAAGACTCACAATCTAAGGATAGCAACCTGAAAAACCCAGGACACAATTTCTTTAATAATGGAAGTGAAGGATGACCTAATCCCAAGAATGTGTCTCAATGACAGAATACGCCAACAAAGAATAGTGGTCTCTGGGACCGTAGGATCAAGGATTTATAAACCTCAGACTCATCAACATTTCTACCAATAATCTTCTTTGTCATAAGATCTTGAAAGAGACAAAAATCATGAAAGAATGAAATATAACCTTTAAGCCGCCGATTTAACTCTTTCACATAATAGACATCAAATTAAAAAGAGAAATTAAAACTCCTAAGACTGATGTCAAAGGAATAGATAGAGTGGGCATAATTGTGCCCTCTAAGAACACATGATTGTGATCCATCTCGCTGTAGTGGATAGTGGAAGGTGAAGATCAGGGACCCAAAAGGTGGGAGAAAGACTAGAGCGCCCCACATGCGACATGCCAGAAATAAATTTGACCCATTCTAAGACGAAGAAGATACAAGGCATTTATTCCCAAGCTACTCCACTCAATAGTTAAAGAATTTAAGTAAATGTATCCCAATTGAGCCCCGACACACTAAACTCAGCACCCATATTTTCTGAATCGAACTAATCGATCAAATGCCCTTCAAAGAGTGGCTATATTCTCGTATCACATGGTCAGGCTTATGGCAGTGATAACAAACAACACCTCCAAAACCATGCCCTCTAAGAAGCACTTGCACTGAATGCTCTATTTCGCCGCTCTCACTCAATGGTCCGTCCAATAAGAGCAATGCTATCATTTAGGCGTATACATGGTAGGTGAAGACGAAGATGATACCTCAGTGCGAAGAATCCTGCTAAAGGTCTCCTAGAGAGATGATATCTCAGGATTGGACAGAATCTGGGCCTTAGCTAAATCATACTCAAAAGGAAGAGCGGCAAGAAATCTCATAACTACCAATTGTTCCTCTAACTTGGCTTCAGCTCATCCGACTAAAGGGCATAAGCATTATTAGCCTTCATGTGATTCCTTTTCTTTGCAGTACCATAAAAAATTATGTGAGTGGATCGATCCCGCTTTCTCTTATCGATAGAATGCTTTACACACATCAAATATACGAGAAAAATTCCCCTTTCCAGAAAACACAAACTCCAAATAATTCATTATTCCCTGGTTAAATCACAAAGATTAATTTGCGCCCACACTTACGTCAATAGAATTACGACTGATGAATGTATCGAGCATCCTCCCTCCACCATCGCCCGTCGAATCATCTCACTGACGGACTCCTTAAAGTGAGGTGGAATCGCCCATTACGTACGCCCGACGTATATCTCGAATCGGCTTTTGCTCCATTCCAAATAGTTGGGACCGCCTAGTTTGTCTTCCGCGGATTTCGGGGCACGTCATGACCACCACCAGCTTCGGCGTCGATTTCTTCTCCTCTGAATCACTCATTATGATACCACAAGAAGAAAATCAAGAGAAGAGAGCACTCTTAGAACTCAGATTTTGGAAATACTGGCAGAAACTCTAGAAAAAGGGTCACGAACACAAAAAGACTAAAACTACTCGTGATCCAGCAGAACCAAACAGGAAACCAAGGTACTGAGGCCCCACACAGACACCTGAGAGGAGCCCTATCTTAATAAGAGCTCACGCTCCCACACGCCAGCGACGTGGAACCGCCCGTAAAAGCTTACGGCTACACAAGTGAGCTCACACACTTGAATCTAGCCACCTGGATTTTGCAAACACCATCTACGCAATGGGCAACCCTCCTATGCCTTACAAAGAGACTCCACGCCTCCCAGGTGCTGTTTCAAAAGTCACCCCTCCCAGCTTAAACTTTTAGATTGTCGAAAAATCCTCCAAAAATTCTCCAAAAAATTCTCAAACTCGAACCCTAGGCTCTGATACCATGTAGAAACAACCAAGAGAGAATTGGAGGAAAGAATTCCTTGTGTTTATTTCATTGAATTAACATGTGTATATATACAGGAGGGATAGTCTATATTTCCTAATTTGTTACAACTCTACATGTTAGGATTCTTAACTAGTTTCAACTCTATATGTTAAGTTTCCTAACTAGTGACAACTCTATATGTTAACAAGTTTAATTAACTTATTAAATATTCATGTATGAAAATATTGAATTATGTGAAATACTAAAAATACACTTAGGACAAAATTTTCTCATATATTATAAAAACCACTTGCTTCTAATCCATTCTTAGATGGCTTTGATTAATTCTTTATGATATGTTTGAGTCCAAAAATGTACTAAGAAAAGTTTAAAAAGTTAAAAAAAACATGATCTTCTCTTATTTGATCTTACTATTAAAAAATATAAAGAAAATCAAATACACTTAAAATTATTTAAATACTTTTTCATTATTTTCATTTCCTTTTCCTTTTTGGTCGCTTTCCTTGCGCTATACCTCAAATTTGGTATTAGGTTTGGAGGATACATCAAAGTTTTGTGGCGTTTTAATCATATTAGATCTACTTGATGTTAATAAACAATGAGTATATCCCACAACATTGTCGTAGTTGTACTCCAAAAAATAGGACATGTTAAGTCCCTTCCAGCGCTTAATTTCCTTCAGCTGTTTTATATGCTCTCTGATTAATGCAATAAATGAAATATCAATATGACTTGTGAATTTGAAACATTCTTAAGAAATTTGTGATTCTTTTATCTTATACAGTATGAAGGATATACTTGGAAGGTACAGTATGCACTCAAATAACCTCGAAAAATTGGAGGAACCATCCCTTGAACTGCAGGTAACATGTCTTACCGGTTCTTCTTACTGTCCGATTTCCCGTCAAAGATCATTTGGAATACATTCTGTTCAAACCTATTCAAATAAAGAGTTCCCCTTGTTTTAGCTTAAGAATGGCAACCACGTCCGATTAAGCAAAGAAATTGCAGATAAGAGCCATCAACTGAGGTATATTTGTTGATATGCTAATGAAGGGATTTATTCTTATATTTGATTGAGTTCATCGTATAAGTGGTGTTTTTCTTTGTAACAGGCAAATGAGGGGAGAGGATATCCAACGATTAAGTATAGAGGAGTTACTGAAATTAGAGAAAATGCTCGAAGCAGGACTTAGTCGTGTACTCAAATCAAAGGTTTTGCATCCCCTTGATTACTTTTTGCCATGCATAAACACTGCATCTTTGTGTTTTAACTATATAACATTTGGAACTTGGGTGTTGTTTTAGAGTGATCGGATAATGAATGAGATCACGACTCTCCAGACAAAGGTTAGTAAATAAACTTCACCGATCTTAATCAGCGATTTTAACTATTTGCACCCATTCCAGCCATACCAGACATTCAGAACCTTAAAAAAATAATAAGAAAGGACGAAAAAGAAAGAAAATATGTGTTTACAGCTAAAGTCCTTTCCTGCAGAGGAGTTTTTCAAATGGATGAATAGCAGCCTTGTGCTCTTGGTACTCCTTATTAGCTTAAGCATCCTACATCTTCTGTGGCAACTTGCAACTTTGAGGAAGAACGAATTGCCCTACCTTTTTTTCTTTTTATGAAAGGAAACTACCAAAACTGATATCTTACAAAAGTGATTGATAGAGACAATAGTGATTGATAGAGATAGAGATGCACAATAATTTTCAAAACTAATATTTGTAATATTTTTATGGAAATTTGACCACCTAATAATATGCATGAATTTATATCAGCAATACCTTTTTGACAACAAAATTTTTAGATTTATTTGCTCTTTTATTGACATGATGACAATCATATATGTTTAGATACTGAGATAACTATCAATATCCTCAATTAATAACCTAATAGAAATAGAAAGAGTGATCCTTTTATAATATCAATATATTATTATTTTGGAGTCATCATTAATCTCTAAGTTCAAAAAACCATTGTTCTTGACAGTTAATATACAACTTCGAAGAAATTAGTGAACCTTTGAACTTCACTAGTTGATTTTCTGTAGAAATATTTGGTTAAAAGACATTGAATAACCTTAAAGTTATGGATTTAACATTCCCCATGTATTTTCTTGAAAAATAACTCATTTTGGACAAAAATACTCACTTCCATTCTCTAAAAAGAAGGGTTATTTTTAAAGAGAAACAATGACATTTTTATCGGAATGAGACCAAAATTTGATAAAGGATATAATTTTTAATATTGGATTTTCAAAAGGTCATTTAATCAAATCACCCTCTTCTCTGTGCAAAGTCTTGTTTGAGTTTCTTATTTTCCGATGTTACAATGTAAAGCAATTTTTTTGGGTCTTCTGATACTATAATCCAATGCAATTTTAGGGTGAGTAGGTACTGGCATCAGAGCTTCACATTCTTCACAATCATTGTTATTTGAAGTAGCAACCATTCTACCTTTAATCATCAAACTCTATTTTCCTAGCTATTTTTGAGATGCTCACTTGCTTTCTTTCTTCTGAAAAACGCAGGGAGCTCAACTAATGGAAGAGAACAACAAATTAAGACAGAAAGTAAGAAGTTGCATCGATATATATATATACCCCTGCTATTTGATTTCCTTAGTTCACAATTTTGTAAATCAGTGGGCAAGATTTCGGATTGCAGATGGAAATGATCTGTAAAGGAAAACAACCGGTGACTCTGGAATCAGATAACATCGTCGTTGAAGAAGGCCAGTCATCGGAATCTATCACCAATGTCTATAGTTGCAATAGTGGTCCTTCTCCGCAAGAGGATGACAGCTCTGACACGTCTCTCAAGCTAGGGTGAGCTTAACTTGCATGTTTAATTGAAAATACTCAGCCTTAGTTTGGTTCCGGGAAAATTTGAAGGAAATAATATAAGAGTTTTTAACATATTTAGGTTTAAAAAATTATTGAAATGTAGTGTGGGAAAATGGGGAATCAAAATAAAAATAACGCTCAATCTAGCGATCTTTATTTGGAAATTTTTTGCTTTAACGCCTACAGTCATTGAACTACAACATTAACTTAAAAAATAAATAAAAAAATTAAATGTCATAATTTATACACTTGTTTAAGCATTATTTTGATTTTCAACATATTTTAGTAATTTCTTTTTAAATAACCTATTTATACAAAGTTCAAAACATAAAGTAAAAAGTATAAGAAAATTAAAAAAAATGAAGAAAAATGAAAACTTATTTAAATTCCATATATAATTTTTATTTGTTATTTCAAAGTACTTTTATTTATTTTAACTCATCAATATAAAGTGGCTTTAACCCTAGTGTTCGTCTCTTTGATTCTGCAGGCTACCCTTCTCTAACCTTAATTAATATTGGCAGAAGATGGAGGGGGAGGTAGACCTACGTAAGGCTTTACTAAGAAAGACTTGGTTGGGTATCCAGTATCCCTAATATTTTCTATCTATAAACATGACATCCGGCAAATCGAGACCTTGGGTTTCGTCGAATCCTTATTTTGTTGCATGCATGCAAAACTAGCACAACTGCCTCTTGGCTGTGTTTGCCTATATATATATCCATACTTATGAGTTCATAGTATGGTAATGCAATGGTGGTTGATACAAAGTTGGATTTTCAACGAAGAGAAAAAAAATTAGAAGTCCCCAAACAAGTGGATCTCTCTGGGTGGGATGTATGTCTCCGTTACCACTCATACAGACAAAAAAAAAATTAAAGTTTTCTCTGTTGATAATTTTTTTTGGTTGCGTTCATTGGGGATTCTAATTCTGATTTCTGCTTTTGATGCTGACACGCAAAACCACTAGCCTAATTGCAATCACTACCTCTATTTATTGGAAAGGATTCATTTGGAATCCGAAGCTGAAAAAGTAGTAAGAAATTAAAATAGAGAAAAAAAGTATGAAGGAAAAATGAAAAAGATATTTAAATTTGATAAATTAATTTTATATGTTTATTCAAACTAAATTTATTCAAATCAAACATATTGTTTTTATGTCTAGGAATTGAAAAATAAAATAAATGTTGAATCTTTGGTAGGCCTGAATATCACAATTGATCATTTCATATGAAATACCTAAAAAAATAGTAAATGGCATCAATTTGAAGTTTCCATATTTTACTGTTCAATTTTTCTTTATTTTAAATTTTTAGACATAAAAACATAGTGGATTGATAAAACTTTTTATATGAAGTAACAGGAAAATGGACAAACCATCGTCTAAAACTCTTCACATAAACACAATAATCATACTCACATTTTTTATAGCTAATTTGAATCACGTAGGAGTCGAAACTCTTGTATTGTTGTGATTTTGCATTGACTGCGGTCGAATCTCTTGTACCATTGTTGTGATTTTGCATTGACTTTGCAGTTAGTGCAAAATTTAGCACGATCACAATTTTGCACTTTCATATTTGTGCGAAATGAAAATCATTTTCCTCGTTATATTTTTCTTTTCTTAATACTTTTTGGGTTTCAATCAGAGTCTAAGGAGAATGATTTTCTTATGTTTGATTTTACCATGGAAATATATTTTAAAATTTTTACATATTTTAAAATTTTTTAGTACTTATATAACATGGAAACAAATAAAATTAGTTTGAATAAATTATTAAGTTTAAGTTTTTTTTATTTTTCTCCCATTTTTTTCTTTCCACTTTTCCTCATTATTTTCTTTCCTTAATACTTTTCGGGTTTCATATTGAGTCTTAGTTTTTTTTTTTCTTAGTACTTTTCGGGTTCCAAATGGAACCAAAATATATGGAAATATGTTGTTGAAAACTAAAAAATGCAAATATAAAATTAATTTGAATAAATTGTTTTTATTGTTTCTAATTTCATTTTGTAAACAAAATTAAGTTTGATTATCAATTAAATTCAAATATAACATTATTAGAAGCAGAAATGGTTTTATGAGAAACAGATAAGTATGTAGGACAAATAATTAATGAATACTATTGTTATTATTATGATTAAGAAATCGTACTTTTTCCTTGCAAAAAATAAATTGTATTTTTTGATAAAAATGATACTGTTTTACTATAAATCGTAAAATTGTGAATATGAACATTTTAGAGAAGAATAATTATTATTTTTTGTTAAAAATGTCTCATATTAATGGTAAATGATATTTTATTTGAATTTTATTTAAAAATAAACAATTCTATGTCTCAATCTTCCACAAATATTTTTATTTTCATTTAATAACAATTATAGTTCAGATAATTAATTAAATTAAAAATCCAACACTGTTTAAAAAAATAAACAATACCAAGGTACCATTTTTTTTTTGTAAAAAACTTGCTTTTATTTGTTACAATGCAATAAATTGTTATCAATCAGTGACATAGCCAGGATATTATTTAGGGGACATTATTTAATTAATTATAAATACAAAAAAAAATTATATTGATTGATACATTACTATTGAACATGTTTTACAATTGTATTCAACAAGTTTTCATATTTTTAAAGTATTGCATAATAGTTTCATTATCAATTCTATCAAATATATATTTTTCTGCATACATAAGCAATTGATAATTCATCCATTAATCTCTCATCATATTTTGTAGATGATTTTTTACAATATTCATAATAGAAAATATTCTCTATACGATTGCATAATGTATTATTTTTATATACATTATATAAAAATATATAGTTTAAATATTCATATTAGCATAAATGAAAAAAAATAAAAGTCAATATAAATTCCAACAATTATATAATTCATTATTCAAAATATTTAAAAAAAAATAGTTATTGCAATATAAAATGTCATTGCAATATTTCTCCAATATAAAAAAAATATTTAAAATGTCATTGCAATTTCCAATAATAATATAGTTATTTCGATTTTCACTACAAACTAGGGTAATCAAGGTATTAGTTTAATATAAATAAGAAATCTATGACAACAATAAAAATTCAATAATAAGAAACTTACAAATTTACCTCTTCCTCTTTTTCCTTTTTTTTATTTTATTTTTTTCTTCCTCTCTTTTACCATTTTATATAGTTTTTTTTTTAATAAACTTTAGTTTCAAGGTATTAAACTGTCTTCATTAAGATTTGAACCTACAACCCACTTCTTTATACACTTTAGCAACCGTGAATGCTCTACCACTTTAGCTATATATAATGAGCTATAAATTTACTTTTAGTCAAATGGAAAAACAAGCTAGGGATGGGCAAAAAAACCTAAGGAACCGAATCGACCAAAAACCAAATCGAAACCGAATCAAAAAATAGGTTTATCGAACCGAGTGATTCAGTTTTAGTTTTTGTTTGACATAGATCTCGGTTTTGGTTTTGGTTTCGATTTATAAAATATAAAAATCGTGGTTTCGGTTAATTATATATATATATTAATGGGTTTTTCTACTTGTGTGAGTTGTGGCTTTCCTACACATCGTTTTTACTTTTTTTCTTAAAACCAAGGTTTTCTCATTTTTCTCAAAACCAGAGCACATAGATTGTGATTTATTTGGATTAGTTTTTTTTTTTATTAAAGTTGTAAAACATGTGGTTAATTAAAAAATATGTGATTAAATTATCTAATATCATGTGTATCATATATTATTTATGAATGTATTAATATAAATACACAAGTGTTATGAGATTGCAAATGAATAGATTGTATTCTTTTTTTTTTCATTTTTTATTGTATTTATAGTCATTATTATAATTTGAACTTTAATATATAATTATGGAATTACAAATTTATTTTTAATTATGATTAACCGAAAGACCGATATATGGTTAATCAAATAAATGATTAACTGAATATTTGGTTAATCATATTGATGATTAGGTTTTTGGTTTATATAAATAACAAACAAAAAATTGACAATCGATTTTTATTTTATGCTACATTTCGATTAACTGAACTATACCCATTCTTAAAAAAGGCTATAAATTGTGGAATTTTTTTGAATCACAGTAACTACACATATTGTGATTATAACGAGGTTTTCAATATCGAAAGTTGATTTTGTGATTAAATAAAGAAATGCTTTTTTCTTTTTTAAAGTGGATAATAAATTTCATGAAAATATAGTCGTTTTTTGTACATAAATATGAAACATCCCCCACTTAGGAAATTTCATTTCCCCCCTCCCCCCCTGAGCACATGCTAAATCTATCGGTGTCTCCATTGGGATTCAAATTAGTATCCCTTTTCTTCTGAGCCTTTTTAAATTTTAAATATTTTATGAAATGAGCTAGGTATGTGAATGATTTTTTATTTATTAAAATGGGTAAAAATGTTAATATCATATTCATACAAAATAGCTATAATGAATAACTCAATTGGTCTAACACATTTAGATGGGTTACCCAATAATTATTGATTCGAGTCTTTTTAGAGTCATTAAAAGTCTATTTGATTAATAACTTTGAACATTGTGAGATCGAGAATTAGTCGAGACATATGCAAATTAACCCTATATATCATTCCCAATTTTATTCATGTATGCCTAACAATGCTTTAATACAACACTGCCAATGGCAAATAGTTAAATGGGAGGAAGAAATTACACAGTAAAGGAATTTTTTTAATGGTCCAAGCAACCTATCAAATCATCCACTCTCTTCAATTTCAATTATATTGGAAGATATGTTATGCCTTTGCTTGTTAACTAACTTTTAAACACGTACATTTAGGTTGCGCTCGTTTTCACTTAATTAATATAACTTTTTTCGGTACCATCAGTCGGCCAGTACTTAATAAAGATTAAAGATGTTTCGTTCGTTTTTAACGCAGTGTGAGGCCGGTGCGACGACAACATACTGCATTATTTGTGCTCCTATCCCGCCTCGGCTCTTAAATCGACACTGCTTAATTTGCACCTTAATCGGTTTTTAATCAGTTTGAGTTTATTTTCTCAAATCCAATACGTCGTATCATATCAGAAACCCTAAAATTAAATTTTCAAAAAACGACAAAACGTTAATAAAAATAATAAATTACCATAAGCGGTTCAGGTTTTTAAAATTTCATGATCTCAACAACGAAACCGATCGCGTCGTTAAATTCGTTTCGCTAAATATGCCCGACCCAAAAAAGTTTCACACCTCGTAGACAAACTGAATTTTCGATTTTCCACATGTCGCCAAATGCACTCCACGATCTAGATTTTTTGATTTTCAAGGTAAACTAATTCGAATGAAGCACATTAACTATATATCCAAAATAATAATAATAAGCTCCGCCCTGATTATATTTAAAAAAAAAAATTATTATTTTATTTTTATACTTTAATATAAATAATAATTATTATTATAGTGTTTTTAATAAATAATTTATAGTATTCATAATATTTTTATTTTTATGAAAATATTAATTTTAATATAATAAAAATAAAAAGCAAATATAAAAAAATTAAATTTTAAAAATAAACAAAATAAAATGTAAACCCGAAATAGCTGGTACTTTTCACATCTCCGCCCCGCCGTTTGATGATCTTAAATGAGATAAGTTTGGGACCAAAAATAACGAAATGAAGCCTGGGATGTGACCGCCCTGTCCCAAACCCTCCCGCGCTTGTCATCCCCAAGAAGGTATATTGCTGAAATTTCTTTTATCGGACAACGACAATTTTCTTATTTTCATGAATGATTTTCCCTCAATAAAAGCCAAATATTTTCACTTTTTATATTCGTAACTTTTTAAAAATTTTAATATACTAGCTTAAAATTTTAAAATAACAAGCAACGCCGAAAGCCTATTCAGCCAAAGATAAGTCAAAAACAAACGCCTACCTTATCGATTTTACTATTGGTTATTTTTAATTCAGGAGGATATTTAACAAATCAATTTTAAAGAGGTAACCACCCCACTATTGAATCCCTTTATCAAGTTTACAAGGGAAGAAGAAATATATATATTTTTTAATTGACGGAAGAATAAATAATAATGAAGTATTAATTGCGTAAAAATGAAAAATATATATAATTAAATATTATATTTGTTTCATAAAAAAATTCATATTTTTAGAAAACAATTTTAATTATTTTTTAGTGTTGAATGAAAACAAAGATATGAATATATTAACAATTAAAAATAAGATATCATACATTATAACCAAGGCGGACTCAAACTCCATGTAAGGCCTTAGACAAGAAAAATATAAAGGCCTTTATGATATTAAACTTTTTTTACCTACAAAAAAATTATATATAATTTTTTTTTAATAAATATTATAACATATTTCAAAATAAATAATTGTATTAATTAATAAACAATAGATAATTATTTAAAATTTACATGTTTAGCTTTCTATATGAAAATGTATAAATCAAAATGTTGTATTATAGCTTTAGAAAAAATCATTCTCAGTAGAAAACACTAAAAACTTAATAGCTAAAATTGGAAAAACATATTATTAAATATTAAGATAAATCATTCATTCAATACAATTAAATATTTATTTTTTCCAAAAGCTGAAAAAATAATTATTTTCCAATTATATATTAAAATGGTATTAAAGAGACCTTGCTATCTGTGCCAGATTATATAAACCCAAATCCAATGATTAATTTGGCCATATTAGTTATTTATGTAATTTACTTTTTTTTGACTATTCATAATATTTCTTTAAATTTATTTGTTAAATGCATTTTTAGATTTATCCCACTTTCTATCGTGGCTCCTATAAATAAGACTCCTACGTTATCAAGCTATACGCATTCCCACATATAATACAAAAAAACCTTCTTATAATCTCCTCTTATATCACTCATAGTCGTTTCTTTTAATTTTATCGTTCAGAACCTGCTTATACCACCAGCATCGTGAAATGAACTCTGATCCTGGTGATCAAGTTAGCGACGCACGCCGACCCGACCATTATCCTCCCCGGTGTTCAACGGCAACGAGGTTCTGCACCCGCTTGATTTTCCACCCGTCCCCGTCGTGACCGTTTTCCGTCGCCGAGTATTTTTATGGGAATCGATCACCAACTAAAAAGCAGAAGAGCGGTTAAGAACTCCCAATCCCAGCAATAAAACCCAGACGGCTTAGTTCTATTCGAAGTTGACCCCGATCCAATAAACTGAAAGCAGAAAAATCTCCGAATCACGAGTACCCAACAACTTCAACCCTTATCAAAAACTTTGTGACAGACTTTTCGAAATCTCTCCAAGAAACCAAAAGACAAAAGGGAAAGCCGACTACATTTCAAAAATTAAAAAAAGTAAAAATAAAAATCCTTGCATCAGATTACCTATCAATCATGCCATCCTGTCTCTTCATACTGAACAGTGGCACTCAGCAATCGATTCCCAACGTAAGCCCAACCAAGGTACAACCTCACAACAACAAGAGTGACGACAAAAAAAATCCCACTAGAAACAGTCGCAGGATCCCAAACAACGAAATCATTGTCGCTTTCGCTCAAGGAGATCACGTCGTCAGTGGCCGGATCATCAACCAACAGCTTGCTTGTTGTTCCCAAACTGGCATTGTTCCTTTGCTTCGGTTGCTATTCTCCATTGTAGGACTTTTGATTGCCCTCATTCAAGAATTGCACACTTTTTTTTATTCTCTTACAATCTCACTAAGGAATTAGCGCCTTAAAAGCCTTCAACTAGACATGCTTTATTTACTAAAACTCGCTTAATATTCACACACATTTTAAACATATTTTATTTGATTGCTTTGAAAGCATGCTTATT
Source organism: Tetrastigma voinierianum (assembly GCA_016808115.1). Taxonomy (NCBI): domain Eukaryota; kingdom Viridiplantae; phylum Streptophyta; class Magnoliopsida; order Vitales; family Vitaceae; genus Tetrastigma; species Tetrastigma voinierianum. The sequence continues at coordinate 849,404 of JAEQBH010001615.1, forward strand.
CGACATAAAGATAAAAAGAGTATTAAAAAATACTTTTATTTTTTCGTCATTTCATAGATTTCCCAGCAATTTGTGATATTTAATCACATAACATTTTTTTATTTTTATATTTGTTGTATTAACATATATTTTCTAAATTTTTACTCCTAAGAAAATTTTAGATTCTATCTAAGACGTCACCTTATCAAAGTTGTATATTGTTTCATCTTCTTCTTCACCTAATTCAAAAAATCCAACTAAGAGACTTAATAATTTTGACTTAAGACTATAAGTTTTATCTCAATATTTAAATGATAGTCTAGTCTATAGTATCGGTCACCATGATGCAAATAAAACCCACCTTATTCAATCATTGTGACTTAGTACTCTTAATTAATGTGGCCAAAATTTGACTAACGCCAATCTACTTTAACAACAAACTCATGCAATAATTAAAAAAATGGACTTGCTTTTAAAACATCTGGGTAAACATGAGATAGGCGAATATGTTGATGAAACTATTATAACACACTTTGGGTCACCACACATTAGGGGTTCAAGTCCTTCTGAATTCACAAATGATTTGCATGACAATATGAAAATACTTAACTGGGATAAGACCACCGATCAACCTCACACAACGCTACCCGGTATCAGAGACCTTCAAATAATCCTAGGTGATCGGTTTCAACCTCGCACGTTAATCTCCCATTAGATTACTAAATCACCAAGGCAAAATTACCAACCAAATCAAGCGAGAGAAGATGCGTCGTCAACAAAATGATACCAACCTGTGGTTATTGTAATCAGGGTAGATATCGTGATGGACATTTTAGGACAAACCCTCAAAGGGACATCAAAAAATGTCAAGGTTAGTGCTCTTGAATTACTAAGATGTTCGATCCTAACGCTTCCTCGACGTATTGCTATCGAGGAATATTTTGATCAGTGAATGATCGATAGTGAATGGGTTCGATTTGCTAAAATGAAATTAACTAATTCAGCTAAAATGTACTTGGCAGACCGGCCGCAAGACATGATTCGCCTGGGAACCACCTATCACCCAACGGGCCGCTAAGTAAAAGCAAAAGTTGCGGAAAAGTACATTCCTCCATCATATAAGAATCAATTGTTCTCCACCATGATTAATCTAAAACAAATGACTCTTAGTGTAGCTAAATATTCTGCTAAATTTGAGAAAGCTAGGCTTAAGTGTAGTGAGTTCCATGCTGAGGACCAATTTGCTGTCTACACTCGCTTTGTTAATGGTCTTAGGTTCGACATTCAAATGATGGTTAAATTGCATGCTTCACACACTGTAGATGATGCATACCAAAAAACCTTAAAAGTAGATAAAGTTCACGTATCTCATCTTTTGCAAGGCTACTGCCTACCCAAGTCACGCCTATATCATCAAACGGTAATACTATGCCCAATAACATTAGGAGCAAAGAGTTTAGTTTGTGTAACTCTCAACCTCTTGCTTATCCTATTGAGTCTAAGGATAGTAATTCATCGATTATCTGTCATAAGTGTCATCACAAGGGTCATATTGCATCTCGTTGTCCCCAACGTGCATTGACATTAGATGTTAAACATAATAGTTTGGAGGATGAGGAATACCAAATTGTTGATCCTTTAAATTATTCTGGTGATGAAGATGATCTTCATGAAATTGTGATGATGAAGCGTGTGTTGGTGTGGTTCGATGTGTGATATCCACAACTGTAGATAATGATCATTGGAAGCGCATAGTACTTCTTTTTCATACGCTCATACAAAGTGGAGATAAGAAATGTAAGTTAGTGATTGATGGAGGTAGTTCAATGAATGTGGTTTATAAAGATGTTGTTAAATTGTTAAACCTGAAAGTATAACCACATCCAAATACTTTTTAGAGGAGTTTGGGTGAATGACCATACTTTGCCTCTTGTTCAAATGTGTCTAGTCTCTATTCAAATGGGGGATTATAATGATGAAATCTATTGTAATGTGCTACCAATGGATGTTGCCCATGTTTTTTTAGGTCGCCCTTGGCTTTATGATCTTAATGTTACCAATTTTGGTAAAGATAACATTTATTCATTTAAGTATAAAGGTAAGAACATTATTTTGAGACCTGCTAAGCCTAAAGGTTGTAATGGTAAACGTGACATCTCTAAACTTCCTGAACGAAATTTGCATATTTTAAAATGTAAGAAGTTTGAGAGAGAGGGAATTGGGGTTGGTATGTGCTTAGCATTAGTGGCAAAAGAAGTTTCATTTGATTCTTCGATCACGATGTCTTACCACCACATGCGTGTGTCTCAACCTTGAGAAAACTTTGCAAACACATCCATGACTTACATTACGCCGAGATTAGCGAAAGATTTCAAGTAATGATGAGCAAATTGGTCGATGTGCATCGTATATCTAAGGAATTTAATGTTGGTGACTATGTCATGGTTCGCATTCATCTTGAAAGAATTTCGAAAACGTTTTCAAATAAACTTTATGCAAGAGCCATAGGCCCTTATTATGTCATTCGTAAAATGGGATCTAATGCATATCTTATTGATTTTCCTAATGACATGGATATTATGACGCTCCATTTCCTGAGGGTCCCGTTTACCACCGTCAACTTGTGGAACCTGTGAGTCTCATATCATGAGACCCATACGTGAGTAAAAATCACCACATTGGCTCATACATCCATACTCGCCAAAATATAATCAACTATATTAAAATAGTTTCAAGGGTTGTTACATCACTCTTAATACAAAACATATATTAAAACTAGTTCGTTCTAATATATATACATAAAACATTAATCAAGCGCTCATAGTTCGCCCGTCTATATCCCGACTTCTAAGGAGCCCGTCTCCCAAATATCAGACCGAAATAATTTCCCCTCGACAGGAGCAATGCCCAAGAGTGATGATCCTCACGGGCATCTCACCTAAGTGTTCATGCAATGGAAAAACACACACATTAAAGTGAATTCATGATTCCTACTCGAATGTTTACATGTCCAATCTCATGTCTCGAGTCCTCACCAACTCCCACACACATGCTTATGCCATGTATGAAAATCGTTTCCAAACAAAAATATTTGTTTTATTTATGGGTAACCCTCCGATATAAATACTTTGGACAATCATCTGAGGTGAATTTGTCAACTCTCCAAACAACTCATGGCCTCCTCTGATGTGAATTGTCGAGAAGCCTACTTCAACACAATTCTTCGTATTAACTTCCGATAAAAATTATACTTGAATACGTTTACAAAAAAAAAAAATCATTGTTTGGACAACCCTCCGATTTTATTTGTCATGCATTGACACCTACTGTTCTAAGGTGCCCGACGCACATTTAAACGACATGCACTACAACACATGTTAATATATCAAGCATGCATATATTAACAAAATTACCACACAACAACATGTTATTCTTCATAAGTAATAACACAAAAAATCAAATTTACTGGCCAATAAAATATGATAGCCTCATCGGTAATTGGCTCCGAAAGATCACAACACACAAACAGACCACCTAAAGGCACCACTAACTCCAACCTAGGGCTGTCTCAAAAATCGCCCAAAATTCCAAACACCTTCAGCCCTACCTGTAGACCGAAAACTCATAGTCATTTCGCCCCCAAACACTCAAACCATTAACAAAGTTCTTAAATAAGGATTAAATAAAAGTGGCAAAGACCCTTACCTCCCGCAGTTGTCAAACTCCACAAACCTGATGTCCACGCCAGAGCTCTCAAGAAGTGGCATTAACTTTGCCTCTGCTCACGGATTCGACTGTCCGAACACCAGAAATTTAGAGAGAAGGTGGACACTTCTACAAAAACTCCTTCTTTCTCTCTCTTTCCTTCTCCCAAAACCGGCCGATAAATTCTCTGGGTCAAGATGACTCGTCCCTCTCATGCCATTACTGGGTCAAGCCACCATTGGTCAGTTTGGATTTCTTATCCATTTATCCCTCTTACTGGGATTTTCACCTACCTAAGATCATGTCATGTGTCCACCCATGGCCCACACTTGAGCCTGTATAGTTCGACTAGAAGTCATTGTAATCCGACACTAAGCCTCCTCGGGCTACGCAATGTGAGCCACGTGTCCCGCACTATCTTCCGTACCTTGAAAAACGTGAAATTTTGACTATCTCGAAATTATACGTAGTAACTAGATTTTGCGAGACGATTCTAACGATGAAGTCCGTTTCGTCATCCGATATCTAGAAAAATTACGGATTTTGATCGAAATTACCATCTTACCATTTTTCAGAAAATTAGAATTTTTTCGGGTTTTACATATATTAACCTTGTTTTCAATGTAGGATTCACATCTACGAGAGACACTTTCTTTGAGTCTTAGAAAGTGTGTCTCGCAGTAGTTAGGAAATGTGCAATCTACTATGTAAAGTACCCCTTCTCGTCCAACCCTATCATGATCCGAACCTAATTCAGGTGTTCTCACATTAATTACCAGACTTCATTTAGGTTTTGATACCACTAAATTGTAGCGTCCCTTCTCAAGTCCGACCATCAAGTGGATCCGAACTCCGATCCAAAATTACATTAATTATTTGTGACGCCCTATTTCGGGCTCGATACCAAGAACTATAAACTTAGAACTTTAAGTTTTTTCTTTATAAATATAATGTTAAACATTTAACTCAGATGAGGCTACAAAGAACAGACATAAAATATATATACAAGTTCCATAGATGGAAATGTTTAACATTTACAATATTTACATTGTTTACAAAACAATACATATACAAAAATAGACCAAAATGTCTTCCGATGGGCACCTATTGATGTGGTCAAGGCCTTGATCAAGTGTCATGGAATGTCCGACTTTGTTTCAAATTTCTTCCCTATACCTACACGAATTAAACACCCGTGCTAAGCTTATAGCTTAGTGGTAATTTATTTATATGGACGACCTATAATAATGGTCATCTCACTTTATACACATGCATATACTTAAGGATACATAACCTTTACATATACTTTATCCATTTTTCATATCTACTTTTCATAACATGTTTCTTTTCTTATCATATTTCATATATTTTTGTGTCCTCTTATAATATACTTCTTATTCTCAGAATCAGATACTATCATCGCATAATACTAAGTATGCTTTCTTATATCATATCATATACTTTATACATTTCTTTTGCGTATATTTTTCATTTTCTTTTATGTTCATGCCTGCAAATACTTTAGAAGTGGATGCGGGATAAAAACTGTATGTACCCGAAGATACTCATATCACTATACGCATAAATGTATCTTTATTCAGATGCATCTAAAGTGTATTTATCACCGGCATTTGCATGATCTCATATGACCCAAACTGGGCCTCGATATTCGTGAACCGTATGTCAAGAAGAATCGTATCCTCAAGCATGCTCTATCTATCATTTATCTCGGCCTTTAGGCGTACAATATGTTTTATTATGTTTTATTATTAATTTTTATATCTCATATACATGAATACCTACTGATATCATGTATACTTATGAGATATTCATTTTTAAATAATATCTTTTAAATATTTAATCAGATTTTTCATATAACCAAATTACCCATATACTTGTATTTATGGAAGTGCACTTTTTATCATATAATTCTATCTTATCATAATACAACCTTGCCCACATCACACTCTGCAAGGTTTCTAGGTGTAGTTTAATGAGGTATGGTCTAATTTCTCTGTTTCCTTTACTTTACAAACAGGTATGGACCTTTTCATACACTTCTATGGTTCCCATTAGTCCAATAGACGAGTCCTCGGAGCAACGAAATAACAAAACAAAACCAAAACACAGCAATTTTCCATGTCAGGAATAAGGCTTCACAATAACCCGAGGCGGAAAAATCCTTCCTACCACGTTGTACGTGGGAACCTCTTCACTGTCAAGTGGGGTTCCTATGTGTCGTGTACGACTCGAATTTTTGTCTTGATTGGCTGCTTTCGTCCTTTTTCCACAAATCTAACCAACAACAAACTAAAACTCATCTATTCTCTAGAAAAACATCTCCCAAGTGGGTTATAACCCAACCAAAACCAATTATAGAGATCAATTAGGGTTTTTCCACACCCTAATTCATATATTTGTAAGTTAGGTTAACTTCCTAACATTCAAAACATATCTCCAAACACCATAATCCAAGAATCTCTACTCAATGAGAGGATTCCTACTCATCTTATACATATTAGGGTTTTATCAACCCAAATCTTCAGTTACATCTAGTGTCATGACGGATTCCCCACTAAAACCCCTAGAGTCTAATTCTGTAACCTAATCCATATACAAACCCATAGAGTTCCATACAAAAATCATAATATTCTATACCTTTGATTTTCTTCTCCTCTCCTCTTATTTTTCTTCTTCTCTTCTTCTCCCTTATCCGTTTTGCTCTCCTATCCAAAGACCAAAAGAGATATTTTGATTCCAAAATAAGGCCATGTTTGGCCTTTTACATTTTGCCTTCTTTTCCATTTTTTCATTTAGGTCCTTTATTTCTCATATATTCTCAATTCAACTTATATATATTCCCACTTTGGCATATGAACTTATTAAATTATGCATTCACGAAATTTGAAAATCACTTACTTGGCCTTTTGACATTTGTATTAATTCGAGTTTTGCTTATTTTATTTTTAAAGATTATTTATTCTGAAAATATACATTTACTTTTATTATACCCAAACATGTTATAAACTCCGCCAATGTATAATTTGAGCTAAGTTACACTACGCCTTCATTACAATATTCTGGGAGGAGATGATTTAATATTATCTTCACGAGCAAGCTCGACTTCTGTAGACAAGCGTTTCCTCACGTTTTCTTGTTAAATGACATGATCGTCCTGATTATGATGCTATTTGGGTATAGGATGATGATCTTCGTCATTTAGATCATTCGTTGTTGGATTGCTATCTTTCCTCTCACTCTTCTGTCGAAGTTCCTTCTAACCCTTATGAATTATAGCAGATGGAGTGTAATCTATTATCTAGGCCTATACAAGATTGGAAGCCCAAATCAAATGATGAATTTTATTATTAATAGTTATTTATTTAATTATACTTTTTGGATTTATTCGTTAGTACTTTTTGAATTTATCTGTTATGATTTTTGAATTTATCCGTTATAATTTTCTATTGTTGCCTATGAATAGTACCTTATGTTATTGTTTTTTGACATATTTGATATAATATCGAAAAACTCGAGAATTTATTTCTATTTATTTGTTCGCTTTCTTCTTAATTTTATTGTTCTTAGTAGTCGAGCTACATCATATTATTTATTAAAACCTATCAACCGATTAATTTACTTGAGTAAATTATAAAATTATGGTTTTAGCCTCAATTATTAATTAGTTTTTCTTTTTATTAACTATATTTGAAAGACAAATGATAACTAATAATTTTGAATCTATGTTAAATATTATTATTTTGTAGTATATTTATTGGGTATTTGGATTGTTGATCAATTATTTTTTAGCACAATAAACACCACTGATTTTACAAAATAACTCATAATGGAAATGAAATTTATCAGAAGGGAAACTCCCTATTCACGTGATGGATCGACTTATTGCGGTCCCAGTCATGAAGGATAATGATGAAGCTAATGGAATTTGTTGCGGTCTATCTTCGAATGGAAGCTTTACTTTTAAATCAGTCTATTCTTTGTTGCTCAATCCATCATATTAATATTTAGTCGTGCACTCAGATCAAATGTTATTCTCGGGTGCCTTATCATAGCAATCGCCATTGGGATCACAGTTCTCACCAGTCCTGCCGCTCACCTTGTAGAATAGATCCAGCCTGCTTTAGATATTGCTCAAGATCCACTGTTGTTTGGAATTTTTTTTCGGAATAATGGTGTTATGCAAAATCTTTATCAATGAACGTTTGATGAGTGGTTTACTACTAACTTGAAATATAAAAGTTCCACGATCTCAAGAATGGAAGGAGATATTTGCCATCATTTTGTGGTGGCTATGGAAATGGCAAAATGAGAAAGTTTTTAATGGGAAAGAACTAGAAATGACCTCCAAGCATGTACTGCTCATAAAATATATGGATGACGTCAAGTTAGCTTTCCGGCCTAGTCTGGATTATTGGAAGAACATAGAGCTCACAACACCAATTGGATAGATGGAAACCACCGGAATGCGGTTGGACTATATTAAATACTGATGGCAGTGTCAGGGATAGACTGAACTTCGTAGGGGGAGGTGGTCTTCTTAGAGATCATGAGGGCTGTTGGATCGTGGGTTTCTCCTTTTACATGGGCATATTTATGATTTTGGCTGTAGAAGCTTGGGCACTGATGAGTCCAAAACATATTTATTTTTAAGCCTATTTTTTTTATACATATTTAAGAGTTTAAGGTTCAATTTAATGATAAATTATAAAATTTTTACCCAAATTTATATTTTGCAAGGTTTTAATATAAAATAAAGGAAATGAGTGGAAAAAATAGCAAAAATTGCTAAGATAGGAAAATAGAAAATATCACGACGTAATTTTACAATATCGTGACAAAATCCTAAGGCAATTTGTAGAATTTGGTCGCAACATTCCACAACTTTATCGTGACTTAATATGATAAGAAGCACTGAAAAATGTCGCAACACATAAATGAATATCGCAATAAAACTGAGGATGAAAAGCAAGAAGAATGTCGCGACACTTGATAACTCTGTTGCGACAAATAATAAAGCAAATGACAAAAAAACTTTGTCAAGATGTTTAAAACTCTATCGTGACAAATGAAGAGATAAATCAATGAATACTTATTTCAAAATTATGTCACGACATACAGTTCAGAGGCTAACACTGCAAGGTATGAAAATTATGTCGCGACATTTCAAAACTTTGTTGTGACAATGACTCGAGAGGAATACAAGGTAGAAATGTTGCGACAAACTCACGACAAGGTTGAAAACCTAAGAAAATGCACTTCTGTCGCGACATTCACAAACTGTGTTGCGACAAACTTGACAAAAGGTAAACATTTAAGACATGGCATAAATGTTGTGACAAAGCCTAAAGACACACAAGTGAGGCTGCACAAACAAATAATGTCACGACAAAGACACTCACTGAGCCTACATGAGAATACACATTTTCAACCTCGAATTCAAGCATAGCATTAAATTACCCTATAAATAAAAAAGTTGAAGGTATAATGCAAAGCTTTTCAGCGAACCTTAAACATTATAGGGAATGACCGAAGTCTCATTATATATATTTTATTTGTTTTTATTTATTTATTACTTTTAAAATTAGAGTAATTGATATAATGTGAATAATGGATCTCAGATTAATGTTTATCCAGTTTTCAATTATGTTTGAATTTTAGTGGAATATGGAATTCATTTTATTTAAGTTTTGATTGCAATTTTGATGAATTTGTTTAATCAACTAGTCATTGTGAATTGTGATCCATATTTGAAATACTAAGCTTCATCTGGGAATGAATTTGGTGTTTTGAGTATCATTTGTGTTATTTACTGAAGTTGTGGGTATGAACATTTGATTGATCTAATTGGTATTGCTCTTATACTGAGCTGTTCTGAATATCATTGGTTTATACCCAGCAAGAGTTGTATCCTTGTTCCGAATTCTAGGATCCCTCTGAGTGACACAAAGCTGGATTACCTGAGGGCAAAGGGCAGTCACTTTGGGGTATTTTGCATTGATATTCCATGAACTAATATACTCTAAATGTAATTTTGATGCTTCACAATTGTTGTTCCTACCTTTGTAAGACTATTTGCTGAAACATTATATTTCACCCTTAGAGGTTTCATCTCAATTTGGCATAAGGATCTTAATTCCGTGTTAGCTTATATTCTAATCAAAGAGAATGAACGTTTTAATGAATTGTAGATTGAGGTACCAATTACATTGAGAAAGACTTATGCTACTCTATCTATGGGGACAAACAATTTTTAGTCATAAGAAATGGTTGTGAAGTACCGAAAAAGAAAACAACCATACCTTAAAGAGGGTCAATTCATAAAAGTAACTAATTAGAACAATTGACTTGATTTAAGAATATGGTCTCTTAATTAATGAAATGTATAGTGTTAGGAGGTTTCAAATGTTATACTATTCTGTTATTGGATAAGTTCAGAATTCAAAACCATAACTAATTTGTTTTTATTTAACATTTTGCAATTTGATAATTAGAACATTGGTTCATTTCTCAGTGCTGTTTCCATTTAGTGAGATATTTGATACGTTTATTTTAATTTTCTTTTCAAATGAAGAAAATATAAACAAAGAGTATTTTGATTATAGTCTAATTAGTTAGTTTACAGATTATTTCAAAACAGTTGGCCAAATAGTGACTATCTTGAGTTGTAGGGATAGATGATATTTTGATTTTTAAACCAATCATTATGGAAATGATATATGAATTTAAAATCAATTTTATTACTTGTATGATCTATATACCTGCAATGATTTAGACTACAATTAATTTAATTGCAAATTATTACATACACAACAAAAAAATAGTTCTTATATATTCAGTTTAAACAATTTTTTTTTTTGGCATATTTGCTAAGGATCGGAGACAATGTCTGATCATTTGTGTCATTGACTACCTTAATTTGGTCTATCTTAAAAAACAAACAAAATTAAAGTCAAACAGGCAATCATTCAAAGGCTTCGCATAAATTGGGAGAAGTGAGTGAGGAATCTGGTTGTTGAAACGGACTATAGAAGTTCTCATTGGAATTTGAAGACGGCCCCTTATCAATAACAACTACAGCACCCTGTTTAAGGAACGTGGAGATATGCTGCGAAATGACTAGACTATGAAGTTAAAGTATGTCTTCAGGTCTAGTCATTATTTAAAATTATGATATATTTTATTTTATTTACTTTATTAAAGATAATTTAAATAGTTTAATAATAATTTATTTGACATGATATGTCATTATTAAAAGTCTTTACATTATTTATAAAATTAAGATTGAGAAATTTGAAAAAAAAAACTCCAAAAAGTTGAGATAACATTTATACAATTAATTATTTTATTTTAACGTGACATATTTTTATATAATTAATTTTAAAACGAGTAAAAATAATATAAAAAACATCTTATTTTTCTTATAATAATTTTTATTATAAAACTTGACTTTTTATAAAATGGATACTGATGATGTCTTTTAATAGGAATGGTACATGGAGCTTATGAGGGGGTCGTTGGGAACGGACTGGACTGCAGTGGGTAGAATTTGTAAGTACATAGGATCGTCACGAGGTGAATAGGATCGCTTGAGCTGGTCATAGGCTTTGAAGGTGGCGCCTGCGAGCGAGAAGAAAGGGAGATTGACGAGAACCGCGGGGAAGTGATCGCTCCGTGCCTAGTCGATTTCTTTACGAGAGAAAGAGGCGCTGTGAGACCTTCCCATACCTTATCCTAAACTCTTGTCTGGAGGGGATCTGCTAGGGGCGCCCTCCAATTTTCAGCCAGGCTCGTCCCGGATCGAAGAATCAGAAGTTAACCCTCGCTATCGCGGGTTTACTCGTTTAAACTGAAATTAAAATTTTCTTTTAATTAGTTAGGAGTGATAAAATTTTTACATGACTTTGTTTGATAACTATAAAATTTTTCGACATAGCAGTACGCATTTTGATAAACCAAAATTTACTGTCGATAAATTGACACTTCTACTAAAACCTCGATTTCTCCCGAGCTTCTTTATTCCCGAGCTTATGATAATCATTATCATATTTCTGACATGCCACATCAACCTCAATTCTCAATTTATAAATACAAACTTACAAATTTAAGTAGAATATATCTAGATGCATCATATATATGAAATGCATGAATATTTACAAATATACAAATTTCAAAATCTAAACATGTATTGTTCGATTACATATCCATCTCATACAAAGTTTTACATCAAAGGTCATATTAAGCCCACCTATATAGACAACAAAATGATGGCGTCGCGTAAGTCTCGATAGCCTTGTGATGGAATATAATTGGCTACAAAATGAACAAACAAGTTAGTGCAGCGAAAATATATATCACATACGCTAACATGACAATTTATCATTTTGTTTTATGATTTCTTTCAAAACCACATGTATATCACTTAATTATTTACCCAACCATCACGGGCGATTTAAAGTAGCGTCGGCGTGAAGCTTACTAAGTCATCTCAACCACTACGTTACGAATTTCTTGCATCGTCGTGAGGCGCTAAGGTTATCGAGCAACTACAATCTGAATTTCATCGCAATTGTAGTCTCTTGAAACTGCAGGCAGCTTCTGGCGGAATTTCTTGCATCGCACGTAGTGCAAAGCTATACAATTAGCCAGCTGTGCGGAATTATGCGCGCCGTAGCGTAAGCGCTTATACTTTCTATGGCGGTAACTCACATGCGGAATTTTACGCATCGTCACATAGTGCTAACTTTTCTCTATTGTGAGCGACTACGGACGAAATTTACTGCATCGTCACATAACGCTAAATCTCATTATATCTTAAGGAATATACATGGGTTTAAAACTACATTTACTTAGTGTCAAAATACATTTACTTAGTGTCAAAATCACAAATCTAACTCATTTTGAAACTTCTAAAACTCTCTTTTCAAATATTGTCTTTTTAGATTACTTAACTACCATATTCATTACCAACATCAACCAATTACATGAAATTGGAAAGGATCTTAAGTGGCGAACCACTTACCTTGAAGCCGCGTCACTCCCCGTCAAGCTTCTCTACGAGGCTCGTGGACGTCGCTCCCCTGCCCATCACCTACACAATATTCCTCATCATTACTAGTGAAAAAAATTTCAATTCTCAATTATAAGGTCAAGAATCTCAATTAAGACCATTTTCTCACATATATCCTCTAACTTGTTTCTACTCAGCAAAGCTCTCTAATCAGATTTTATGTAAAAGTTTAGTTTCGACCCTTAGGGATCCACTTGCATGATCCGTTTAATTTCTGAAGGCTTGGGACGAAAAATTATGTTTTTACCTGCGGACCCATTATAACGAGCTTGGTGGTAGCACTTATTTGCTTTCGGGGCTGTTCAGCCCGTTCTTCTTCCTACGATTCCACTTATATCACCTTCTAGTCACACAGAAATTGCCTTTTGTTTCTTCACTCATTTGAAGCTATGGTTCTAGGTTTCTTCTCCAATTTGAATCACCCAATTTGAATCACCAAAACTCAAGTTATTGTATTTTATATCAAGATTACTCAAATTGGCAGAACAGAATTTGCACATAGCTCTACTTGGAAATAATTCTGGGTACTCTGGGGTTAAAATTTGCTTTAACTTCCTTCATATAACTTATTCCCCTAGAAGTCTATTTTACTCAGAATTTTGAATCACTCAATTTGGATGAGTGAAACTCCATATGACGAAACACTACAACCATACTAGAACATAGCAAATCAATTTAGGCTACACGAGTTCACCTTTCCAGTCCTGTTGGGGCCTTAGAGCTGTTGCTCTTGGTCCCTTCCTATACATTTTAGCCCTATATCTTATGGTTCTTTACCAATTGGAATAAATTCATTTTGGATGATTCTAGCAATTTATAGCCCCGAGCAAAAACAGGGTTTTACAAAAATTTTGTGACAATTCCTTCAAAACCTAACATTCTCCTTTGTTTTTTTTTTTCATGCTCAAACTTGGTTTCAAAACCTCTAAATTTCGACTTATTTTTGTCTAATATGGTCATAACACACACATAAACATTACTTGTTCATTTGAACACTAACAATTCACTTTCTCAAACTTTCATCAACTAGGTTGTGTGTGTGAAAAACAAATTTTCGTTTCAATGATTCTCAAGCCTATATAACGGCCCATAAATCAAACCTAATCTACCATTTACACCCCCACAAACACATCCTCTAAGGTTATATAACAATCACTTAGGTTTTGACACCATTTCTAGTGCAAAACCCCTGACAATACAACAAAATTCTGCAAAAAAAATTTCAGCAACCTTTAGCTTTGGAAATTCCAGTAAGAAAGGGAATAGGCAAATTCTTACTTGGTTCTTGACTTGAGTTGAGAGGACTTGGGAGAGGGTTTAAAGAAGATTTGAGAGGCTTGGATGGGCTGGAAAGGGGCTATCTTCATCTTCTTCTTCCTCCTCTTCCTCTTCCTTGCTCTTCTTTCCTCTATTCTCCTCCCTCCTACGTTTTTGTCATAACCAAATGAGACCAAAAATCTGATTTTGGTTTGTATCATGGCTATTTATAGCCTCAATATTTTCCAATTTGCAAGTTGGTCCTTAATTTTTTAATATTACAGTACCAGCTTGTTTTATTTCTATTATGACCCGTCTCTCTTGTTTTATGACTTACATATCCTTTATGGTACATATTACAATTGTACCTTGCACTAGCACAAAAATTCCCGGGTTTCGTAATTTATGTTTATTTCATCTCAAAATATTACATTGGGACACTTAATTCTCTTATACACCCCTCTGACATCATGTACGTGTATACTCTCTCGAAGCAGGCGTTATTACTAATCGTCGACCTTAAATTTATAATTCTCTAATGCCATGAGATTGATTAATCCTAATGTAAATTTATTTTACCTTTACAATCCATCTTTTTAACCTTCAGAAGAGATTATAGATGAGCGGGGTTCTACGACAGAGGGGCGAATGTGTCGTGTGTGAGGATGCGTATCATTATTGGCATACCTTTCACCGATGGGGTGGCCTTGTATTTATAATAGATGTTCAACCAGTTGGATGGTGACTAGAATTCATTCCCATTGGATGGGATATTTTTTGTTATTATCGGTATCGGATTTGGTAAAGGATATAGAAAGAGCAGTTTATTTGGGATAATCTTCTTTCCTTATTGGGGATCAGGTTACGATGATGATGTGTATCTTCTTTCCTTATTGGTGAGGTTTGGTTGGATTTGCGAATAATATATTATTCGGGATTATTCTGTTGCATTGCCTATGGGAGACTTCCGTAATCGGGTCTTTAGGTCGAGCGGGTTGGACCCTCATTACGAAATTTGGCTTGCAGGCTTGAATCTTTGGCCTTAAGGCTGAGTGCTTCGTGACATGCCTCTCCCTTTGGGGTTTAAGCAGTGGGCTTTGAGTGTTCGTTAGGTTGACCTCTTTCTTGGGCCTGGCAAGTGGGCACAATGAGCCTCATTTTCGAGATTTTATCGGTTGCCCCTCGGCCCTTGTGTGCGTGGATGGGCGAGGGTAACGTGTCTCGCACCGGGTCTGATTTCACGTATGCGCTCGGTGGATTAGTTAGAGGCGGTCGCGAGTCATTTGTCTTATGATAATGATGACCCTTCGGTTTTTCGCTCATTTCTCCTGCTCCTTTCGGTTTCATCTTGTTTCTTTATGAACATCCTGTCTTGTGTGCCTCTTGCCACGGGACCTTTCTTTGCCTTTAGCGAGTTCGGACTTTCTTATCTCTTAGTCTTCTATCTGAGCCTTTTTGTGCAGGGTCTTTCTTTAGTGTCTTTCTTGGGATAACCTTTTATGTTGTATTTTTGGGTCCACTGCGTCTTTGTCTTCTTGGTCTCTTTTCGGGCGCCCTACGACGACGGCGCCCAGGTTTGGGTATTTTATTTTCATTATTTTTTCATCATGGGTCGAGTCGTTCTTAGCACCTACCAGCATTATCGATGGTGACTCTTTGGCTATTCTTTGGTTCGGGACCAGGCGGTGTCTTCAGCACTTCGGCGGTGGGTACCGAGATGCCGGTGCCTCCACCTATCTTCCGCAGACGAGGTAAGGGAAAGTGAACGTTAAATACACAGAGTCGAATACCTAAGATCCGCCATTCAACATGCTTTAAGCTGTGGGACTGTAAAGATTCGATTCTTGGTATGGGGCCACCTTTGCCAGACCTTATCAGCCTCCCTTCGGCGTCGAGGTGTAGTGGTTCCACGGCGTTTTGACCTACATGTGGTGCATTACTTTAGATGGTGTGCTTCTTCGAAGTGGCCTTCGATAACGGTCTTCGTTTCCCTCTGCATCCCTTCATAAAAAGGGTTTTGCAGCACTTCAATGTCTATCCTTCTCAACTCGCGCCCAATGGTTGGGGTATCTTGGTTGGTTTGTTGGTTTTCTTTAGGGATAGGGGGCTCGGTGTCCACAGACGCAGCCTTGCTCCTTTACCTTTGGCCGGGGAGACATCAGGGCTCTTCTATTTTTCTAGTTGTGCTCCTGCGGTGATTTCAGATCTTCCCTCCTCCCGCAGTACATGGAAGGGACCTTCTTCTTCGTTAGTTGCCATAATTGGGAGTATGACCCTCGGCGAGGGCGACACCTGGGCGTTCCGGTGGCCCATTACCAGAGAATCTTCGTGAGTGTTTGTTGCATTTTGTTATAACGTGCGTGTTAGTCCTTTGGGTATCTGCGATTACATCTTATCGTAGCTACCGAGGTGCCAGTTGATCTCGACTTTGAAGAGTCGCGCCATGGCGTTGGCGTTGGTGATGTCCTTCGTCTTACCTTGAGCGTCGGAAGTCGGATGTTCACAGTCGCCCGAGTTCGAGTGCTCGCTCTGGCGCTGCGAGGCCTTCACCTCCTTCCCTTGTAAGTTCCTCATTTGGGCCCATGGCGCGAGCCAGCTGAGGCTGTGATTGGAGATGGTGTCTCGGAAGCCCGGTGGGAGCGAATCGGACTTCTGATGAGGAAAAGATCAGCCGGCTTTGGTCAAAGTTCAGTTAGGGGCATCTTCATCTTCGCGAATCTCACCGTCCGTAAGCCGAGACGGGTTAAGGCTCTATAGTTTAAGTTCGCGGTCTAGTATGGAGTGTGCGGAGCTTGAGAAGGTCCTCGGGTGGGCCGGATTGAGCAACCGTTGGCGATCGCGCCCATTCTTGTGCGGAACCCACCGTGAAGAGGGTTAGGTCACCTTCTCGAAGGGGCGGAAGGCGGAGGAAGGTCAGAAATCGAGATTAGGCGGAGACGGGGACTCTTTACTTCACGCAGAGACTAGCGCGGGCGTGCCGTCCTGCATTCTTAAGGATTCCGATCTGAAGGTCGAGTTCTTATTGCCGTTGATGACTTTGGCCTATCTCTCAGAAATTCGCCTCGTAAGTTCCCGTACCTTGTCATATTTGATTCCATTTTGAGTTGAGTTTTGAACTTGCATTAGATGTTGATTCTATGCTGGGTGTGCAAGTGGCTACTCATTTGAAGGGTTTGGCCAGAAAGGCCAAACTAGAAAACCATGCCAAGCGACGGACTTATAAAGCGGTGGCTTCCCTCACATACAATGGTGAGGCTGCGAGGTCAGGTCTGTTTATGGCGACGGTGAAGCTGATACGATTCAAACACCACGTCGGCCGGTGTTCGGGCGAGGGTAGGGAAGAGCGAGGCCCAAGCGGCGAGGGAGGCGTAGGAAGGCGAGCTTCGAGCTCGGGATGATTTGAGGGTTGTGCATGCTGACTTGATGGAAATTTAGACGGGCTCTGATCTACCCGGTATAGACGGATGGTTAGGGATGAGCTTCTCACATCCCAAGGCGAGCTTTGGGAGTCTAAGGAAGAGCTGCATGCGATCAAAGACGATCTGCGTGATAAGACGACGTTGTTGGACGAGGCTCGTCGCGAGGCTAACGAGGTGATCGTTCGGTGGGCAGCAGGCGAGGAGTGCCACGAGCCTGCGTGGGATCTTCATCGACCAAATAACTGAGGTGGCTCGGCGAGGCAGAGTTGTTGGGAGGCGAAGTAGGGCTTCTACTCGATGGGTTTACGGGTGGCTTGCCTTTTGAAGAGAATTTTGTCGAGGCTGTTCGAGATCTGGATTCAGCTTTGGCCTTCGGCGATGAGGAGGATGAAGGTCCTTCTCTGTGATTATCTGGAGAGCCAGGGCACTTAGTGGGCCCATCCTTATTCATGATCACCTTCTCCTTATTTTTCATCTTTTTCATCTCATTCTCCCTTTTTTTGTTTCCTCTTCTTCCATGTTTCTCCCTCTTAGCTCAGCTCTTCCATCCTTTTTCTTCTTCTCCTCTTTTCCACCTTTAGGCCTTCTTCCATTTATTTCCATCTCGTTTTCTTTTCCTCTTTCTTCTGAAGTTTTTTTTTTTTTTTTGAGGAGCGCTTATGCTTGATGTTTCAAGATATAGCAAATGACACCAGTTATGCTTGAATGTAATCTGTTGGAATAAGAGAGACTTTTCCTTTTATGCATGAGCTTTCTCATTCTATTGCATGTCATTTTTACGAGCATTATATGCGAGTTGCTTGTGACGTCTTGAAATAACCGGTAAATGAATTAGTCGTTAGCGAAAATTGATAAATCTCATTTAAGATTAAACAAGATTCTGCGATAAAAGCGTTTAAGATGTTACGCATTCGGGCATCTTTGTAAAATTTTCCCCTCCCCTGCATTTGGGCTCATAATTGCACAGTCGACGACTCGAGATATGATGTAGGGCCTTCGATTGGGGCCCGATTTCCCATGTCTTGGATTCTTCCTTCTTGTGATAGCTTTTTAAGACAAAATCACCAGGCATGTAGCTCTTGGGTTTGACGTTTTGGTTGTAGTACCTCGTAGTCTTCCTTTGGTAGTCATACATGCGCTTTAGAACACCGCTCCGCGTTTTCATCACAAGAGATCCAAATTTAGACGGAGAGCCTCGTCATTGTGCTGCTATTGCGTAACTTTCGATCCTTGGGGTTTTAATCCGACCTCGGCAGGGGGCTCTTGCCACGGTCTTAGAAGAGCTAGAGCCGAATAAGGGTTTCTCGGGTTCTTGATTTACGTGTTGTCTGTAAGCCCATGCTTACGTCGGGAGGTATTCCTACCGGCTTTCGCTAAGATCTTCCAATTTGGTCTTGAGGCGGCCTTAGGGTTACGATGGTGACTTCGGCTGTGGATTCGGTAGCGGATGCTGGAGACAGTAGTAATTCTTAATTCGAGGCTCGACCACGAGAGGAGATCTACGAATTTGGCGTTGTCAATTTGTTTTCCATTGTCTGATATCAGGACTCTCGGGATACCAAACCTGCATATGATGGCTCGCCACATAAAGTCGTGTATCTTCTGCTATGTGATTGTGGCTAAAGGCTCGGCCTCAGCCCATTTGGTGAAGTAATCTCCAGGCTATGATGAACTTGTGGCCCTTCCCGGGGCGAGGTCCCCGGTATGTCGAGCCCGTTGTTGGAAGAGGTCGGGGGGCTTGTGATTGGCGTCTAGGAATACGAGGGGCGTGAGATCTTGGCGTGCTCTGGCCGGATCTTGCGTTCTGACTAGGTCGGTTGCATCTTTGAACATTGTAGGCTAGTAGTATCCTTGTCTCAAGACCTTTCCTGCCAATGCTCGAGCTCCGATATGATTCCCGCATATACCCTCGTGTACTTCTCTTAGCGCGTATTCAATATTTTTTCCCACGATGCACTGGAGGATTGGTGTGAAGAAACCTACGGCTTGTACGTAACTTCCCTTATAGTTAGTGAACACAGCGGACCTCATCCTTATTTTAGGTACGCTTATTTGGTCGTCGGGTAGGCGTCCGTGCATTATATAATCCCGAATGAAGTCCGTCCATTTCGGCTCGGACGGAACTGGCCGACCACCGCGTCGCGAGAGATCGATGGGGGCTCTGCCCAGGTATTCGACAGTGTCGACTTCTTGGAGTCTTCTTGTAAGGCTGTCGCTAACTTTGCCAAGGCGTCGGCTCGGGAGTTCTCTGCTCTGGGGACATGTCGGACTTTACGAACTAACGCAGAATTTTTAAGCAAATCTCATTGCCTTTTGGAGATATAGGATCATCAACCACTTTTAGCCTCGTAGGTGTCTTCTATTTGTCTTCTTACCAGCGAAGTCATTGCGGACCTACAGCTTGTCAACTTCGATTGAATGGCGAGTTAAGGCCTGTATAGTGACCTCATATTCGGCCTCGTTGTTGGAGGCTTGGAATCGCGTGCGAGTGCGTACTCAATGTCTATTCCTTACGGAAATTCGAATTAGACTGCTTTGCTTCCTTGTGCATTGAGGCTCCATCTGAGAGAGTTTCAGTTGGAGGTCATTCATTGCTTGACAGTTACGGCCGGGTTCGTAGAAGTGAATTCCATGACGAAGTCGGCTAAGACACCGCCCTTTTAATGGAGTTTTAGGCTTGTATCGATGTCTGAACTCGCTGTTTCTATGACCCACTTCATCGGCCTTAGGAACCGGTTTTATGTAACACCTACTTCATCGGGTATTCCAGTTTGGAACTTCTATGGTGTGAACTTTGGAAGTAAGCGGAGTTCCATTTGCTTGATCTGAGAGCCCAGTAGTTTCTCCATCCTTAGGTACCTCTCTCAGCTCCTCCTGGCTCGGTGCAATAGTAAAGCGGTAGTTGTACTTTCGTTCTTTGTCTACGTGAGGACATCCTTTGGTCGAGTACGTCGACAGTATATTTTTAAGAAAATAAAGAAAATTTTAAGGACATTTTCTGTTTGTTGTGGGCATTGATTTAATTAAATCTGAGTATGCATTATTTTACTGTACATCAGCTTGAGTCCCGGTTCAAAGGTTGGTTTCTACTCTTTATAGTATACAAAACTAAAAGCATTGGGAATTGTTTTACAAACAACATCATCATTGGATCTGTTGAATAATAGATTATTTTCCCTTCTCATTTCATCTTGAGTCATTTAACTCTAAGTCCTTCACAGTTTTTGATTGTTTATATTCTTCAATTCCATAGGCTTGTTTTCATATTGATCTCCACTAATGTAGTGATTTCAGCCTTGAGAATCGTCGGAGTCTTTTGGGCTTATATTGTTAGGCTTTGGGTAATGGGTAGGATGGAAGGAATTTTTAGGTTAAGATTACCTGAACCTTTTCTCTTCTGCCCTTTCTTTATTGGTTCTCTAATAAACTCCCTAAACTTCATGTTTAGGACATCTCTTTAATTTCTTCAATTCGACCCATGCCCCCTTTATTTCCCACTTGTAATTCCAGGAAGCTTCCTTGTTTGTCAACATTCGGGGGATAGTGCAATGTTTTAACTTTTAGGCTTTCTAACACTCTTAACGAACTTTGGGTTAGTAGCTCCATACCGGATGGCATTAGGGTACTAGGTGTTGAAACACCTAGGACAATTGTTGAGAGAGTTAGGCCACAAGATAAAACCTCCTATAAGCTTCTTTTCTATTGCATTTTACGCTCTTTGTCTTTTTCTTTTCATTCCTTTTTGGGTTCCTCGAAATATATCTCCCGAACTGTTTCTTTCTTCCTCCTTGAATTCTGGGTAATCATAGGTTCTTTCTTGAGGATTGATGTCTTAGGATGAGTTGGGGTTTCCATTGGTCTATTTTGAAAAATAGGCTTGTTAGCTGATTTACGGAACTACGCCTTAATGCATCGGCATATGAATAGGGATAGGCTAGAATGGCTCAGCGTCGAGAATGGCTGCATCATCTCTTGTCGATTTGTATCACTGGGATTACGTATGTCAAATGTCCCCAACAAGTGCATAATTTGGTTTGCAGTTGTGACTAACCATAGAATTACCTTGACTCATTTTGTTGATGAGTATTTAAATTAATTGATATTCAACGGGTTCCTTGACTTATTGTTCATACCACAAACTCAATATGTTTTGTTCCTTCTATTGTATTACTTTCCTCAGTGCGGACTTATGATTAGACTTAAGTAACTTTGCACCTTGTGTTACAATCAAGCGTATTCATTTGCCATAATCTGCGATTTTCTACATTTTAGCTTATTCCTAATCTAACTGCTTCATTCTATTTAGCTCATGATATCTCAGCAGTTTTTATTATGGTACTGATTCCTACTTTAATTTCCTAATTATGCAACCAACAAGCAACACAACATTGAACAAACAAATTCAAAATGGCACACAACAATTCAATTTAAATTTCTCATTTTATTTCTGATTGATTTGCAACAGTTGGATACTACAGTATGGGATAAGGAAGGTAATGAGAGTTAGGCAGGGAGAAGGTCTATTTTTTTCTTTTGAAATGACGGGGCTTAGATGTTGGGGGGGATCTGGGTCGATTGTACCTAAATGGGTACGAAATTCAGGGAATTTTCATTTCTCTTCTTTCCTTTCTCTTCTTGGTTTCCTTCTCCGCATGAAAATCTCATTAGAGATCGACCTTTTGTTCAACTCATCTGACCTCTTTCCCAAAACCATTCATTTGTATTCTCAGTACAGTCGTAACCTCCCAAAAATTTGGAGAGGTTGTTGTTAATCAGATCAAATTTTCTATGCATTCTTTTTTTGTTTATAGGATTACGCTGTCTTTACCTTCTTCTCTGTCATCCAGATTATTCTCAGGAATCTTTAGCCAGAGACTTGTATAAAAACTTAGATCCTTTGATTTGCTGCGATTTGGCTTCACCGCTCTGTATCTGCTTTTCTTCTCCGGTTTAGTAGTTGAGAATCACGCTCCAGCGGATTTGTTATAAAACTCATGGCGAGTTTGAGTTTATGATAGATTGTGATCTCTTTCCTTCATTTCTTTCTTGAACTCTTTCCACTTAGCATGAAATTTTTCTCATACAGTTCCTCTTTTCTTGTTCAACTCTCTCCCCCTTGTTGTTCTTTATTTTGTAGCTCCGCTCATGCTCCCTTTCTTTTACGGTAAGCTCTTACTTCTTTGGTCTCTTCTTTTCGATTCTTTTTCATAAATTCTTTCTCTGAATTCCTCTTTGTAGTTTCCCTCCTTCTCTCTTTCATATATTCTCTTACGCATGGCATTGAGAGCTTCAGGTATGTTGTTCTCTTGTGCTCCCCTTGAGCTTTCATTGGAAATTTACGATTGCACGGGAGGAGCGGAATTTGGGGGATGGAGAAGTCTAATTGGGAACATATGTCACGCCTTCATTGTGAAACATGTAATCATTGTTGGGAGGAGTTTACGGTTGCTCACATGTGATCAGCTGACCTACGAGTCTGCCTACGGTCCTTCGTCTTGGGCTCACCTCTTTTTCTCCCCACCCGGCCTCCTTTCTTGGTTTCTTGGTCCTTTGCTAACTCCTGTCAGAAGGAGTGGTGAAGATTTGGGTACTTCTTCTTGATTCCCACAGATTCCTTTCACCTGAAGCCCAACTGACATCGGCTTCGTGATTGTTCTTTGGGTGAGGAATCAGACTCTTTGTTCCCTTCGCGATACCTCATGATAGAATTCTCTATGACCCTCTATATTGATCTTGTACCCGCTTTTATTGCATACGACCTTACGACTTCTTGTTCTCTCTTTGTGCACACATGTTTTGTAGGAACCAAAGCGAAGCTAGGAAGTAAACCATACCTTAGCCTCTTGATAAGGCTTCCTGCATTCCTTGTTCTTGGCCTTCCTTCTTCTTGGTTTAAGCGCCTATAGTTAGTGAGCTTCTGGCAATCTTTCGAACTCTGGTTTTCAACGATTTCTTGAATTTGGAACCATGTTTGTGCTTTGCCATGCCGTAGGCCTCGTTGATGGCCTTGGCCATTATGAACCAGGACTCCTCTAACAAAACGGCTCCATCGTATTCCTACCATATTTGAATAAAACTCTCTTACCGGTCTTTGTATACCACGATTTTGGTGTGCGGGAACTCTCCCATCCTCTCTGCTACATCATCTCCCTTGAAGGAGTACTTGAGGGTTTTGAATCTCCTCTCTGCAATAAACCCCTTGTTAGCATAATACTTCTTCCACTGGGAATAAGCTTCGTCTGAGACGAAATCTTCTACTTCTTCTTCTTCTCTCCTCTTTCCCTTTCCCTTTTGCTCTTTCTTGAGAAGTTCTTGGGAGCTTCGGGTGTTTCGATGGTACCTCTCTCTTGTTCTTCGAAGCGAATCTCATGCTTCATTTCTCCTTGGCGAGTTTCTTCTTCGATTGTTCATGTTCCCTCAATCTCGATGCAGGTTGCAGGGACTAGGGTGGGAATTTCAGCCATTGGAAATGAGAGAAAAGCTTTTCAGAAGGTTTGGAACGCTAGGGTTTTCGGGGGTTGAGATTCAGACGGAAGACGAAGGTGAATAGTTATGTGGGTTGGAGTGAATGAGAAAGTTTCCAACAGTTGCAATTCAATCAATGTTTGTAGGCTAATTAATGCTTCAATTAAGACATGTCGTGACTTCAATTCTGCCTCTTTTTATTTGAGATCATTAAATTTAGGGCTTTTTGAAGTGAGTAGGTGGCACTTGTCGCACTTTATGTCGCGACATACCTAGGATGTCGCAACAATACAAGGTTTTCTAGGAATTGTTTGATGTCACGACATCCTTTTTCTGTTACGAGCTTAATTCGTCAGCGACTCACGGTGGTGTCGCGACATGTACCTTCTTCCTTCGATACTCACAAGTTACCTTTTCAGAACAGGTCACGACATCAATGTTTTGTCACGACATCACTATGTCGCGACATAACACCTTACATCGCGCCTAGCTCACCTTCGATGATCTAAAAACTTTTTTCTCTTATTGTTCCTAACCCTTTTAGGCAATTCTTCGAGCATCTCCGACAAAAGATTTAACAAACAATTCGGTATATCCTACGGGGTGGGTTAGGGATGGATTACTCCCCTTTTCTCATGTGGTGCCTTTTCTGCAAGCTGCTGGAATTGTTCCCGTGATTGCCTTATATTATTGTCTTTGAACCTTCACGAGGAAGCTTGCGCAAAATTGAGCAAAATCTAATTAAACTTCAATTGATTTAAGCAATTAAATCTATCATATAGAACAAATCGACTGATTTAAGCAACTAAAAAATTATTTAAAAACTTAAAACCAGAAATTAAATCGCTTTTGGATTTGCCTCCATTAAATTTTGCTGATTTGAGTCCCTTAAACCAGACTTCTTTGTTGTGGTACTTCTTCTTTTTCCTCAAGAACCGATTAGGTTTATTCATTTTTCTTCCCTGTTTAGATAATGTTTTAACCTTTGTCCATTGACCTTGAATTCTTCCCCAGTATCAGTCCTCAGGGTCACTGCTCCAAATGTAGTACTTGACACACCAACGTAATATAGCTACTCAATTGGATTTAATTTCTGAAGCTGATTTGATCTGGAATTAGCAATGAGAACACTGTTCCCACAGTGCAGACTCCTTTCTCAAAATTCTTTAGTCTCTCATTTCTTTGTCTCTTGTCTTTGTATATTCTAGCATTATCATGACTTCATTTTCTCAGTTCTTCGATTGAGACAATTGGAAGCGATCTTTCTTCCACTGCGGAGTCTTAAAATCATTTAACTTCTTGATGGCCCACATTGCCTTGTATTCTAATTCAAGAGGTAGATGACATGGTTTGCCAAAAACCTTCGTATGGGGACATTCGATGGGGTTTTTGTATCTGGTGCAATAAGCCCGAAGTGCATCGTCGAGTTTGGAAGACCGATCCTTCACCTTGAGCTCACAGTTTTTCAAGAATTCTTTTGATCTCTCTGTTTGGAAATTTACGCTTGTCCATTGATGCAGGATGATAAGCTAAACTCATTACATGCTTGATCCCATACCTGATCATGAGTTTGCAAATATTTTGTTGCCAAAAATTAGGTTCCCCATCGCAATGATGATTCGGGTGTTCCCAGGCTATGCTCGAATATTAACTCTTGAGAAACTCACAAGCTGTATTAGCATCATTCCTAGGACAAATACTTGATTCCACCCATTTAGAAACGTAATTTTACTGCTACTTGATATGTATAGGTTTCAAATGATGGTGGGAAAAGGTCCAATAAAATCTATTCCCTATACATCAAAAATTTGTATCCTGTAATACCTTTTAGGGCATTTCATTCTATTCTTGATATTTCCAATCCTTTGGCATCTATCACCGCAAATTTCACCCACTCAGCACAATCTCTACGAAGATAGTGGGCCAATAAAATCACGATTGGAGTATCTTGTGAGAACATTATTTCTCGGAAAAATGTCCACAGTATGGTGATGCATGGCATTCGATTTAAAATGTTGCCTTGTTCGCTACGGCACACATCTTTCTTATTGTCATGTCGGCCACCTCTTTTGAATAATAGTGGGTCATCCCAAATATGCCTCTTTGTCGATTCGAGTTTTCTCTTACGTTGGTATTTGAATTAGAAGGCATTACTCCTGGTGTCACATTTTCTTGGGAAGTTCTGCATTAACATCCATTTTCTTCATCACTGCTCCTTTCTATTCTTGACAAGTGATCAGCTATCACATTGTCACATCCCTTTTTATCCTTGATTTCCAAATCAAACTCCTACAACAGCAGCACCCACCTTATCAATCTTGGCTTAGCTTCCTTTTTCGACATTAAGTACTTGATTGCTGCATGATCAGTGTGAATTACCACATGGGATCCTAAAATGTATTGCCTAAATTTTTCACAAGCAAATACTATGGCTAGCATCTCCTTTTCAGTTGTTGAGTAGTTCTCTTGTGCTTCATTGAAGGTCTTGCAGTGTAGTATATGTACGAATCTTTCTCTTTTCTTTGCCACGACCACGACTCCATGGCAAAATCGCGGCATCACACATTATTTCAAATCCACTGATCCATTAGATGCGACCATTATAGGTGCTTGTACCAATCTGATCTTGATTTCATCAAAAGCATCCTTGCAGGAGTCATCAAAATTGAACCTTGTATCTTTTTCCATTAATACATGATGGTGCGACTATTTTTGAAAAGTCTTTGATGAATCTCTGGCCAAATCCGGTATGCCCCGAAGCTTCTTACTCCTTTCTTGTGGTAGGTGGTGCGAGTTTTGATAATGGTTACACCTTGGATTGGTCTTCTAATCGATGGCAGAAATTTTATGCCCAAAAACAATACCTTACGTCACCATAAAATGACATTTTCCCAAATTGATGCTAGCATTTGTCTTAGCATCTTTGGAGAAATCTTTTTGTTTCGGATTGTTTAAACATTGATCAAAATTTGAATCCATACGATGGAGTCATCCATGAAAATTTCCATCACTTTTTCAACCAAATGCGAGAATATAGACATCATACACCTGCGGAATGTAGGCTAGGGCATTACATAGCCCAAATGGCATCCGCCGAGAAGGCAAAGGTACCATAAGGGTGTGAATGGTTTTCTCTTGATCCTCGGTGCAATATGTCCCGATTGTATCACAGTACCCATCGAGAAGAAAAACAAAAGTGAGGGTGTCACCTTTGTCATCCAACATCGATCAATGAAAGGCAAAGGAAGTGATCTTTTAAGTTGTTGTATTCGACTTCACAGTAATCAATACATACCCTCCATCACATCCCTTTGTTCTTGTTGGTATCAATTCGTTTTTCATTTCGATCACGATGAAACCCCCTTTCTTTGGAACCACATGGATTAGGCTCACGAGGACTATACGGAAATAACATAGATAAAACCGACCCATTCGACAATTTGAGTACCTCCTTTACATTGCTTCCTTCATCATGGATTCGGTCTCCTGGTGTTCTACGAGATGGTTTGAAGTCTCTTCTTGGGAATCTTATGCATGCAAATTGATGGTGATACCCTTCAGCTCTTCAATGGACCAAGCTAGCGATTCCTTATGCTTCTTAATATTTTGATAATCTTTGTTACTCGGCATCAGTCACGGTGAAATGATCTTGGTTTTGGTAATTCTAAGTAAGCATACTTTAAATGACATGTCAACTCTTTCAAAACTAGCCCTTCTGCACTAGTTTCTTGATGAATTTCCTCTTTTTCAATATTTTCCCCATTATCGTTTCTGTTTTGCTTCAAGCTCCGAACACAGTTTCTATAGAATGAAAGCTATTTGTATGGAAGTGAATAGACATCTTTAGTATCTTTGGAAATTCATCTCTTTTTCATTGATAAAAGCGGAGTATTTACAATCATGGTTAATATCGGGATTGGAAGTATAGACAAAATCGACTACATTGCAACTTTCCATATATGTCTATATTTTTCATACTTTTTATCAAGTTAAAAGCAATTTGCTTCTTCTCGACCCTTAAGGTAAGAACTCCTTTTGCATATCAATCGGGCGGCTCGGTAGCTAGGAATGGTCTTCCCAATCGCGGGAGTACTGTGAATCTTCTTCCATGTCGAATGATGAAGTCTTGGGAAAACAAACTTTCCAACGGTGACCGATTACATCTTCAATGACTCCTTGGGTTTCACCATCGATCACATGCGCCATGTTTGAAGAGTAACGATTTGTGGAGTAAGCTCCCCAAACTAAGTTCTTAACCTTGACGAGCATCAAATTGATACTAGCTCTGAGTCACAGAGAGCTTCACGAAATTCAATTCTCGACAATACGAGGTGTGAAACTCCCTGGGTCGGCAAATCTTCTTTGACAGTTCTTTTCGATTCTTGCTACTTAGTAGCGGTGAGATTCACTATTGTCTCTACTATTTTCTTTTCTTTTCGGTATGTCGCTTGAGAGAATTTTGCATAAGTGGCGTTGAGTTCTGGCTTGATAAAAACATCTTATCACCAGAATTTACAGGAAGGTTGAAGCATTATATTTGCTCCTCCATCCTTGATTTCTACTTGAGTCTTTGTGGAAATGGAGACTGCCGAGCTTTGATCGCGGATGTTCTTCTTCTCTACTCTTTCTTTCCTTCTCAGTTCCTCTTCTCTTTATGATGCTTGCTACTTCTTTGTTCTTTGCCATCTTTCTCTTTCATCTCTTAGCTCCTTCCCACTCCTGTTTGCCGCGACCATGCGGTCTTTGGGTTCTTCTTTGTGTCACTTGGAAAGGCATCTTTTCTCTGGCTTTGCAGGGTTAGGGCGGCCGCCCACTTGTATCTCGGGTTCTTCGAGGGATGCATTGGTGACAGTCTGAAAGATTTGAGAATTGGTAGCGGTTGCTTCAGCTACTATGAGCTTTGTTCATGGAGGTTAAGCATTTAGCATTATCCTAGAGCTGCGGCATCACACATTCTTGAGATTGAGCCCTCCTCGACCACGATGTGCGTTTTACGTGTGCTCATTTCCTTGTTGTTATTCTTTGGAACCTTGGTGGTACATTGATAACCATGTGGAGGGTTATCCCACGTGCATGGGCACTTGTGAAGCCCCTCCGCCCATAAGAGAAAATTCTCATGGTTCCTCAGTCTTTGGTGATAATGTGCTAACCGAGGTTAGTATTGGGTTTAAATGGTAGTTTCTACGCTCACTAAGTAATTAACCTCTTGACATCGCAAAGTTCTTCGAGTTGCCTCTCGGCACTTCCGCTTGATAACTCCCTTTCAATTGCTCCTATTTCATGGCGGTGTGTGTCTTTCTTTTTCTTGCTTGTCCCGACACGTACCTTAATGGCATCCAACTTTGCTTCCATGGTACGTCATCTTGCTCAGCTCCATGATCCTTTTACTCTGTTGTTTCCTCTTGAAAGCTGAAGGAGTTTTCATGTTACATCAACGGTCTTCAATCGGCTCTTTTTGCCTCTTCGACCTTTTCGTTTGAATGCTCCTGACATGACATCAATGATCATTTTGATATATCATTCAAGGCAGTGATATCTGATGTCCATGCGAGTCTTGAGATCTATCCCGATGCATTGGACATCTTCTCGACAGCCGTTTGAATCTTTCCCCGACTACATCACAATTTCATCTCTTCCCCCTGGCACGGAGTCTGATAGTTTCCCTCATTCTTTTACGTGGTGAAGGGTGGGAAAGAATCTCTAAAGTAGGCCTCTACTAATTCCTCCAGTGTCAATGAACCGTATAGTAAAGATTCGTACCATGTAAACGCTGTATCATAGAGAGAATGGGAATAGATGCAGTTTTATGACTTCTGGTCTCACCCGTTCGACTTAAGCGTATTAACGCCATCTGAGGAATCTTCAGTGCTCGTTTGGATCTTCGGTGGGATGACCGATAAAAAGCGTCTTTGCTGGACCATTGTAATCACAGTGTTGGTTTCGGTTAATTATTAATCAGCTACTTGGTGTCACGATTCTTGAGTATTCTTCTGTATGGTGGTCTCGAAGTCCTCCATTGTATCAGTGATTGGAGGCCTTCTAGCTTCTTCTATATGTACTTCAGCACGATCCACGTATTTCACATGCCATGGTTGAGTTTTTGCCTTCTTTATCTTTCTCGAGCTTCGAGTGTTCTCTCTATTACATGTCTGCTTTGGAATCGGTCAGTGTTACATTTCCTAGGCATTAAACTTTTTGTCACTGAAATCAAAACACACTTACATTAATAGGATTAGTTGGTCAACAAATATTTTCAATAAGGTTTTGTTGTTAAAGGTTGAAGTGGCTAAATAACCCTTTGCTTGAAAAACTATTTTTGTTCTTTTTCTTCAAAATGTCCAAATTAGTATTTCCTTATTTCGTCTGAATATTGATTTATTAAAATTCTTTCGATCCCCGGCAACGGCGCCATAAAACTTGTTAGGACCAAATTACATAAACAAATTTATATAACACAATCACCAAAGGACTATGAATTAATCCCCGGCAACGGCACCATAAAACTTGTTGACTGAACCAAAACACATGTACGAGATTAAATCATTTTCAATTCTGGTTTTGGCCCAAATATACTGCAAGTGCACAGGTCGACAAGTAATAAATTGGATTTAAGTCCAGATATCGATCCCACAGAGATCTCAAGAATTCTAAATCAACTACTCTGACTACTCAAGCTCCATACCATTTGAACTATGACATGATATGATGTTTAGCTCATAAAACTGTAAAATATACTAGTATGTTATAAAAGAATGATCAATCAATAAACTGAATCTAAAGAATAATGAATAATGAATAGGGAAAAGAATAAATGGAAACTGAACAATTATCGTTTAGAGTACATTAAGATCAATGCTATTGTGAAGTTTCAATTCTGTTGTTAACAACATTAATTACACTTGTGTATTTGAGTTTAAAATCTACGGCGTTTAGTAGTAATTTGGATCTACTCGTATTCGCGTTTCGTTGTCAATTATTTGATCATCTCGAATACGAGGGAATGAGATATTCTTAAAGGGACGTCACAAATGCGGGTATTTTTAACTGCAAATCTTCGTACAGTTTGTAATTTGTAAATGGGCTCCCCAAGTTATCGGTCAAACGAGGATATACAACTTTGAGGATTGCTCGACCTCGAAATTAGAGATAGGTCGCCTCTCATGATTAGATCTCGGCTAACAGGATTGGCTTCACTATCGAGATTGGGGTGAACTCTTTGTTTGTTTAGATGGATAACTCGTTCGACTCGATCTTGATTTCAAGCGAGAGAAGGATTTATCGAAGTAAACTCACAAGCTCAATAGATCTTGAATAACAGGTTAATATACCTTCAAAAGTAATACATTACTCAGGGAATGTTTTCCTGTGTCCTCGGAGGACCTCCTTGAAATCGAGCAATGAAGCAGATCTTAAGCGGGTGTCTGGCCCGATATTCGAGATCCCAGTACAATAAATTAGGAAACCGCTAGTAAATTCATAAGCGAAATTAACAAGGCTGTTGGAAAGCGACTCTGGGGAAAGATAATTTCGACAATAGCATTCACTTAATGGAAATTTGGGTTCTCGATTACTAAAATTACACCTTTGCGGCATTCATCGATCGCAGAATAGCGCAAGTGAAGCTGGAAAATTGATTCGAAATTTATGCGGACTTTAAACATTCCGGGTAAATTTGAAAGAATGAGTGCATTCGGCTTACGCTCTAAACAATTACATCAAGTCGAGAAAAGCGAAAATCAAAGCGATAAATCTATTCTCATCTCTAGCTATTAACATTGAAGAAAAGAAAAAGAAAAGAAAAAGAAAATAAAATAAAACTAAAATAAGAAAAATGAGCCTTGACTACCAGGTTCCTCACAAATGCGGTAATAAGCGTAAGCTACTTTAATGAGAATTTGGGTATTAACGTATTTATAGGGTTTCTCGATTGGGCCACAATCGTGCGGTTTTTGTGGATTTCCAAGTGGGTTGACTGTGTTAATGTTAGGAGTCGGCGACTTCAACTCCCTTGTCGGCGACATCATCCGCTCTTCGCGACATTGATCTCACGTCGCGACATCGACAACTCTTTGCGACCTTTAACTTGTGCTCACGATGTCAGCGACATCAATCCATGTCAGCGACATCGCCATTGCCTTTGCGGGTTTCAGCGATGATTCGATGTCGCGACCTCGATCTCTTTGTCGCGACCTCGGCTATCTTTGCGAGTTTGGTGGTACTCTCTTGATGTCAGTGACATCGTTATCTTGTCGCGACCTCAGCTCCATATTCTGCGGTCTTCAACGTCGCCGGATGTGGCGACATCGATCTCTTGTCAGCGACATCGACAACGATCTGCCCAGGTTTCAAGCGGATTTCTCATGATGTCGGCGACATCAATATGTTGTCGTGACATCAGCGATACGCATGCTTCAATCTTGTAGCCACTTGTATCTTTCCCGCGTTGCTCTTGATGTCGGCGACATCAATCTCTTGTCGAACATCGATTGTAGCTCTGCGATTTTCACTTGAGGTTCACGATCCAGCGACATCAATATCTTATTCGCGACCTCACTTCATGCCTACGGGTCTCATTTGTTCGTTCGGATGTCGAGCATCAATATCTTATCGCGACCTCACTTCGTAGCTCTGCTGACTTTGAGCCCGGTCGCCGTAGTGTCGTGACATCGATCTCTTGTGCGACAGCGGCTATATCTTCTTTGATCCTCATTGCCTATCTTGTGATCCTGTCGCGACACACGTAAATTTCCTTCAATTTCACGATGTCGCGACCTCATCGCTGGGCTGTGTAAACCCCCGAACTGCGGCATTAGTTAGCGGTTGCTTTCGTTTACGCCTGTTATTTTAACGTTTACTCATGGAGTTCTTGCATTTTTCCCTTTGCATTTTCTTCTTTCTTTTATACTTCCACGCAAATAACAAATTTGGTGAGTTTCTTAAATATTCTGCATCATAATTATTCCTTTTTATATAAAACTCAGAAAAATGGATTAAAATAGATGACTTTTAAATCATCGGACATCATGATCGAAGTCGTCTGACCAAGTATAGGTAGGGCTCCCCTTGATAGGACTTACTAGAATGGGAGGAGCTCAAATATGTTTTCAAAGGCAGAAAATGCGCCTCGCGCCGTATCCCATTGAAAGGGCCTCTTCGGGACTTGGAAGAAAGTGACATTTATCCCCTCGCCACGGATCTGTGAATCGGCAAAGCGATAATCACTTGGTCGGGCGTTGAACTTCCTTCTCGCCCGACGGAGAAGGCATGTCGAGCACAACCCTTATCTTGTCCGGATTTACTTCGATTCCTCGGTGGTTGACTATGAAACCCAGGAATTTTCCGGCTGACCTCCAGAAGAGCACACTTGGTGATTGATTTCATGTTGTAATTTCACCGAAGATTTGGGCAGCGCGGACCGGATGAGCTATGTGGAGCCCAGTTGTGGTGGATTTTACCAACATGTCATATATGTACACCTCCATAATTGTGCCTATATGCTTTTGGAACATCCGGTTCACCAACCTCTGATATGTAGCTCCTGCGTTTTTGAGCCCGAACGACATCACACAATAACAATAGGTTCCTATGGCTGGCATGACGAGCAGTGCTGCCCAGTCACTGGGTTCATGCGATCTGGTTGTAGCGAAGAAGGCATCCATAAAGCGAGGAGTTCGTGGCCCTTGATGGCATCTCTGATGAGGTGGATTGACGAGAGGAAAGCGTCGCTGAAGCGGCGCTTTGTTGATGTCGGCGAAGTGATGCGAAGCGCCACTTGCGTTTGCTTTTTGACAGTGCGGCGTTGGCTAGCCATTATGGATATTCTACCTCACGATCGCTCCTACTGAAGAGTTTTGCTGACTTTCGTTGATGGCTTTTGTCTTTCTTGCTTGGCAGCTCCTCTATTTTGTTTGATTGAGAAAGCGAAGGATGGGGCGACGGGTCGCTATGAGAGATTATCGTAAGATCAATTCCTCCGTGTTTGCTGGCACCATGCGAAGACATCTTTTGTTATGTCTTAAAAATGGATAAGGAGATTTTAAGATGTACGCTACTGGCTTGGAGCGATATAGGCGAGGTGTTGAGTCATCGTCCAACGTCACAGGTTCGAGTTCGCCGGGGCTGGTCGAGTGAGTACCTCGTCACGTATGTCGAGCTCGTCCAGGTATATGTTGTCGACCGTTTTTTGTTTCATGGATGCTGAGTAGCATTCTCTAGCCACTTGTTGATCTCCTCGAACCATTCCTACCCCGTTTACGGTAGGGAATTTGATAATCATATGATATGCGAAAGGGATGGCTTTTATT
Organism: Tetrastigma voinierianum; assembly: GCA_016808115.1. Taxonomy (NCBI): domain Eukaryota; kingdom Viridiplantae; phylum Streptophyta; class Magnoliopsida; order Vitales; family Vitaceae; genus Tetrastigma; species Tetrastigma voinierianum. Next base: position 883,621 of record JAEQBH010001615.1, read on the forward strand.
GCGTGAGAGAAGTGCCTTGTGACATGTTATAGCGGGCGGGCGTCTGGCGAGGAATCTTGCCGTAGTCGTCTCCTGACATGGGGGATCTTTCGAGGTGAGTACTAATTGTATTGAGCCTAGAGGTAATACCTTTTCCCCGAAGAACCCCCGCAGATGAGTGTTGACGGGCTCTAGTTTCTCCCTTCCGATGTCCATTTTATCGAAGGCCGACGCGAAGATGATATCGGCTGAACTTCCGTTGTCGATTAGGACCCGATGAACTATTTTGTTGGTCATTGCGAACCTTCTGATTGGGTCGTGTTGAAGTGTTGGCATCCCTCGAGATCTGGTCGAGAGAATGTGATGGATGTGTCGGTAGCGGTAGTTTAGACCTTGCTTGTATTTTAAGCTATCTCTGTTGACGATCTTTGCGTAGATGGGCCTTCAGTGGTACGGATTCCCACCTCTGTGAATCCTCACGAGATTACTGATTTCACCTGGGTTTGTTGGTGTTAGTCGTCGTCTGCGAGGTGGTGGTTCTTTGGTAGGGCACGGTTCGAGCTTGATTATGAGCTGATTTGAGGATATGAAGCGTTAGGTATCATGACGTATTAATCTCTATTTCTCTCTTGAGTTGTATCTGCGGTCGTCAGGTCGCGGTGTCCGTAATCTCTATGGAACCATGATACTTGGGTTGTCTCTTGTTGCGAGTCGACTTCATTTGGGTTTGCCACCGAGGCTGTTCGTTTTGTCGCCGTGCGGGACTGTGATCACCCCGAGCGTTAAGGGGGTGGCGTTGAGGCGAATAAGCGTCGTCGTCTTCGGATTGCGGTGGACGGGAGCCGATCTACGAGTTCCCACGCCACGGGGATTGTTCTCCATTTTCTTTGGAGATCCTTCTGATAAGCTTTGTCTTTTGAGGCTTAGTCCTCGTCGTTGTCATCCAGCTTTTTCTTTATGAGTGGAGGCTCTCTTTCTTGGATATGAGGATTTTGATGTTAATATGCCCTGCCTTTTGCGAGCACCGCCTCGGCCCGTGCTCGTTTGGGGATTTTGGAGATGGAAACATAAAGTCTTTCATTGAATCCTAAGCCGGCTGATGAAGCAACGGTGATCGCGAATTTCGTCGGTATATCTACCTTTAGAGACTCGACATTGAATCATTGGACATAGACCTCAGGAGACTTTCCTGAGCCACAGCGATGGTCAATAGGTGATAACCCGGCTTTACATCGTCACGGCCCCAGTGAGTGAGAGGCGAATCTTGATGGATACCTCCCGAATGAGGAGATTGACGGCGATGGAAGTCTGTTGAACCATGTCGAGGCGGGCGCTTAGGGTGATAGCGAAAGCTACATCGCTGGATCTTGATACCCATGCGGTTCCATTTGGTTTTTGTAAGTTGAGATGTCAGCGGGATCTGGTGCCATCGAACTCTTCCACCGTGGCATTCGAACTTAGTGGAAGGGAAGTGGAGTACCTCTCGTTTGTGTGGGGTGACTCGGTTTGTTGTGCCAAGAGGTATCATAGTGTCAGACGCACCCTCTTCTTACCCACCTCTGCGCAGGCTGAGCTCTTGTTGGAGGCTCTTGAACCTGTTCCATGATTGTTCTCTGCTACAGGCGAGGGTGGCGCGATTCTCGGAGTCCCCGAGCATGCTCTCCCAGTGTTGCTTCGTTGCCTTCCTCCGGGGCTAGATATTGATCCGTGCCCCGGGCTCGGTTGGATCCTTACATTTCGGCCCCTCGGGTGCGGGTATGTTGTTGTCATGGCGGGGGAATGTCGTGACCTTCTTGGAGTCTGTCGCGCTTCGTAATTCGTCATCGTCTTTGGCGAGTTATTTCTAACTATTCTGATAGGCGTTGATTGGTGAGGCCAGTGCCTCCACCTCGATCCGTGTTGGCTGCATTGTTTCTACAACGCCGGGAGGTCGGCTGTCTGCGTTGCCTGGTTGGTCCTGCATCCTTGGAGGATTGGCGTTGCTCCCCACTTGTGTTCGATCAGATACCATCGTGGCGAGAAATCGATTATATTTGTAAAGGCTGTCGTTCCCCGCAGAGGCGGTGTCAGCGTGATGCATTTTTCAAGCCGGAGCTGAGGCTGGGCGTGTGGGGGTCGTTGGTAGGACTGGACTGCGGTGGGCCCGGTACGTAGGGTTTGCCCGGGATCGTCTGATTTGAAATAGGATCGCTTGAAATTTGGTTTGCGGGCTTTGAAGGTGGCACCTACTGCAATCTGAGAAAGAAGGGGTCGTGAGAACACGGCCCGTGTGCATTCCGAATCTTTCAAGTCAGTTCTTTACGAGGAGAAAAGAGGCTAACAGAAAATGATGTGTCGCGATGTGATGATGCGTGTCGAGTGGTGTATGCTCAGCCGATCGGTGTGTATTTATAGTAAATGTTAATGAGTTGAATGGTGGCTAGGATTCGTTCCCATTGAATTGAGATATTTTTGTTATTATCGGTATGTCGTATTTGGTAAAGGATATAAGCCAGTTTATTTGGGATAATCTTCATTCCTTATTGGGGATCAGGTTGATGATGATCTATTGTATTTCTTTCCTTATTAGTAGAGTTTGGTTTAGTTTGCGGAATAATATATTGTAGGGTTATTCTATTTTCTATACATGGGAACTTCATAATCGGTATTTGGTAGAGTGGGTTGGGCCTCGTTAAGTGCGCCAAAGGCTTGAATCTTGGCATAAAAAGGCGAGAGTGTTTCCATGGGCGTCTCTCATTTGGGGGTTTGCGAAGTGGACCTTTGTGGAGGTATTTAAGTTAGGTGACCTCTTTTTTGGGTACGACAGATGGGTGCAATGAGCCTCACGTTTTCGAGCTACATCATTATCTTGTCTTTCTTTTTAATTATATTTATTTTACAAATTATGTTATAGGCTTGTAAGTTGTAACACAGGGATTTGATTATGGTTATTCATGAATGTGCATCGTATGTTTTTACCACTCGAATGAGATTGTAAGAGCTAAATAGACACACTATTCTAAAAAATAATTAGTGAAAAAAATAATAATACATTATATATGTACATGAATGCACAAATGAGAAGAAGTTATAATATTTCTCCATTTCCCCCTTATATATTTTCGTTTTTAGTATTGACGTAAAAATTATAATATTTGCAAGCTGTGATTGCAGAGTCTACGGAGAGAGAAAAAAACAAAAAAAGGAAAACAGGAAAAAAGAGAGAGAGAGGAGGGAAAGAGGCAGATAACGCCCCCGCACTTTTAGTGCGTCGGAGACCTACTCATTTAAGCGAGACAACGGGCTCACTAAAACGACGCGACATAAGCGCGTCGCGCGTGGTCTCTGTGGTTCTCAGTTCCACCCTCAGCAACTTTCTTCGTGCACTCTCCTAATTTGGGAAGCCTCGAGGAAATTAGGGCTTTGCATCTTGATCCATTTGCCTTCCTGTCATCCCCGCGCGACGACCTTAGATTCTCCGATCTCGAGAAATTTAATCCCTCTGCAGTCATAAGTTCCTGGAACGGTGATCTTTTGTTTTGAGTTTTCCGCTCCGGGAATCTCAGCTTCTGTCATCTGTTTTCTTCAGAGATGAAGAGTTCTTCTTGTAGAAGTTTCGATGTTTATGATTTCAAAGAAGAAGATGAAGGTTCTGAAATTGCCGCTTCTCGATTTTTGGGAAATCACAAAACCCCCGGAAACCCTAATTCCGAGACTCCCGCCATCACGAAGTACGAGCTCCTTGGTTGTGGTATGTCTCAATTTGTTTTGCCTCTGTCAGGGTGTTGTGTTACTGGTTTTTGGTTGTTTATTTGTTGGTTAAATTGGCGTGCAGCTGCACGGGGCGACGTTGTAAAGGCAAACGAAATTGACAATGTGCAGTGGGTCGACGTAGATGCGATCGACAACGATGATAGCTGCAAATGCGATATTTCCTCCACACATAGCGTAGAAGGAGATGAGTCTTCTGGGAAACAAGGAACTGGGCAGTCTGATTATAATAGTGATGAAGGAAATGCTCTTTCTAAAGCAGACAATCACCCAAATTCATTTTCCGTTTTACAAACGGACGATTCTAATGATGCAGCTGCTTCGCCGGGAGACTGCGGGTTGAATCATGTCCTTCCAGAGTCTACTCCCAGTGTACTCATTTGACCTCTGTGTTTCAATGTGTTAGGATTTAATTTTTTGGCAGGCCTTTACACAATTGTGGACTTATGCTATTGTGCAGGCTGAGCAATTTGATGTGACATCGGAAGCTGATGAAAGTATGAAAGAGAGCGCTCTCTCTAGTCCTGCTTCTGATAGTGCAGAACATGACGGTATGGTATTGGACTTGTTCTATTAAGTTTAGAAAATTTTAATGTTTGACAGCTTTTCTAGGACTTTATGGGAAGACCCTCTTACTTTGCTGCATAATTGCAGCTTCTTTAGATGGACAAATTTCGGATGATGGCTTTGACAATTGGGACATGGTAATCACTTCAATTGTCTGATCTCTTTAATCAGTCAACTATGCATGTTGTTGCTTACGAATTAGGAAATGGAGTCCAGTTTTTGTGATGATTGGAGGTCCCAAACTAGAAAATGGTGATTTGATGTAGAGTTTTATTTACTTCATTACTATCATTTTGCTACCTTTTTTTTCCTTTCATATTCAGGTTAACCCTAAATTTCAGCATAAGTCCCCAATTTTAGTCTCAGACTTTAGGAGAGCACCTATATGTACCATTTGTCCACTCCATTTGACACGAAATATGGGACGAAAAATAATAATTTCTCTTACTTCTAGATTGACTATCCTCATAGTTTACATAGGGGATTACAAGAGAAGAATTAGGAAACAAGAGACATCTAACAAAAACCCTTAAGTGATTTAAAATAATTCTTACATTGTTGTCGTATCTCAGTGATAAATATCTTCCATCTTAAATGAATCTGAAGATCGTCGAACATTAACATTAAATAATTTGTTAGATATCGATAGTGATATTGATGATGATCGCACTGCCTTCGCTCGTTACGATGAATGTCAATCTCGTATGACGTCTGTCTCGCGTGTGGGTAATGTGATGCGTCAAATAGGGCTCGCCGGTGATTACCGTTCTAAATCAATCTAGAATAATCTAAATCAAAATGGATCCTTTATTACCGATGAGAGTGACAAACTCACGGTTTGTGCATTGCCACCTTCGCCATGTTATTCTGCAATTAATGCCCTCAAGAGTGCAATTCTGTGATGATCTGCCAGAACCTGCATCGGCGTGTCTTACAGCTAAGAGTATCGTTCTTCTTGAACAAAATTCCTTTCTCGAGATTTGCATTTCAAATGCAACACCAGTAAGCGACGAAGATAAAGGTTCTCTTGGATCATGCATGAATTGACTGATCACGCTCATAGAGTAAGTGATGTTTGGTCGAGTGTGAGCAAGGTATATGAGCCTACCAACCAACCTTTGGTACATTCTTTTATCCACCACTTGTTCTTCTTTAGCTTCTCCCAACTTGTGGTTTAGATCCATTGGGGTAGAGACTGGTTTACACCCAATCTTCCCTGTTTTTACCAATAAATCAGTCATATACTTTTGTTGGAACATGATGATCCCTTGTGTAGAATATGCTATCTCAATACCGAGGAAGTACTTTAGTTTCCCTAGTTCCTTTATCTCAAACTCTTTTGCTAGTCTCTGCTTCACTTCATGCTTCTCTCTCTCATTATTTCTAGTCACTTTGATGTCGTCAACATAGACTAGAAGAGCAGTTACTCCCCCTACAGCCGAGTGCTTAATGAAGAGAGTGTGGTAATCTTGGCTTTGTTTGTACCCAAACTCTTTCATGACTTTTGCAAATCTCCCAAACCAAGCTCTAGAAGATTATTTTAGCATATAAAGGGCCTTTTTTAAGCTTGCACACCTTGTTACCTGTGTTCCCCTCAAATCCTGGTGGGATGTTCATGTAAATCTCTCATCTAAATCATCATAAAGAAATGCATTCTTAACATCATAATGTAGGAGTTGCCAATTGTAGTGGGTAGCCAATGACAACAGGATTCTTAAAGTATTCGTAGCTGGCCAGGCGAAGTCTCTTGATAATCAACTCCATAAGTTTGAGTGTACCCTTTGGCTACCAATTCTGCTTTATGTCTCTCAAGAGATCCATCAGCCTTATATTTAAGTATGGAAATCCACTTGCAATCAACAATGTTTTTCTCTTTCGGTCTTTCAACGATCTTCCTTGTTTTATTATTTTCTAATGCACTATCTCCTCTCATAGCCAATGTTTTTAAAGGCGAAAGCGTAACGCGATGCGTTTTCGTGTCTATGAAGCGAGGCGTAAGCTTTTTGGGATCATATATATGATTTAATAAATATTTTATAATATAACCGATCAAAAAAAATTTTTTTTTTTTTATAATATATTAAAAATACAATAAAATAGCATAAAACTACTTTCAAACTTCACAAAAAAAAAAAAAAAAACCATAACTTGATTTTAAAAAATAAAAAAGTTTATATTTGATAAAAATATAATTTATAAAATAAATTATTATTTTTACTTATTTTATAAAAATATAATTTATGAAATAAAATAAATTTTTTAAACATTTATTTGTACTTATCTACAAATAATTTTATTAATTTTAATAATTTGAAGTATATATTCACATATTTGGTACAAGATATTTAAACTAAACTGATTTCCATATTTAACCCAAAAATTATATCTCATATTTGATGAGATATTTAATCGATAATAAGAATGTCGGTAAATATCTAGAGGATTATCGATAATAAAAATTATCTGTTTAAAATTATTTATATGAAAAAGAGCAGGGAATTGTTTTATAATATGATAATAAGCCTGAATTTTAATGACACCGAGAGTAATTTGGAGAATAAAAAAATCTCACATATAATTTTAAAAATTATTTTATATAGAAGAAAAAAAGGGTTGGATTCATTTTTTTTTTTTTTTTTTAAATAAAAGGGCCGAGATTCATGTTTTCCATACCAATGTTTTCTTTAAAAAAGAGGAAAGCCCACGCATTCTACTCTCACATGGCCGACAAAAAGGGAAAATAGTTAGGGTTTGGGAAGAATGAAAACAGAGATGAGAGGAAGAGAAATCTTACTTGTTTTCTAAGGGCCGACAATAGAGGAGAGGAAATATGGGATCCCGACGGACAATAGAGAGGAGCGACGACAGTGAGGAAGAGAAATCCTAAAGTCAAGGTGCTTTTGTTCCTTTGTTTTTGTTTCAGAAATTAGAAATCCTGAAGCTAAGGGCCATTGTTATGTTTTTTTTTTTTTTTTTTCATGTTTTTAAGCGCCAAGTAACCATCTTGTGAGGCGTATGCATCTTTGCCCGATGTGGAGAAGGCTTACGCCTCTGCACCTTTGGAATGCCTTGGTGTAGAAGGCGTACGCCTTCCATGTGGTTCGCATTTTTTGGAACGCTTTGGGGCCTTTTTTGGACGCCTCGCCCTTAAGGCGCGCCTCATTTATGTCTTTAAAAACACTACTCATAGCATCCTTACATTCCCTTATTGTCAATGCCTCCGAAACAGTGTTAGGGATGATAGTTGGGTTTAGACTCACAATGAAATTCTTGTGGGCTAGTGATAGATGCTTAAGAGACACATTGTGTGATAGGTTGGTGTGATAAGATGCAGCACCTTTGTGCCTGTTTTGAACTCTATGGCGCGTAAGAAATAGGTTGGTGTTCGAGAATGAGGTCACCTCTGCTCAAAGGATTAAAGCTAACTTCGTAACCAATTTGTGAACTTGGGCTAACCTGTATTGTGTTGATAACACGAAATCTATTTTGGATTTCCTGACTTAGTTGGGGAGTAGGTAGGGTTTTTGAGTTTGTTATCTGGGCTGGTTGTTCTTGTTCAATTTTTTGTTCCCTTTTGTTCACGACATGTGTACTCCTGGGATCTCTTTATCTCTTTATAATATTTTCTTTTACTGATAAAAAAAAAAAAAAAAAAAAAGACACATAGTGTGATAGTGGATAGAGTGGTCTATTGAGTCAGTGGAAGTTTCACCAAGTTGTGTATGTATAGGTGGGTCTGTTCTTACCGTGATTTCATTCCCAGGGTCTGAGTTGGATTCTTGGACTTGCTTTGGTTCCGGAATGGCCTTTTCCCTTGAATACACCTTAGGAAATTGTGGAAAATTGCGAGTGGCATTGGCTGGAACAGGGGATGACACGGGTTCAGTGGTAGAATTGGGTGACTCAGGTGTGATTGGTTGGATGACCGGGTTCTTCATCTGTAGGTTGAGACATGAGGAAAATTAAAGGAGTTGAAAGGACTCTAAGGACTATCTTCCATCATTGAAATCTCCCACGAAGAGATGTCTTGGGAAAAAAGGTTTGTTTTAGGTGAAGGTGGCATCTGCGAGAGATGTATATACCACCTGTTGTTGACATTTTATTACACATGTATGTATATGTATGTGGTTGAGGGGTTGCAACATTTGTAACCTTTTTGAGTGGATGAATAACCAAGGAAGACACATTTTATGGCTCGGGAGCCTAGCTTGTCTCTATGTTGGCTGTGGACATGAACAAATGTAGTGCACCCAAATACCCTAGGAGTGAGTCCATTTGAGGTTTTGAAGTGTGGATAGAAACTCTTAAGTACCTCTATGGGACTTTTGTTGTCTAACAATCGTGAGGGAATTCTATTTATAAGGTGTGTGGCAATAAGAACAACTTCCCCTCAATAGGACTTAGGGACATTCCCTTGACAGAGTAAGGCTCGGGTTGTATCAAGTAAATGCCTATTTTTCCTCTCGGCTACCCCATTTTGTTGGCGTGTGTTAACACATGATGACTTATGGAGAATGCCCTATGATTGAAAATAAAGACAAAATCCGTCTAAGTAATCTCTAGCATTGTCTATCTTAAAGTTTTTTATTTTAACCCCAAATTGGTTTTGAACCATTGAGTGGAAATTAGGTATAACAATGCTAACTTCAGATTTTTGTTTAAGAAGAAAGATCCATGTATTTGATGTTAGACAGTGATGGGATAAAATCCGCCTTCGCCCTTCCGATTTGAGAATATGTGGTTGAAGTTCTCAAGGCTTTGCTGATCTTCTTAGAGGTCAGTGGTAAAGCCTAATTTTTCCTGATCCTTCAGCTTTGTTCGACTCAAATTAAAGGCCTCGAAAGGTATTTTCAAGGTTTGGAATAAAGAGGCTCGGGGTAAAAAGGGAGTTAAAAGGAGGCTTAAGCAAGATCTCTTTCAAAGTGTGGACGGCGAAAAAGGATAAGGAGTTGTCCTCGCGTGGGCAGAGAGAGGAGAAGGCAAGATAATTATAAGGAGTAAGCCGGATTCGGAAGAGGTCTTGAGACAAATCCGCAGAAATTGTCAAAGAAGGAGATAGAAACACGGGGTTCTTTCATAGAATGACCAATTCTCATAGGAGGAGGAATTCTATCACTAGCATCAGAATCAATGGTAGAAGATTAGTCAAGGAGGCTGAGGTTAAAGAAGGCCTGGTTAGTGCTTTCCAAAGTCTCCTCTCAGCCTCAATCAATTGAGTTCATTTTCCTGTACCTCTATTTCACTCTGATCGCGAAGATCACGCTAAGTTGGAAGAAATGTTCACAGAGGAGGAAATTCTAGCAGCAGTCTTTGGGCTTAATGACGATAAAGCCCCTGGCCTTGATGGCTTTCCATTAGCTTTCTGGTCTTTCAGTTGGGATTTCGTGAAAGAGGAGGTTATGGGCTTCTTTAGGGAATTCTTCCACGATCGGCTGCGGAAGAGTCTCCCAATGCTACTTTCGTCTCCGTTCCCTATGGGTTAATTGTCGGCGATCTACGTGACCTAAGACCCATCAGCCACAGAGTCTTATAAAATTTATCGAAAGTGTTTGGCCAACGCACTAAAAGGGTTATGAAGCCAGTTATTTCCCGCCTCGACGCGTCATAGGCTGAGATGACTCGGGACGCATATTAATAGCTAATTTATGGGTCAGGACTCTATTCTAAGAGGGAAAGAGAAAAGGGATCCTTTGTGTTGGGGACATGAAAAGGCTTCTTACGATCACAATGTGGGACTTCGCTGCGTATGCTAGAGAGAATGGGGTTTGGTTCTAAAACGGGATTAGATGGATTGAACCCGGTGCATCCCTACGCCTTTGTTTTCAGTCATGATTAATGGTTCTTCTTCTGGGTTCTTCCGGAGTTCCAGAGGCCTGAGACAAGGGGATCCTCTTTCGCCCTATTTGTTTGTTATCGGTATGGAAGTCCTGAGTTGTCTGCTAAAGAGAGCGGTGAAAGGCAATTTTATTTCTCGGGTGTGCCTGGGGGCAGATGGAGGAAATCATCTCATCTTTTATACGCCGATGATACTATCATTTTCTCAGGAAGCCAATTTGGAAATCAAATGATGTATTTCCGGGAGATGGACCTTAATGTGGCTCAAGCCTCGTGTTTGAAAATTAACCTCGAATAAGAGCGTAGATTATCCTCCGGGTAGGTGGACAACGGGAGGTGTTAGCGGCCGAGCTTGGTCAGGCTGGTTCCTTCCCCACTAAGACTGGGTCTACCTCGAGCTCCTCACTGTAGCTTTGGAGTATAGGATTCTATTTGAAAGATTTAGAAATAGATTGTCCTCCTGGAAAAGACAATATATCTCAAAGGGTGGGAGACTTACCTCATTCAAGTACAATCGTCTAGCCTCCCTATTTACTCCTCTCTCCGTTTAGCACGCCAGCATTGCCTTATCAGCTCTGAGAAGATCTGCAGAGACTTTCTATATAGGGTGGTGGCAATCTAGAACGTAAACCTCAATTCCGGTCAATCGAATACTGGTTACAAGAGAAAAGTAGAGGGCGGTTAGGTGAGAGGCCTTTCCGACGAACTGCTTTGCTTTGTGTTGCAAGCCAAGGGTTTGCTAACGAGGACTCTCCGAGATCGTGATTAGCACCAAGTCTTCTGAGGAAGTCAGTCAACACTGTGGATATCGTGAGGCTATGGTACTGGCTTATGGAAAGACATCCGAAAAGAATGGCCCACCTTCTCCCAAAATTCCGTTTCCTCCTTAGGAAATGGTAGGAGGCTGGGCTTTTGGAAGGACCCTTGGTGCAATGAAACTATGCTGTGCAATGCCTTCCCCACTTTGTTCAACTTGGCGGCTCACAAAGATGCTAGGGTGGCAGATGTTTGAGATTTCTCAAGGGAGGATGGGGGTTGGTCCCCAGTCTTTCTTAGACTTTTTAATGATTGGGAGGTGGAAGAGGTGGAAAGGTTCCTTCACTTCCTGCACAACAAAAAAATTAGGCCCTTTCAAGAGGATCGGTTGTTATTAAAGGAGACTTTGACTAATGGTTTTTTTGTTAGTCTTATGTATCGTAGTTCATGATTCTCTTCCTATGTGACTTCCTCGGCGATCCATCCTAACCCAATCGCTCCTAAATCGGGTTTTTTGCTTGTGAAGCCTCGTAAGGTGCTTACCGACCGCCTAAAGAGCGAGGGATCCTCAGAATCAAAAATGCTTATGTGAAGAGAATGAGGAAACAATAGACCACTTGTTTATCCATTGTCTCGAGAGCCAAGATGTTATGGGATCTCTTTCGCCATTACCGATTTTAACTTGCGTTCTCCCCGCACGTTCGTCACCGCTTGGCAAAGTGTTAGTGTCGGAAAACTAAGAGAGTTTGGCTGGCGGCCCTCTCAGGAGATATTCCGACGTCGTGGATGGAAAGGAATAGTGGTGGTTTTCAGAACTAAGCCCCTCTCGCTTACGTGATGAAATCATTTTTTTGTTTTCCTTGTGGTCGTGGCTAAGTTGTATAGTGTTGATAACTTAAATTCGTCAGGGGTTTTTGTCTTGGATGGGGTATATAGGTGAGAGGGAGTTGGTATTTCAGGTCTTTCAGGTAATTTCCTTGGCACCTTAGCTCTTTTTCATCTATATACTTAAATACTGCTTTTTACCGATCAAAAAAAAAAAGAAAGATCCATGTAACTCGAGTGTAGTCATCAATTAAGGATACAAACCCACGGGCCCCAGAAACATTAGGTATAGTCGAAGGACCCCATATGTCACTATGAATCAAATGAAAAGGATGAGAACTTCTTTTGTTGCTAATAGGAAAAGATACACGAGTATGTTTTGCCAATTCACAAGTTTCGCAATGAAACTCAGAAATATATGATATTTGGAACAAATAAGGAAACATGACCTAAAACCCTAAAAGATGGATGACCTAGACATAGGTGATACAACTAAATGGTATCTTTATTTGAGGAACTGAGAAAAGACAGACAAATTATTACTAGTTTTCTGAGATGATTCAAGGCGGTAAAGACCGTTCCTTTTCTTAGCAAGTCCAATCCTCCTCCTCGGTCTGCTCCCAAAAACACAATAAGAAGGGAAAAATAGCATAACATTTAAGATCATGGGTAAGCTTTTGAATGGGAAACAAGGCCGTCGATTAATTTTGTACATGGAGGACATTTTAAGGATAAGGTAGGTGTGATGTATATGTCTCTCAAACCAGAATCGTAGGTCAAGAGCCATTGGCCAATGCAATTTTCGTCACTGGGCTTGGAGTATGTGCATGAAAAGTTGAGATTTGGATGTCATATGGTTTATGGCATCGGAGTCTATTACCCAAGAATCATCATAAACCCTGTTTGAGGCATTTATGCAAAGAGAGAATGAAGGTGTACTTGAAAGAGCCAAAGAGCAAGCTCCAGTAGGTTTGTTAAGGGATCCCAACAAGCTTCTCAAATTTTCTCCATTATTAACCCGCCTATCAATAATTTTCCTCGCTTTGGGTTGCTTTGCCATGTGCCGAGGCCTTCATGCCTCCACGGTTTCCCCATTCACGACTTGGTGGCTTACCATTCAACTTCCAACACTTCTCTTTTGTGTGCCTTGGTTTCTTGCAATAGGTGCACTAGAGATTGTCCTTGTTCTCATTCCACTGATTGTCTGTACTTAAGTGTTTAGGTAGATCATTTTTTCCTTTCTTTGGATATTCTGTTTTTGTTACTAGGGCTGATCCATCCAAGGTTGTGGTTTAAGCATAACACTTCTTCGACTTTCTTTGCCTCGAATCAGTGCCACCACCTCATTAAAGCACGAAACCTCCTGCTTGCCATGAATCTGGATTTGCACTTGATCAAATTTTGGGATAAGCCCAACAAGAAAATCATAGACTCTATCTTGCTCAATGAAATCCTTTAGAACAACGGCATCCTCAGGACATTTGGTTTTTATCACCCTATAATGACTGCTCTTGCCACAGTTTCAACTGGATTGACATTCAAGAATCGTTTTACTTCCCTGCAAAGAATCATCTTCACTCGACCACATACTTGAGCCGCATCTCTAGCTTTTGAATATGTTTGTTGGATTGCATCCCAAATATCCTTAGCCATAGCTAAGAACATACATGTGTCGCTAAACTCAGGAGTCATAAAATTCCACAGCCATGCCATAATCATAGAATCTCTTCATCCCATGGTTCAAAACGGGGATCTCCTGGTTTTGGCCTTGTACCCATAAGATGGCTGATCTTCCTTTTCCCTTTCAGCACAGTGCGAACAAGTTGAGACCATTTAAGGTAATTTTTTCCATCCAGCCTATATGTAGCCTGAATATTTTGCAATTCCCTAAATTGTTGAGATCGAACAATCTCCTCTGATTGCGTTGTAGTAGTCGTCTCTACAACCTTCGACATCTTCCACGAAAACCCCGATCTCTTGGGAATTAAGGCAGATCGCAAAAAAAAAAAAAAAAAAAAAAATCCTGCTATGAAGGCTATAAAAAATGGCAATGAAGGCTAGAATGATGCCTAGGTTTTAGAAATCTATGACTTTGATACCATGACACGAAATATGGGATGAAAAATAATAATTTCTCTTATCTTAGATTGACTATTCCTATAGTTTATATAGGGGATTACAAGAGAAGAATTAGGAAACAAGAGATATCTAACAAAAACCTTTAAATTGAGGGAGACAATTCCCTTAAATTGAGGGATTTTAAAATAATTCTCCTATTCTATTTACAACTTATTTACAGCTTGACACCCCATTATTTGATGAAATGAAATTTGGATTTATCAGGAAAGGTTATTATGTGATTGGGTATCTTGTCATACATTCTTGATGCTGTCATCTTTGCCATCCATTAGTTGTTGTTTCTTTGGAGCTCACTGTGTGCTCCCTATATACCTTGACGGGGTGCTTCTTTGGGGCTTGTTTGTCAAATTATATTATTGCAAATAAAAAAGAAAATCTTATCACATTGCTTAAAAATGATTTTGTTCTGAATCTCAATCTCTGCCTTTTTCATTTATATTTCTTTGGACTAGTCAAGATTAAATGCTCACTTCCATCGGAGTAGAATTTATATTCTGTATTGAATGCAGAGCTTATGATTTGCTTAGTTGCAGATGAGCTAAAGAAATCTTTGGTCTGACCTTCTTGCATATTATATTAATATTTACGGGTTAGAATGTACACATTCTAACCTGTATTGTACTCTCCCTCACTATCATCGGAGTGGAGAAGGCTTCTTGATATAATTATATTTGACTAATTTTCCTTCTGCATATTAGCAGGATGACATGAACATGGAGGTTGTTGTTCGTCCTGATTATTTTGTATATCAAGATGAATATTGTACGGAACCTGTGGTTGCTTTTTCCAGCAGTTGCATCAAAGTCAAGGGTTCAACTGATGAAAAGAAAGGATCTTTTAACTTTGAATGGGGGCTTGATGATATCATTGATATCAAATCTCAGTTGTGTGGAAGGGTGGGCCTCAAAACTCATTGTTTGGAGAGTTAATTATTTTGCATCTCTTCTACCTATAAAAAAAAAAAAAAAAATTTTGCACCGCTTCTACATGCTAAAAAAATGTTTCTTCTGTGGTTTGAACTCAGGTTGGAGTGGCAATGGTTTATCTACATGTAATATCGAAGGACACTGTGCAAGTTGGTTCTCCATGCGGCACATCAAGTAAGTGCAATCCTAAAACTTATCTTTTGTTTGCTTATTATGTTTTTTTCTGGTAAATTTTTTCCCGATTGCAACTCGAAATTGGAACCTCTCACGAATCCTCCCCATCCCTTTACCCCCCTTGAGCCAAGTCTCAATGACTTTGTTTGCTTATTATTATTGCATTTAATTGGTTGGATTATAGTTTGCCTTTACAAACTTCTGCCCTCATATAACTTTGGATAACATTCTCTCAGGCCCAAAACCATGGGAATCTTTTCCTGTTTGATTCTATGTTGGACATGGTTACTGGATTTTATGGATTCTAGAAAATTGCAAGCTTTTTTTCCTTTAATCTTGTTATGAAATAGGAAGTAATCTGATACTTTGTAATTCCCTCTATTTTTTTATTACACTTTCACTTTCATTTTGGAAAATCTAAGCTGCTAAGTCCAAATTCCCACTATGTTTTTTGTTACACTAATTAAAAAAAAATCTTGCGAGCTAATAGCTCAAATATCTTATTTACTGATTCAAGGGCACTTTTTCGTTTTGCGTTTTTGCTTTGTTATTTGCTTTTGTGTATCATGCTAGAAATAAAGATTTTGTTGCTTATTAAAGAAAATGGAAATAAAAAAATGAGGATTAAGAATCTGCTTTTCTTTAGTGAATTTTAACATTGATTTTCCCCAGGACAAGTATTAAAAAACTTGTTTTATATAGAGGGCAATTACTAATTTTACCTCATTATAACATACTGCATCCAGGAATTGAGGAGTTGAAGTTTGCTGTTGTTGATGCCAACTGGTCTGTCAGGCAGGAAGAGATCACATCTTTGCATGCAAAATACAAGTCTGTATGGAATGTTATGCTTGAGTGAGTGTTGAATTGCCTTTTATTCCTAATAGTTATGTCTTCATACGTTACAGTTCGTTAAAGCTTTGCTTTTGTTTCTTTCCCCTTAATTTTTGTTGTTTTGTCATGGAGAAGGTGCCTTATCATTTTCTGCACGCACCTGCATGATAGTGTTCAAATGAATAGAGCAGTATTTCAATGCTCAAGCTACATGTCCTTTGTTAACATAAAGAGTACCAACCAGACTGAAAAGGACGTATGAAGAGCCTTATGGATAACAAGAACTAAAATTGTTTCTATCGATAAAAAAAAATAACTAAAATTGTTTCTAAAAAAAAGCCACTTCTTTATACTCAGATAAGTTTCCGTTCTTTTGGCAGTATCCGTAATCATATTTTGACTGAGGAAAAATGCCATTGGATTGAGTTGTTCTTGCTTCTTCAACTTCTAATTCTTTTCCCTTCTTTTTTTGGTGGGTTGGTTTGAGAAATATTGCCATAATATTTTTTGACAGAGTTGTGAGTTGAAAAATGCGGGAAGGGATCTTCTGTTTGATGTCTATTTAGGCTTCAAACACCATAAGTGTGGTTGGTTTGCTATTATCTAAACTTGGAAACAGAAATTATATTTCTGAAAACAAATTCCTGGTTTTATATTAAGAGAGTTTGGTTTTGGCCTTTTGTGATGTTTTGTACATGCCTTTATTTGTACTTATCCTTTTACAGTGGAGGAGTATAGTTCTACTTTGATCAGGTTTTAAATTTTGTGAGAAGGACCTCAGTAAACTGACCAATATATTGCTAAAACAGGGCCTAGCCCCAGTGACTACAACTGTTATCAATATATATTTCATTTATGATATAAACATAATTGCCTATAAATTTTTTTTTTTTTGATAAAAACATAAATAAATTCCTATCAAAAAAATAAAACCATATATAAATAAATTCCTTTCTAATACTTGGTCCAATTTGGCAACTTGAAGATCTTGTCCTATCTTATTTTTATTGTAGCATTTAATTCTCTTGGTGGATTACTTGAGAATTGTGGTAAATCATATAAAAACCGATCTGAATAATATTTATAAAATTGTATCTAGTTATATAAATAAAGAAATAGTAGAGATACCAAGAGCCTATGTTTGTACTTGTTTTTGAAAACAACTTTTAAAAAGTAGTTTCTTAAAACTGTTTTATGATATTGATATTCTGTATAATAAAAGATTATTTGGAAACTTAAAATGTTTTTACCTATTTTTGATATTCTTAAATTATTTTAAGAATAATTTTTATGTCTAGTGTTTTATTCAATTTGTTTCTGTAGTTATTTTTTTAAACAACCTTTTTGGTATGTGTCTGTTACTCTGGCTTGACTTAAAAAAAAAAAATTAATGCACACTCTAATTTGTCTAAAAAAGGTGAAAACAACAGAAAACAAATCAAAGATTTTCTTTAAGGACAACTTGTTTTCTATTCGAAAACAATCTTTAGCATGTTTTTCTAACCTTTCATTTTGGAGATGGAAAACTATTTTCAGAAATAGTTGCTTGAGAGGCCCCAAGTTGTCCATGGGTATGAGATTTTCCTAATTTTGAAGGGGATCTCATATCTATAGAAGCTAAAATTTTATAAATTATCTGTATCCAATTATGACAATCTTATACTTGTATTTCAAATATCATAAACCTTGTTCAAATCCTTGTGAACCAAATGCATTCCCGAGATCTTGTGAGGATTCTCTCAGTATTATTTTGTCTAAAGAGTTGGTTAGGTGCAATTCCTTTTAGTTATCCTAGGAGATAGTTAAAATCCTTGGATATAGTTAAAATCCTTGTGAGCAAACGTATTTGTAAATGCATTTTTTTTTTCTTTATAAATTTCTATTTTCTATAAAGAAAAAGCCGTAGTAGTGCATCTGGTGCTCTTCTCTCATTTCCATAGCTCAAGAGGATAAATTTCTCTCTCTTTTTTCTTTGTTAGAAATAATATATGTATTAATTAATCCTGCTTTTTATTTTCTTTCTCTTCTTGGGCTAGCTTGGTTCATGATGTGGAACACCCTTTTGTTAGAGATATTTTTATCTCAGCAATCGGCCTTAGTGGGCTGTTTTGTTTTTTGCTACTTTGCTTTTGCCCTTTCCTTGGTTTGGCTATGGCTCCTCTCTGTATACGCCCTGTATACCCCTAGGGGCCCTTGTTCCTTCTTTTTGTTATATATATATATTCCTGTTTATCCATAAAAAAAAAATATATGTATTAATTAATGGGAAAAAACATAAGGTTTAAAAATCCTCTCCATCAATAAAAACTTGATCAAAACGCCTAAGAAGACCTTTGCTTTACATGGAGGTTTTATACAAAAAGGAAAGAAAAACTATCCAAAAATAAAGCTCCAAAGAAGAAGCAAACACGATTTTTTCTTTTGTATCAAAAAATAGAATTCCAAGTGCAAATCGAGCGATTAATGTTACACTAAGATCAACTTTTGACGAGCTAAAACTCTTCTTTTAAGCCTAGTGAGAGCTTTTATATCCATTTGGGTAATTTTATCGAGAGAGCTTCTAGCTTAGATATGATATTAATATTGGGGAATGTCTCATATGGGAAATATGGAAAGAAAGGACACGTCTTTGAAGATCTGCCCTTCTCCTATAATAGACTTAAATATTTTTTTATCACTGCTCTTTTTTCCTTGGCTGGTATTTTAGATGTGGGGGAGGATACTTTTGTTAGAATTCTTTTGTGCATTCTTTAAGCTTGATTTGGGGTGGTAGTTTTTTTGCAGCCCTTATTTTTTGTATAGGTTGGGTTCCCTCAGTATATTTCCTGTATACTGTGGGGGTCCTAGTTTCCTCCATTTTTTGTTTATAATATATTATCTCGTTTTATTGATAAAAAAAATAATATTGGGGAAGAATTTAAACCTAGGATCCCCTAAAGAGAAGGGGATGGGCTTTGTGAATGGTTGTTCCTTTACCAACTTGAGGAGAAATCAGCTGACTATGTTCTTCATTGTGCTAAAACAAGGATTTTGTGGCACTTGTTATTCTTATTGTTTAAAGTTGAGTGGGTGTTGTACCTATCCAAAAAAGAAAAACGGAAAAGGTTGAGTGGTTGTTACCTTCTTTGGTTAGAGAAACTTATTCAAGTTGGTAGGTGACTTTTGTAAGGGAGAAGGGTAGGAAGGTGTGGAAGGCCACCCTTTTATGCTTATCTCGGACCATTTAAAGAGATAAGCATTTTGATCAATCCTTTTTGTTTATTTTAGATTTTGTTCATTGGTTGAACTTTTTAATGGGCTTTTTGTTGGTGTGTCTGTTTCATTGCCTTGAGGCAACTTGGTGTAGTCCTTGTGTACTTTGACTTGTGAAAAACTTTTTAATATTTAAATTTAAAATTTATTTATTTGTTTATTTGTTTTTGTACAAATGTTGTTAATAATATTCTTATTTGCTTAGAAAGCTTTCTTACATATAAAAAAAATTCAAAGGAAATATTAATAATATTGTACATCTTTAATTGAATGGGTTGTTTAGAAATTATTTCTTCAACAATTGTCAATGAGGTAAACATTTTGGGTATTGTGCCCCAGGTATGCTACCTTTTGATTTTAAGATGGCTACATCGAATTTTAACAAAGCTGGTTCCGTTAGCTCACCTTAGATATTAATCCATGATTTGGTTTGATTTTGTCTTGGGTTCAAGAAGTGATAGTGCATTATCATGTTGTGTTGAAATTACACATATTAAAGTATAATGGATTTCTTTAAAATGATCTCAGCGGACCTACTTTTATTGTTTGATTTTCAGAAAGTTTCATCTTTTGGTCTGAGCCCTTGAATTCTGGTTTTATTCCCATGTCCCCCTCTCTCCACCCACTCATGATGCATGCGTGCATGCGCACACGAATAAGAAAAAGAAAATTCTTATCCTTTGTCTACATGCATGATGAAATGATAATTTATAACTTTCACAAAATTATTTTATTTATTATAATTTCTTGGTGATACTAATTGCATTTACTTCTGTTGTTCCAATTGTAAAATTTAACTTGCTCTATCAAAATTTTTTTTAATGCAGCACGGATATGGATGGAGATGCTTTAGGAGAGGACAACTTCCTCAACCCAAATGGATATTTCCCAAAGTGAGTGAAAGCAGTTGATTTCATGTATTTGAATTTTGATTTATATGCCTTATCAGATGAATTTTGATTTCCTGTAATTCTTTGGTTTATACTGCATTGAAATATTTTGTTGTGATTGTCTTTCTTTTGGGTTTCTTCATGCATATGTATACCCATGGGTATCTCGTGCAGGTATTTATTTGGTAGGATTCTTGGATATTTTTTTTTTCTTGTTGAGATAATTTTGGATTTGGTTTCTATGCCACTTGTTCTGAATTTTTGAGGGATAAATTGTTTTACTGTAGTTTGGATATACATATTGATGCTTTCACTTGCAGGATGAGTAGGTGAGACTATTAGAGCATGCTTCAAAGGAAAATTGATAGTTATGCAATTATTTTTGATAGGTAAAAGTATAGTATAAGAGGGACACCAAAACATTGCCCCAAAGTATATATGAAATATATGGCAGGTACCCAAAGGCTCACCTGAAAGGGAAGGAAGAGAAACAAAAACATACCTGCCTTCATTTGGAGCTTAACCAATCAATAAAGCTAACAAGGGAAAAAGGCCCATATCTTTAGAAACTCTTGACCAAGACCTTGAACTATAAACAAAAGAAAATTTCATCCTTTGGACCAAGATCTCTGCATTAACAATCTGTTTTCATGTTACCGATAAAAAAACAATATGTTTCCATGTTAAATGTATGGCACAAAATTGCCAACGAAGAAGCATTCATGGTTTTTTTTTTTTTTTTTTTGATCAGTAAAAAGTAGAATATCTATTAAAAAAAAAGAGCTCAAAGCTCCCAAAGAGTACACAAGAGGAGTACAAAAGGGGAGAACGCCACCACTCTCACCTATACCCCAACAAAGTTAAAATCAACCAAAGAACTTAAGCTATTCCACTATACAACTTAGCCCAAGACCATAATATGAATGTTAGGATTTCATCCTCGAAAGCGTATGGGATCTCATTATCAAAAGCCGCCTGCTCCTTTCATTCCACACCGTCCAAAATAAAACAAAGAGGGGCCAACCAAATACTCTTCCGCTTTTTTACCAACTCTAGCACTTTGCCAAGTATGAGGGCTTGGCGAACCGCTATGGGAACACCCATTATAATCCATAATGGCCAAAAAAGGTTCCACAACATCTTAGCCGTCAACAATTGATAAGCAAATCTGGCCTATCGCTTCCTCCTCCTTCACATAAAAACACCTGCTTACAAGGGTGACTTTCTCTTTCTTTAATTGGTCAAGAGGAAGACTTCACCCTGCGAAGCCTTCCCAAGAAAGTTAAACCCATCTGGGGAACAATGGTTCCAAATGGAATGCCAAGGGAAAACTGTAGGGGGAGAATGCATTATTTTCGACATGCGCTTGACCGTGAAACCATCAAAGCCTAGTCCCTTAAATAAGGCAATCTTCGAGCCGGGCCTAATTTTCTGTCAGAAGAAATGCCAAGGAACCTTTCAACATCCTCCATTTCCCAATCATTAAAAGGTCTTTCAAAGACAGGGGACCATCCCCCATCAACCCTTGAAGAGTCCCAAACCTCTGCTACCCTTGCATCTTTGTGAGCAACCAAATTGAACAGAGTGGGGAAGGCACACACGCCGACTTCACCAGTGGATCCTTCCAGAACCTCGCCCGCCCATCGTCTGTGCCAGATCGATGGCGTTCAGAAAAGGTGATCCATTCTTTACTAATGTCTTTCCATAACCCGCCATAACCTCCCTAATGTCGAATTCCACTCCATCACCTCCCCACCCTGGTAATCATCACCAAACGCCAAAGAGAATCCCTCCCTATCGCGCGAACCGTCACCACCTTCTTACAAAAACAGAGCAATATTCATCTTAGCAAGGCTTCTCACCCCAAGACCCCCACATCTTTTTTCAAGGCAAATGTTTTCTAATTGACTAGGTGAGGTTTTCTCTTAGATCGTCCCACCCTGCAGAAAGTCTCTCCGAATCTTCTCCAACCTTGAACAAACAATCTTTGGCATTCTAAAATGATAGAAAGTAAAACGGAAGGCTAGACAAAGTAATTCAATGAGTGTGATCCTCCCTTTGAGATGTACCACTTTCCAAGTTGCCAACCTTCTAAATCTTCATGGAATCCACCTCTAAAGCCCTGTGAGGCGCCCCAAGAGGAAGACCCAAGTACGTTGAGGGGAGGGACCCAACCTCGTAACCATGCTCAGCCGCTAACTCCTCCACATTGTCCACCCTACCCAGAGGTAAGCACTCCGCACTTTAATCAACACCCTTCAAGCCCGAAAGGCTTCAAACCACATCAAGGTCCATCTCAAATACATCATTGCTCAGTTGGCTTCAGAAACAGATAGGTATCATCAAGATATAAAAGGATGAGATATAACAATATCCCTCCGTCTCTACTCGTAAAACCCGCAAATCCGCAGATGAAACCGCTTCCATCGCGCGCTTACATACCGCCAGGCCGGTATACCAATGACAAAAGGTAAAGAGGTCCCCTGTCTCCTCAGCCCTCCGGAGCTCCTCGAAGAACCTTCCGGTGAGAAGAGCCATTAACCAACACAAAAGTTGAAGCCGGTGGATATGCACCATTTCATCCAACTAATCCATTTGAGCCAAACCCCATTCCTCTCCATAACCGCGTAAAATCCCAACTAATATGATCATGTTTCCTTTCACATCCAACTTACAGAGAATCCCATTCTCTTTCCTTCTTAGGATAGAATCCACTGCCTCATTAGCAATAAGAACTGCATCAAGAATTTGTCTCCCTTCTACAAACGCATTTTGAGACTGTGAAATAATCACCCCCATAACTCTTTTGATTCTGTTAGCCAACACTTTCATAAAATTTTTGTACATACTCCCACTAACCGATGGTCTCAAATCCTTTAAATCCTCGACAGTCCTTCCCTTGGGAATCAAGACCAAGAATGTAGCATTCAGGCTTTTGACAAACTGGTTATGTTCGAAGAATTCCTTAAAAAAACCCAAAACCTCACCTTTCACAAAATCCCAACTGAAAGACCAAAAGGCCAAAGGGAAACCATCGGGACCTGGGGCTTTATCGCCATTAAGCCCAGAGATTGCTACAAGAATTTACTCCTCTGAAAACATTTCTTCCAGCTTAGCAACTTGGTCAACCCCAATCTCATTGAACCAAGACTGTGTGGAAAGGCGGCACCGCTTGCTTCAGAGGCGTAAAGGGAGACTTTGAAGGCTCCAACCGCACCTTCTTTAATCTCGGGTTCCTCGACACATCTTCTACCATTGATCGATGTTCCTAAATTGAAAGTTCCTCCTCCCATGAGAATTGGGCCATCCCGTGAAAGAATTCAGGTTTTTGTCCCCCTTTCAAACTGTGTTTCCCTTAGATTTTTGTCTCCAGAGACCCTTCTAAGTCCACCCTTCTAAACCTCTCCAGCCTTTTCCCTCTCCGCTTCTTCCAAGGATGTGGCCTTTCCTTCTCCAAATCATCCCAAAACGAGATCCTGCTCAATGCCTCTTTCTTTGGACCTCAACTCTGCCGAAAACATCTTTGTTCCAGATATCTTCCGGGGCCTTTAGTTTGGAAGCCAAGACATAACTAAAGGAACCAGAGAAGTTCAAGCTTTGCCACCACCCTTTGAGGAGGTCCTTAAAACCATCAAATTTCAACCACATATCTCAAACTAAGGGAATCGGACCGACATAACTCTCACCGTTTAATAAAATCGGACAATGGTCGAGACATGTCTTTGGAGGGTACTTTGAATCGTATAACTAACTGACTTTCCCACTAGCCGTTACTAAAAATCTATCCAGCCGAGACATGCACTGATTATTGAGGCCTCCCCTCCAGGTAAAAGGACCCCCCTTAAAGGAAGATCTTCAGTCTCTAACTCATTCATAACTTCTGAGAAACGCCTCATAGAGTGCGAAAACCTGCCCCCCTTGTTCCTTTCATTAGGAGATAGGACCATATTGAAGTCTCCGCCTATGCACCATGGCCCCTCCCACAACCCTTTCACCGACCCCAATTCTTCCTAGAATGTACCCTCCGCGAAGCCCTCCACAGTTCCATGGGGACCGTGAATGCCCACTAAAGCCATCTTCCATTTTTAAAAATACACGTAACCGAGTACCGCTCAACCTCCATCACTCCACTTTCTTTATCCCAAAAACACAAGAATACCCCCGCAGCTCCTCTCGCCTCCACAACCTCCCACCCACCCAATCTTCCACCCCAAACTTCTAGCCGCCTCGTACATCTCGAAACTTGGCCAGTAAGCACACCCAAGTCCACCCCTTCAGACCTAATAAAATTCTCTCTGATGATATTCCTTTTGTCCGAATTTGTTCGCTCCCTCTAACGCTCCATGAAAAGAGCTTTAACTTCATTTTTTAACTTCAACAAAAATCTCCTTCCCCTCTGCTTGCCCTTCCCGCTATAGTTTATAGTGCATTCCAACTTCCTAATTCTCTCGCTCGACCGAAGGATTTCCTTTCTTTGTTACTCCTACTGACAACACGATTTTAAACAACCTAGAATCTCCGCATCAAACCCACCGTAGGATCCCTAGAAACTCTCATTAATTTAATCAAAGTAAAATTGCCCTCCCAATTATCATAACCCAAACACTCGTGACATGTCTCAGGGGACCCTCCTCCTTCCCATCCCACAACTCACTTATAATATCCGTCCGGGCAAAGTCCCTAAGTCTTCTCCCCATTCTATACCGCCGGGCCGACACAACTCCTGTCCGCTCGAAATCCCCAACCCTCATCCTCCAGCAACTCCTCAGTGCCGCACTGGGCCCCGTAAAGAAGGCGGCCTACCGAAAACAGAGCAAAGAGAAGAAAACCACCGGATGGAGGTCGATTTCAGACTCTCGAGTCGCATAAGCCGCCTTCCAAATCCTCACGACCCTTCGTAACCTCTTAAGCCCCCGCGCTCCACTATATCCGCAGCTCGACCGTCGATATCCTTTTTCAGTGGACCCTTGGCTCGGGGAAATAAAAAATGGGCGTTCAGAAGACATCTCCCACATCCCCGCTTTCTCACCGCACTCGAAATTATAACAGTCCTTCAGCCCAGATCTCTCTTCGTGTTCAACCAGAATGGAGCCCCACGCGCATATCCAAGCAGGATCATCCAGAACGTCCGAGGGGGAAGAGCCCTTCACGCCTGGTCGAACTCCCTCATCTTCACTCTTCGTTTCTCCTTCAGAATACATTGTATCTTTCTGGCCTGTTGAAATAACTGAGCCCCATTTTTGTCTTCCTGGGTCCCCTTGTTTTTGTTTTTGGGCTTTTAAGCATTTTACATTTTCGCATCGTTGGGTCCAATGAAAGTGTGTCCACCTCGACCAAGACAGCCTTATCAGGTACCCCAAGATGCCGGCCCTCTTTTCAGCCCGCTGAGGTTTAATCCCTCCTTTCCGGGGTCCGATTTCTGGGGCTCCATACATGTGAGACCCGCGTAGCCCATTTCAGAATCCACCCGTCAAGCCAGCCGCAGCCACCTACTGACCAAAATTCCTCCCACCACCTTTGTTCCTCCCTTTCCTCTATCCCACTGCCTTCCGAACTCCCCGCGCTTTTGCGATCAAGGCCGCCCTCGCTCTTACCCCCACCGGGCCCCTATCCGTGACTGGCTCGCTGGCCGCCTCGTGTCAGCCGCCTGCTCTCCCTCTCCATCTTCATCAGCCTAAGACAACACGACCCACTCTCTTCTCCGCTGCACTCTCCACTTTCTCATATCTTCCTTCGACTCTTCGCGCAGAACCCGGTGAGCATACCGTGATAAACATCTCTGTTACCCAAGGACGACCTCCCACCAGACTGCGTCGAGCATCTTGGACCTTCCAATATGTTGACTCCGTGCTTGGTCGAGACCATTGCTTTTACCGCACTCGCCCAGCTAAGCTCCCTTCTCGACTCTGTACTTCTGTCAATGGCTAAATGTCCTCCACAAGCGTCACCTATTCTCTTTAGGACTTCCGTTTTCCACAGGTGAAGTGGAAGCCCTACCACTCTAACCCATTCTTCTTGCGCAAACCCTTTTCTCCTGATACATCCAGAGTATGGATTCCATCGCTCCAACTGCAATACCCCTCCGGGAATTTTCCATTCAAGGACCCGTCGTTTCTATCGACGAATTCAAACTCCGTAAATAGGAAGTCTCTACTTATGGGCCACCCTCAAACCCTCTTCAAGCCTCCAGACTTCTCTAAACAAAGTCTCAAGCATATTTTCCTCAAAAATGGTCTCCGCTTTTATCTTCCACGTCCCGATCAAACTCCACTGGAGTAACTCTATCTCCTTCCCGGGCCCACAGTCTCCAACATCCACCCAGACCGCGTTGTCCACCCTCTGTTTTTCTTCACCCCAAGCCTTATCATCGGGAAGTCCTCCAACTGGATTTTTAACTTTACTGGGACCATTCCTCTCCTTCACTTCCTCCTTTGTCGGTACTGTGTTAATGATAGTCAGAGGAATTTCCTCCTGTCGATTGATGCCCATCCCTCTTAACTTCTCTGCCAACAAGGCCCACCCGTTCACAAGACCCTCCTTCCGGGAAAATACCAGGTTTTGCTCAACGCCCTTAGCGTAACAGCAGAACTCCCATCTTGGTTCTCCTTACGCCCAACCTCGAAGAAACGACCGCTCTCCCTCCATACCAAGGATTCCACTACGATAGACGCTGCTACTAAGACTCATCTACATTCTTCATAAGGTTGAATAACCCTTCACCGGCCGCATCCACGATACTTCTTTCCTCTAATTCGCTTCGTAATGACATATTTTGTTTTTTTACCTTCACCATCCACCGTAATCTCGAAGGATTTCGCCTCAACGGCGAACCAGTTCGCATTTCTCTCATCCACGCGCATTTTGTTCAGATGGAGGAGTAATATTAAACTCAACTTCACTTCCCTCTATCATGGTTATATATTGCAATTAGCTCAGCGTTCACATTTTATTTGCTAGTAAACTTTTTCAAATTGCCTTCTCTAAGGCTAGAAAAACAAAAATAATGCCATGCCTAACAAGAAGAGCTACCAAGGACTCTGAATGGAAATAAAGCAGGCCACTAGGAAGATCCAAAAATGCAAGGGGCATAAAAAAACAAAATTCCTTTCACATAGATCCAACC
The DNA here is from genome assembly GCA_016808115.1 of Tetrastigma voinierianum. Taxonomy (NCBI): domain Eukaryota; kingdom Viridiplantae; phylum Streptophyta; class Magnoliopsida; order Vitales; family Vitaceae; genus Tetrastigma; species Tetrastigma voinierianum. The sequence goes on from JAEQBH010001615.1 coordinate 910,671, forward strand.
GATCAATGAAATTGATCATGGTTAGGAAACCACCACCTATATAATAACAGGTTACAAAGAAAAGTGGATTTAAGAATTTGAGCTTGCATTCCTTTTCTTTTGAACACTTGTCGGTTTCTCTCCTTCAACAAAAACGGTATGCAAATGGGATAGACTATAAACCTTCCACTTTTTTCCTACAAAAGAACCATGGTATCCTAAAAGGAATTCTGTTATTGAAATTGATATATATCCCAAATAAGGAGGATTTCAAATTTCATTGCACTTCAATTTTTTTCTTTTTGATAATTAAACAAATATCTGATAAAAAAAAAAAAAAAGCTTTGGCACAATGCATATTGAAAGGAATGATAGTTTTGTAAATACTGAAAAAAAAGAATAAGAAAAAGTCACAACAAAAGTACTTTGGTACATTCCAATTTATACTATATATATGTGTGTGTGTAAAAAAAGAATAAGAAAAAGTCACAACAAAAGTACTTTGGTACATTCCAATTTATACTATATATATGTGTGTGTATGTTGTGTGTTGTATGTAATTATTTATTTAGTTATTTATATTATATATGCATGTATATATGTATGTATGTATGTATGTATGTATGTTTTCATAAGAACCTGCTGAAGAATTCGAGTTCGAAGCATGAATTGTTCTTGAATCAACTTGAACTATGCGCCTCTTTGTTGCTTGCATTTTTGTGAGTGGGGGTATGTACCGCAGACCCTTGGAAGTATTGATATGAAGGAATGTTAATGAAGTGTAGATGGCTTATATTTGATTTGTAAAGCAGGTTCAAGCATTGATAACAGTTTGATAGTATCTAGGAACATGCTTATTCTAAAGTGCTAGTGATATTAGTAAGAAATAAGGAATGGCCAGAATGCAGAAGTGAATGTTGCTTTAAAGGAAATTAGGTATCTGGTGATTTATTATGAGATGTTACAAGAAGAAATAAAAAAATGTATGTTTATATTTTTTGAGAAGCCAGCAAATAATATGATTATATAGACAAGTGCCAAATGTACGACACATCATAGTACACCTAAGGTATACAATGAGTGCAAGAGATGCAAGCAAATGGAAAGAATACAAAAAACAACTCTCTTATCAATAACCTAACCAATTTACAAAATCAGTTAGAGATATAGAACTTATTTTTATATACATCTTCACCTTCTAAGAAAAGAACTCTTCAAAGTATGATCATGTTGCTTTCATTGTCAAATGATCTTCGATCCCTTTGTTTCTAGGCAACCCAAAAGAGGCTCAATGAAGCCACTCTCCAAACCTTGTTTTTTTTTTTTTTTTGATAAGTGGAAGTAATTTTATTAAGAAAAGTTGCTAAAATAGTGACTCGAGAATTAAAAAAGGGGATTCAAGCCCTTGGTTGCACAAAAGACACTAGGGTTTACAAAAAAATCCCCAACTCACTTACACCAACCCAATCAATAAACTCTACAAGAGGTGAAGGACCATTTAGATAGATAACTTAGTCTTCGAACAAAGAAGGGAATCAGAAGAAGTCTTTAGTCTTTGTATGGAAAATAACTCATCTCTAAAAACCACTCCATTTCTACCCACACCAACCAAAATAAACAAGAAGGTCATGCTTGCCACACCTTTCTTCATTTTTTGCTGACTCAAAAACCCATCCCAATTCACCAAAGAATCCCAATCTTTACCTTGATTCGTCCAAGACATCCCAAAAAGAGAGAACAGAGGCTCCCATAACAACCTCATCTTCTCACATCGAAGGAGAAGGTGATCCACGGTCTCTTCATGCTCGTGGTAAAGGTAACATCTATTAGCAAGAGCAAATCCCCTGTTCTTAAGCTGGTTAGCAGTAAGAATCTAGCCCTACACCGCTTCCCAAGTGAAAAACGCACCTTAGGCTGCCCACAAGTCTTCCACGCCAAATACTAAGGAAAAGGTTCGTTGCGCCTTGTTTTTAAAGTCGTATACAAAGACTAACTGAGAAGAGACTATCTCTAGTCACTATCCACCTCAGAGTATCCTCAAGCTTATCAATCAAAGTTACTTTACTAAGCTAGGCTAAGAGTCTCTCCACCTCTTTCACTTCCCAGTAATTGAAATGTTTGGTAAAGAGGGGTGGCCACCCTACTCCCTCCTTTGGCTCCAATAGTCTCTTATCCAAGCCTCTCTTGACTCAGCAATAGCAAATAAGGAGGGAAAAGAGCCGCTCAAAGGAATCTCATCAAACCGAGCATCTCTCTAAAATTTCACTCTTCCCATTCCCAACCACAAAAGACACCCTGTTTGCTAACAAGAGGCCACCATCTACGAATTGCCTTCCACAATCCCATACCATACCCTTCTCTCACTTCACTTAAGCACCATCCCTCAGCATGCTCCCTATATATGTCTCTAATCACATCGTTCCAAAGAGCCCTCTTTAAACCGTGAAATGCCAACTCCACTTGGAAAGGAGAACATTATTGAGGCACCTGAAATCCTTGACTCCCAAGCCTCCATTTTCTTTGGTCATACACACCGTTGCCCTATTAACTAAACGAGTCTTTTTATCCAAATTTCCACCCACCTCCCCACAATGAGGTTTATCTTTTCAAACCTTCTTTTTTAAACTACCTGCATAGGATCCATGACATTCCAAGGGAACTTCAACATAGCCTTTTTTCTGGGTAGATAAGAGCAATTGTATGAAAAGCACCTAAAAAGGTAGCGATTTACACAAAACAAAACCCTCACCTCACTGATCAACCAATTGATAAATTCAAATAAAGATACTAAATGTACCTTGACCCACTTCAAAAACATTTACATGAAGGAGCGTGAAATACATAATCCCTCAAATCTGAATCTTTAAAGGCTCTTTGGTTTCTCTCCTTCTAGAGGGTCTAAAATAAGTATGAAAGAGTTGCTCTCCATGCCTTCTTTCTTATCTTACCAACAAAGGAACCCTGCGAACTGAGGACATGCTCGGTTGAGAAATGCATTCCTCATTGAACATGAAAAGTGCAAAGATAAGGTGCCACAACAAGGTTGCCTTTAAATAATGGACTGGGATATGGTTTGCTGACTCCTCTCCACCTTTACACAAATAATATCTGCTTGGAAGACAATAATCCATTCTTTTAGTTGATCTAGAATTAGAATTATTTTTCCCAAATTACTTCCCGATTTTTTTGTCTTTGTCAAACAATGACATCCTCAACATTTCTTCTGATCATTTGCCCTTGCAATAAGTTACTTTTCCACCTCTCCCAAATCCCAGTCATTTATTTGTCTTGTGAACATCAGTTTCAACTGTCCCTTTCCCCAATTTAATCCACATCTAGTTTATCTAGGTTTCTAGTGCCCATTGGAACAACTTTGGGAATGCCCAAGACACAGGATCCTCCTTACATCACCTATCTTTCTAAGATATTCACCCTCATACTATTTCCTACCATAAAAACCATCTTGGTTGTTGTTTTCTTCTGCCCATTCTGAATTGCCTTCCAAGACCTACCCCATAACCTTCCCGTTGAAAAAAGTGAAGGGGAACTGCTATAGAACCCTTGCCTGGGGTATGTAGGTGATCTATTGATTCTTATTCAACTTTACAACGAAAAATTAAAAAATAAGAGAGTATAACTTCAAAGAGAGATGAAAAGCTCGAGTTGCAGTACATCAAAAGGCATTGCTGGTGATGTTGGACTAGGTCTGCAGTTGTTCTGATTCTATAAATAGTTTGTTCCTTTTTTTCTCCCCCCTTGTTATTTTTCTTGATAGGTAATAGCAATTATGTTAAAATCACATATGGAAAGGGCATAGAAAGGTATTAATTTTGTATACCACCCAAGGCCAAAAAAGCAGAGGGAATTTTCTCTTCCCTTTTTAAATTCCTTCTTTTGCAGATGCAGATTATCCTGGTTACAGTTCACGCCTTTTATGGACTAAGATAAAACATTGTGTAAAATATTAACTGTTATTGTTGCATGGGTGGATACCTTTGTTTCAAGCACAAGGAGGTGCATACAATTGTTATGGGGTCTTTCTCTTTTCTGGTCACGAAAAAGCTTCCCAAATTTCTTGTCCGTTTGATGGTTGATCATTTTGTCTTTGTTGTAAAAGCTTTCCATTTTTGGAATTAGATTTCTTGTTAAACTTGGATTCCAAGTTCTGTCTTTTTTTGGGATGGGGGTCGGTTGGATAAAAAGCCTCATCTTGTTAGGGGGGAGATTATGTGTAAGGATAAGAGAAGTGGCGGTTTGGGAGTGAAGAATCTGTTTTGGTTTAATAAAGCTTTACTCTCTAAGTGGTGTTGGAGGTTTGCCACAGAGAGGGGGGCCTTCTGGAATGAGGTGATTAGGGGAAGTATAGGAACTTATAAAGGCACTCTTGATATGAGAGGGGGTTTAGTGTGGTTTTTCAAGGCAATCCCCGAAGTTGTCGGCCGGTGTTTCAGCACTTGTCCTTTGAGGTTGGTAATGGCCAGAGAATCAAGTTTTGGAAGGATACTTGGCTTGGGGATACCCCTTTAAAGGTCTCTTTTCTCTCGTTGTTTACCTTGGCTCCTTCAAAGGAGGCGTGGGTAAGGGAGTATTGGAGCAGTGCAACTGATGGCGGGGTTTGGAACCCTATATTCTCAAGGTCTTTCAATGATTGGGAAGTGGAGGAGGCAGAAATGTTGTTGTGTGGGCTTTGAAGATACACCCTGGAGGAGGTGGGCTTGGAAGATACACCCTGGAGGAGGAAGCTGCTGATGAGGTTAGGTGGAAGCTGACGAATGTTGAGGTTTTTACTATTAAGTCCATGTACAAGGCTCTTCAGATGAGTGCCATAGAGCCCTTCCCTTGGCACATGGTTTGGAGGTCTTGTGTTCAGCCAAAAATCGGCCTTTTCACTGGGGAAGTAGCTTGAGGAAGAATTTTGACCATGGATAAGCTTCAAAGGAGGGGTATTTCTCTTGTTAATAGATGTTTTCTTTGTCAGAATGCTGAGGAGTCAGGGGATCATCTTCTTCTCCATTGTTTCAAAACAAGAGTGCTTTAAGAGTTACTTTTCTGCCTTTTTGACGCTAATTGGATCATGTCAGGCTTAGTCAGGGATATGCTTTTGGGTTGGAAAGGTACTTTTGTTGGAAAGAGAAGAAAGAAAGTTTGGCAAGCAGCTTCTTCTTGCTTGTTTTGGATAGTATGGAAGGCTAGAAATAGAATTGTCTTCAAGGAAGATGTTTTGTCTATATAGAAACTAAAATATTTGTTTCTTTTTTTGCTTTGGTCGGAGACTAAGTTGTTTATAGAGAATGGTTCTTTGACCTTTAGATGGGTTTATTGATTGGGTGGGATGTAAGTGATTGAGGGGCTGCTTTGTATAGGGGTTTTTTGTGGGGGTTGAGTTTCTTCTTGCTTGTTCTCACTCTTGGTCGCAATTTTAGCGCCCTTTCCTAATACACTTATTTTTTACTTATCAAAAAAAAAAAAGTCCTCTCTTTTTCTTCTTTCATATGGTATTTCTGTTTTATACATTTTTCTTCCATAAACTAGCATGTAATGAAATATTTAAGATGTGCCAGATTTGATGACCAATTTGAGGAGGTTATCTATCCAAAAGGAGATGCTGATGCTGTTTCTATCAGTAAGAGAGATATTGATCTATTGCAGCCAGAGACATTCATCAATGATACTATTATTGACTTCTACATCAAGTAAGCTAATATGTGTAATTTCATCATCTTTTTTTTTTTTTTTTAATTCTTCTTATTATTACTATTTTTATTATTCTGTCCTTTCAACATCCTAAAACTTGTCCTCATTCTAGGATGACCACCTGGGGCAGAACCATGATTTTTTTTTGGGGGGGGTTGGGAGAATTTATGGTTTTTGCAATTTAAGTAAAATCATTTTGGCTAATATTAATGGATGCGGGCTACAGCCCAATGGCGAAAGCCGTAGTTTGGGGGGGGCATGCTCTAGTTTCCGAGTTTGAATCTCTTCCCTTCCTAAGGGAGCCTTGGGTTGCTTAGGGTTTCCCAAGCATTATAAGATCGGAGCGCCAAACTCTACCTTCCGAGTTTGAATCTCTTCCCTTCCTAAGTAAGCCTTAGCTGGCTCCACCACTGATGACCACTTCCCAATCCCTGACACGGTCCTCTCAAAGATACATTCAAGTTCCCAGGATTTTTTTACTTTTGATTTTCTTGATATAATTTTTCTGATTCTGCATTACAGAAATCACCAATCTCTTCCAAAAACCATTGCCCATTCCATAACTAAATTTCTACTCTCTTGCGGACTACTCATTGAATTAGAGTCTTAGCCTAATTCGTATGAAGCGAGCAGTTAAATATGTTTGGATGGGTTCTGATCTCAAGCAATGTTTTCTTTTCTAGCGGTAGGTACAAATCTGTGTCATTTCCTTTAGTGGCGCTGGTCGAGGAACATTATCTGTGATAGCTTAAAGGATTTATTTATTTTCTTGGGAATTGAGAAATGAGTTGGGGATTGAATGTCAATTTTGAACTGGTTTCAGAATTATCTTTATGTAAGGCACTTTGTGATGCAGTAAAACTTGTTCATCTAGAGAATATTTTCATGCAAGTGAAATTTTTGTTGTTTTCCAAAAGTGAAAACAGCCCAGGAAACCTAGTTAAGTGGGATTCGTAATCTACATTAAGAACACTTAATAAAATTAAAAAAAAGACCCACTTAAAAACTGCATTTTGTTTATGGGTGCCCAAAAAAAAAGCTCACCTAGGTGCGTGGAACATGCACAATGAGTGCTAAAGGATTTAAAAAAACACCCTCCTTTAGTAATATAACCAAACAATCAACAAAATCTGTTAAGGATTAAGGGCATATACCTATATACATTGTTGCCTTCAGCAAAAGAGTAATAAGGAAATGACCTTTTAGCGCATTGGCTCTAAAACACATATGACTTGAAGTGCATAATGGGGCAACTTGCCGAACATTTATTGGTTTTTCTTCCAAATATGTATGTCACCCTAGACATGTCTATTCAACCTTGGTCAGTAGCCAAACAGGGGAAAGCAACTACACAAAACCGTTGACATCAGATTGGATTCACTTTCCTTTTCCTAGCTTGGCTTTTCTTTCATGCTTGCCAAGCCTCGAAGATCAAGAGAGAGATATTACCGTCAGGTTCTAACTGATCTGAAACAGCTAGTTCAGTTGGTGACATTGGTTCTCCGTCTCTATTCTCCTATCTCTCACCCTGGTTGGGCTCTGGCTTAGTGTGATTAAACTGTGAATCAAGTCAGGAAGAAGTCCAGCTCCAAGAAAATGCCTTTTTTGGTCGAATAAGAGACTTTTGCTTCCAAACAAACATAGGTCATCATGATGGCGGACGATGGTATTTGATCAATTGATTCTTCATCAACTTTACCCATGTATCATCTATTGACCAAAATCCACCCTCTTTAATTTTTTAAAGCTAATCAAGAATCCAGACCTTTCCAAACATGCATCTTCTTCCAAAAAAAGAAAAAAGAAAAGAAAAAGCTTTTGATGGAACCTATGAAATCCAAATAGTCCTCATTGGAGAAGACCTAGACTTCCAACTGCAGCATAGAATATAGACTTCACAGAGAAAGAATAATTCCTTGAATCCTTGTGCACCTCACTAAAATGGAGAATTAGAGTTAGGATGTGGTTATGGGAGGTTCTAGGTTTAAGTCCTAAAATGGATAAAAAACAAACATTTACTTGTAAAAAACAGTTATAGAAGAATTAGAGTTATAATAAGTTACTAGGATCATAGTGGACTTTGAATTGCTTAGAAAAAACATTTCAATAAGGTTAATTTTTATTTATCAGAATATGGATTGATGATTAATAATATTATGCTTTCTTTCATATTTTGTGATTTTGAATGGTGAGACTCCACTAATTTCTTTTAGTGAGATTACTAGGAGGCCTTCCTGTGAATCTAATGTTTCTATCCCTTGTTTTTTGTCATCTTCTTTCTCTATGTTTTATTTTCTTGTTATAAACTTTAGCCCTTTCCCCTTTTTTTAAATCCTAAAATCCCTAGCCCACCTATTTCATTATGGACAATAGTCTTAGTGTTTTTGTACATCAAGAACCTAATGAGAACCGGTTAGGTGTTTGGACCTTTCTCTCCACTTACTTAGGCCTTTCGCTTGGCATAAGACAAAACTCGGTTTGTGTTCGTAGTGGATTGAGAAAAGTTCGAAGAAGACTTGTCGTCAGAATAGACAATACATCTCAAAGCTGCTAATGGTTTGAAGGGAGGCTGACCAGTTGTTTCACTAAGAAGTGCTTATTTTAGGCTATTGGAAGGTGCCTCTCCCCATTCAGTCCCTTCTAAAATGTTGTGGGATCCTTTTTTTTTTTTTGATCGATAAAAAGCAAATTTATAAAGAGAACCAAATCAAGGATCGAAACAAAGAACTCCTGGGGAGTACGGTCGTGGCAAGGGAACTTGAGCACTTACAAAGAAAGAAAACAAAACCTACCAAAAAACTACCTACTCCCCAACCATGTAAAAAATTTATAATCGAAAGTGTGTATTATCAACTATACGATTAGCCCAAGACCACACAAATCAGTTACAAATTAGCTTTAATTCTTTGGCGAGGGACCTCATTCTCAAACACCAACCTCTATTTCGTGACGCCCGTAGATCCTGCAATTGTACAACGGGCTAACCGATTTGCTTGCGCTTCTTACCCACGGTAGCTCCTTGCCAAGCTAGAAAAATTGGTGGGGTCCTTGGAAAAATTGGTTTTTAGTCCTGGGAGGCTTGGTGGGGCAAGGTGCTTACTTCTTCTCAACTTAAGAAAAGAGGCTATCACTTAGCAAGTAGATGTCCTTTATGTGGAAGGGAGGAAGAAGAGCTGGAGCACATTTTGATCCACTGTCCTTCAATTTGGGGACAATGGACTGATTTTCTTTATGTTGTGCTTCATAAATTGCCCCTCCTTGTTAAAGATTTTCTCCCCAAAGTCGGCCGATTTTCCTGCTAGGAAAAACTAAGACTATTTGAAGGCGTGTCCCGATCCTTTTTTTTTTAGGCTATTTTGGGAAGGAAAGGAATATTATTTTGAAGATGCGCACTCTTTTCAACCTCGAGGTTGAAACTTTGTTATCCGCTCCTTTTTACTGGGTCGGGTCAGGATCCCAAACATGCAATGCTTTTGTTAGGTTGCTTTTGTATAAATCCTATGGCTATGCCTAGGCTGTTGTCTTATTTGGGCTGGTTTGTATGCTCCTTTCCATTCTCTAGCCTTTTTTTTGTTAGCCTTCAAGGCCTTTTTTGTATATTCCCTGTATACTATTTTTTTGGTCAATATACTGCTCTTTATCGATAAAAAAAAGAACCCAATGAGAATCGGATTGAACAATCTATGCCTGAAGATGTAGGAAGAGATGATCATCACTTTCTATGACCCTTGTGGCTCATCACATACTTATTTGGATTCGTGGCTTTCTAAGGCCCCAACACCTGTAGCATATCACTGGTATAGACCTTCTAGTAGTTGACAAGCAATCCAAAAGCCTTCTCTTAATGCCTGCGTTAGAGAAGGATCTTTCCCCTCTCTTTGCGTCAAAATGCATCACTTATAATAGGAAACAATTTGACATGGCTGCACTTCCTTCGACCAAATTTTCAGATGTGTATTTTGTAATGAATCACGGAAGCTTTGGTGCATGACAATATGAAATGAAGAACACAAAGATAAAAAATTCATCATAAAAATACACGAGAGCTTTTAATGTAGTTCGGCCAATTATGCCTACATCCACGGATGTGAGATATTTCTACTATTCTTGAAAACACAAAGAACAAGATTGAGTATTTAAAGTATCAAGGACGACCAGGGAAACTCTCATGAAATCACAAAACCTCAGATTTTACAATACCGAGAAAATACCCTCACGTAAACCCCAATCCCTAAACCCTTACAGACCAGGCACACACCAAATCTCTTCATAACTTTTTCCTCGCATCTATATAATATTTATATGATTATTCTAAAAGATTTCCTTATTCAATAAGGAAACCTAATATTACAATAATATAACAACTAGGAATTATCCTATAAAATATTCTTTACAAAAAGGAATTAATATTAAATAGGAATTTGAGACATATTCTAACAATCTTCACCTTGGATCAAATTCCACCACATCTTGATAAGAGAGTAATCGACTCCACCTTGAACTGAAACTCCTTTTATCTTCATTTTGTGAGCTTCGTAATTTTTTGCTCTTTCAAAGATTTTTAATTATGAAGCTCTAATACCATTTGTTATGAATCACGGAACCTTTGGTGGATGAGAATATAAATTCAAGAACACAAAGATAAAGAAATCAACATAAAAGGTGCACGAAGGTTTTAATGTAGTTCGGCCAATTATGCCTACATCCACGGATGAGAGAGAATATTTCCACTATTCTTGAAAACACATAGAACAAGATTGGAGTATCAAAGTATTGTGATGACTAGGAAAAATCACAAAATCACAAAACCCTAGGATGCCCACAATACTGAGAAAATACCTCACAAAAACTCCCAATCCCTAGAACCCTTACATCTATGCACACACCAAATCTCTCTCATAACTTTTTCCACTCGCGACCCATAATATTTATAAGGATATTCCTAAAAGCTTTCCTTATTCTATAAGGAAACCTAATATTACAATAATATAACAACTAGGAATTATCCTATAAAATATTCTTTACAAAAAGGAATTAATATTAAATAGGAATTTGAGACATATTCTAACATATTTCATGATTTCTTGAATTATGCTTTGTTAATAGAAATCATAGACAATTCAACATTAATACATTGGACTTTCCATCAGTGTTTCGCTTGCTTTTGTTGGGAAGGTGGAGGTATCATAGAGAATTAGGTTACTTTCATCATTGTGTCCCCTCTTACATTATAAACAAGTTTCCATATCCTTTTTCTTTCCTGCAGTTTCTTTGTATTACTTCAAAATTATGATGGTTTGGGTATAGGTTATTTTTTTAATCATTGACATGCTCTTTTTGAACATGTTAATTGATTGACAGATATTTGAAGAATAAAATCCAACCTGAAGAAAGGCATAGGTTCCATTTTTTCAATAGTTTCTTCTTCCGGAAGTTGGCTGATCTAGACAAAGATCCATCTAGTGCTTCTGAAGGCAGGGCTGCTTTTCAGCGTGTCCGTAAATGGACTAGGAAAGTGGATTTATTTGCAAAGGATTACATCTTCATTCCTGTAAACTTCAAGTAAGAATTAGTTAAACTAATTTTTGTTTTAGATAAGAAATTTCTACTTAGAACTTCACTGACACAAAATTTATGCCGTTTTTTTGGCAGTCTCCACTGGAGTTTACTAGTTATATGTCATCCTGGTGATGTGGCTAATTTTAAAGGCAGGTTCTTGTTGAATGAGGTGTCGTAAATCAATGGATCATAGTCACCTCCTCATTTGTGTAATTTGTCTTATTTCAGATGATGTTTTGAAATCCCTTAGAGTACCTTGTATATTGCATATGGATTCAATCAAAGGAAGTCATACAGGCCTCAAAAATATTGTTCAAAGGTATCCTCTATGCTTTTGACAGATATATGTGTCTCTATTTATTTGTTTAGTTATTATTTTTAAATATCTTGAGTTCCCATATAGTAGCTTGGTTCTTATTATTTACACAAATATCAATTTCTTGTCCTTTCATACTCTTTTCCAATTTTCATTTTTTTACTCAGTTTTTTATTTTTATTGTCTTTGTGGGTTGAGTATGCGAATGTCCTTTTGCCATAATTGGATAATTTTTTTGCATATATTGCAGATGAGCATGCATTTTGAGTTTGTTTAGGTTGGTTCCAAACTGAAGTTTAAAAATTTACCAAGGTCCCAGTCCATGGATTCTAACTAATATTAACTGCCTAGATCAGTTCTTGAATTTCCTAAACTTGGTATCCATCTAATCTATCAAGCCAAATTTCATTATTGTGATTCCAAATTATATGTTGGTTGCATAAAATCACACCAAAAATACAATTTATCTTAAATATGTAAATGGATTTATTAAAAGGCATTCTGAGCCAGTTACCCGATTCGGATGGTTCATCTTAATCACATGTGGGTGTGCTGATTTGTCAATTATGAATGAACGTTAATATTATGCAAAAAGGAAATGGATGGCATGATTTCAGATTGTGCTGGTTTCATAGCATAAATCCTTTTAATTCCTTAGTGGATTCTTTTATTTTTTAAATGTTCTAAGTCTAACCTCACGTTAAAAAATTGCTTGGCAATTGTTTATGTATCGCTTTTTTGCCTTTGAATTGCAGTTACCTTTGCGAGGAGTGGAAAGAGAGGCATAAGGAAACTTCAGAGGATCTATCTCCAAAATTCTTCAATTTGCGATTTGTCCCACTTGAGGTATTAGCTCTAGCCTTAGCAAGCTTGTGGGAGCAACTTCGGAGCATAATCATAAGTGAGGAATTGCCTTTATGCTATTTCCAGCACCCTCCTTATTATAGGAAGGAATGAGGCTATGGAGGTTGATTTAACGGTTTTTAACATATATGCACTTAATATTTACTTTTGTTGATATTCCAGGGTGCAAATTATATTTACAGAATTTGGTGCAAAATATTGTTGAAGTTTAGCACAGAACTGGAAAGTTATCAAGAATGTTGATCTTGATTAGTAATGCAGGTCGAATGATTTTGACATAGAACATAGTTACTTGCCTCAATTTTGTGGGAGCCTCTAGAAACATTCTTAAGGACTATGGGAAAATTGGTCTGAATTTCATTCCCAAGATTTTAAAGGAGATAACAAGCAGTTTTGAGAAACACAATATGTGGTCAAGCTTTGTTCATTAACCAACCTGTAGTACATCCTTTATGATCCTTATGAGTGGGTTCTTTTCTCTATTACTTGAGGCCTTTATTTTGATGTGTATATGATTATGGTTGATGCTAAATATGGATGGTGATTCATTTAAAAAAGCAGTGTTGAGTTATGGAACTTATATGAGAATTGGTTCTTGTTGCTGTTATCTTTTATCTAAACCTGATGAGACTTTGAGATGAGCTGGTTAAAATCATTTGGAAGAACTTTGCTTACTTGACCTGCCTGTCAATCTTGCTCATATCTGACATCTTTTCTTCTGCAAGGAAATTGTCTCCAATTCCTTTGTGGTTCAATTCTTAGTTTGTTGAGAATTTATTTGGATAGAATATTGTAAAAAATATCTTTCATTTCTTATGTTTCATTGTTGACTAAGGAAAGACAAAATCTAAATATTTTAGGTGATGGTGGGGAGGGAGATGAGTATGTAAAATCCATAATGGAAAGACATTATGGTAAATTTATGGTGATGGTTACAAGTTTAAAATGTGAAAGTAACTGTACTTTTTTTGTAATATATCTTGTATTGAGTGTGTTTCTACTTTTGCATGTCATAGTACTTGGTTCTGTTCTCTCTTGCCTGTGGTATTGTTATTATGATGCTCTTACATTTTGTATGCTGTGCGTCTCAGTTGCCGCAGCAGGAAAATTCATTTGATTGTGGTCTCTTCTTGCTCCACTTTGTGGAGCTCTTTTTGGAAGATGCTCCTGTTGATTTCAATCCCTTCAAGATAACAAAGTTCTCCAGCTTTGTAAGTATCATTCTCAGTTCTTACCCATTCCTGTTATCCTCTCTTCTTGCTCCACTTTTTGGAGTCCATGAATATGGCATGTGTGCTTCATGACATCTATTGCACCAAAACCTGAATTATTTGATTTGGATTTTTTTTTCTGCAAGATTTGACTGCCATCAACTTGTAATAAGTTCTTTATGAAATCTGCGTTGCATTCACACAATTGGAAAAGAACTTGTTTTTTGACTGCTGCTGCCTACCTTATTCAACTCAGGGGACACTAGTGGGTTTAGTGGTGACAATTGATGATGGTATTGGGATATTTTAATAAAATGAACTTTTTGTTGTGTTCTTATTATGCCCAATCTTGTATCCTTGCTCTCTCTATTTCTGTTTTTAATTTTTCAATGTTGATCTGAAGCGCTGAATTGTTCTTGGATATTGTCTTGTAGTCTAGAGTTAGAATTGTTTCGTAATCTTATTGTTGCTTGGTTATGATGTCTTGAGATGGTGGGACCTTTGAAATGTGTTAGAAGGCATTAAATCTTCCCACTTTATTGGCTGTTATGAGTCCTCTCACTTCATAATCGCCATTAACCGAGGAAAGGGCTCCCTTTTTTTTTCTTATTGGGACAAATTAAGGAGGATCCACGTTACTTTCAAATTTTGTTTTGACTGAAATCTTGAACGCAAATTCTGAAAATTGAAGAATGAATGGAAACATCTACAGGAATTTTATCTGTTGGCTGTTCTTTAGGTGCTTCATTATTTGGCATTTTTGGACATGCTAACAGTTTTTCTTTCTCTAGCTTAATGTGAATTGGTTTCCACCTGCCGAGGCTTCTCTTAAACGTGCTCTTATTCAGAGGTTAATATTTGAACTTGTTGACGATTGTTCTCAAGAAAGTTCTCCAGCTGCTTGCAGTGGTGAGCTGCAGTCCCCTAACTTTCTTGGAGGGTGTAATGTGCATGAAACCGGGGTGGAATTTGTTTCAGATAAATACAATTCCGTAAAAGCTTGTAATGGAAATTTATTGAGTTCCCATGTTGACCAAGGGATTGAAATTACTCTATTAACATCATCACCAAGGAGCTCTCAGTGCGTAAGTGATTCAAGCTTGGTATTGAGGGAGTTTTTTCAACCTGGAGCTGCTACAGGATCATTTCTAGATGGACAGTATCAATCTTTTGACCCGACATCATCATTTCACAGGCTCAAGGGTGTCATGTCACCTATAGAGGTATTTAACCTTTCTTTTCTTTTTTCAATTTAGAGACATTTTGGTGTTGATTCTTGAATGAATACATTTTATGGTGAAGCACAATTAAGAAAAATATAGATTTGTTTTTGTATCGATTATTTTAGTGATAAAGATTTCTTCTTGTACAAGCTTGACAACCTGTGAATATGTTGATAAATGGTTGTCATATAAATAGATTTGTGAAGAAAGCATGGTGGTAGTGCTCTTAATCATGACAGGGAAATAGATCCCGTGACAGGGAAATACATTGTCATCTGGACATTCATTTCTGATAATCTGGATGTTTTTTATTTTAAGGTTTTTATCTTCCCATCCAGACATTAGGCCAAGATTGATTATGAATGTTCTTTTATTTCTATATTGTTGGTATTTTCTGGGCTTCTTTTACATTTATAAAAAAATTTGTTAGTCTCTACCATGGTATTGTGGTCAGTTGACATTGCTCAGTAAAGAAATCTTACTTCAAAGTCAGTTAAGAAGCCTGACGCCGCACTAACTCAAACCCTTTTTGCGCTTTTCACTCCTTTTCTTCTGTGTTTGCTTCTGGCCATTGCCCTCTGTTGCATTCCAGTAACATGCCAATGTAGCAAAATGTTCATCATGTGTGCATCATAAAATTGTCCCAATATTGACTGGTGTTTGCGAACTACAGGAAGAAGCCAGTGAACAATTTGTCTACTCACCATCATCATGTGAGGCTGGGCTCCAAAGACTGACTGGACTCTCACGTGAAGCATGTACCTCACGATATTCGTCCAGGGATTTTAGAACAGATGCTTCTTGGAACCCAGGAAATTCTGTGGAGCAAGCAGGGCATTTGGATCTTTGCTCATCACCAGAAACATCAACAGGTGCCTCTGATGATTCAATGGAAGTAGGTGTTGATAATGGCGACACAGTTGGGAATGATACGGATCTAAGTCAGATTGAGAAAACCGATGAACCAAGATCTCCGCCTATTGAAAACACCAACACCACACGTTTAACACAGGGCTTTGCCTGTGCCTCGGGTGAGCTTTTGGATGTTTCAGCTGTGGAAAGTTCTCAAGACACTGGTAAACTGGATAATTGCAACGAGAGGGAAGCAGCCCCTGCCTCCCTTCCCTCCTACGAAGAAAATCCACTTAAATTGTTCCATGAGAACTCGGATGTGGAAGGTAAAAGGAATATCCCATGCAACGATGTGCAATTGATTGATCATGACGAGGTATCCGATCCAGATGAACAGCAAGCTTCAAAGAGACTACGGCTTACACCACCACCACCACCACCACCACCACCTGAAGGGGAAAGGAAACTCAACAGCATCCTGTCAAAAGATCTGCATTTGTAATATGGGCTGAAGATAGGTATTTTTTCTGTTTCTTTTTTTTAGGGGTCTATGAATTTGGGTCTCATCAGGGTGTGTTGATGGTTTGCCATTCTGTGAATAGAGTTAAGGTTCATATTCCCAAGATGTGACAATTATGTAGAAGAAGAAAGCCTATGCTAACTACTCCGTCTTGGTTGGCTGTACTCATTTTGCTCTGGCATTAGTGTAGAAAGAATCTAGGTCATATTGGAGAGCCTTTATATTAACATATAAGTAAAGCGTTTCTTTTGGTTGGATACACTTTCCATTCAATATTTTAAATTACCTAGAAAAGGTTATTTAGTAGAGATAACTAGGGCAAGTTCAACACAGGAGTTTTAACTCCAAAAATATTGTTTTTATTATTAAAAATAATATATTTACTATCAAATCTTTCAATAAAAAATACATGATATGAGATACGAGACCACTCAATTACCAATCAACTTGAAAAAATAACATAAATCTCTCTTAATTCGAGTTAAAAAAAAGGAGTGAATGGGATAGATAGCAAGAGCGGGCAAGACCTTTTTTTTTTCTTTTTAATTTATCTGAATTAATTGGTTAATAAATTATTTTTCATATGGGGGCTTGGGCTAAAGTTTAACTCATATACTCTCATCGGTCATAGTTAATTTCTTTCATTTTTTTTGTCATAGTTTTTATTTTATTTTATTCAAATTAGTGATATATCAATAGGATACAAAATCAAATTCTATAAAAATCATAAAGGATAAAACAAAGTTCAGGTTAATAATATAATTAATCGATTCTAAACTTATACATTTGGTAATCCTATAGTTCATTAGTATACCTATGATTTAATTTTTTAACATATTGGCCGTTATGATTCGTTGTTTTTGTTTAATCAAATATGTTTTATCGTTTGAATCATTTATAAATACTTTTATATTAAGAGGACACAAAACCACAACACTGTAAAAAAAAGCCATATAAAAACACATCACAACAACACGAGGATGAAATCATGAATATGTGTGGGTCATAGTTGTGAACAAATGACAGTCTTTTATCTAATTCATTTCATATTTTTAATAAAGGAAGGGATCTTTCAGAAATCACATTTTTGAAGTGCTTTTTTCTAAGTAATCTTGTTAGAAAAAAAATCCTAAAATAATTTATCTCATTATTTTTAAAATTTTTTAAAAAGTTAAAATCATTGTTGATAACCATGCTTTTAAACTTAAAGTTAAAATCGTTATCGATGATTATAGTTTTAAAATTTTTTAAAGTTAAAATCGTTATTGATGATTATAGTTTTAAAATTTTTTAAAATTATATTCATCAATCATGATTTTAACTTTAAGTATAAAATCTTACTTAACAGCTACAATTTTAATTTTTTGAGAAAGTATAAAATCGTTTAATAGCAAAAAGAGACTGATTCGAACATTATTTTGGAAAATGTGTTAATTTGAAATCTTTTTTTTCGTTGAAAAAGATATATTTTAGGACATCACTGATTTTTTTTCTCTCAAACTCAAGAAGTTAAACGAAAAGGTAAAAGGACCTGGATCAACGTCGATCGGCAGGAAAGGGGAACTTCAGACGGTGTCCTTGGCAGTCCCAATTAGGGTAAAAGGCTTAGGGTTAGGATTGACGATGAAGCTGTTGGAGGAGTTGAACCAATCTCAGAGATTTGCATTGGGAGGGGTATTGGTGATCCTGTTGCCATGTTTCTTCCCCGCTCTCTTCACTCCTCTGGGTCGTGCTTTTCCTTCCGTTTTCTCAGTACTTCCCTTCTCTACTTTCTTCAATTACTTTTTCCTTTCCTTCCGTTTCTTAACAGGAACAGAAACAAAAAAAAAGGTGGTTGTTATTCCATTATTTTATTTCCCTTTTCTTTTGTTGCCTTTCTTGGCTACCAAACAACCTATTGCATTCTAGAATTCTAAGTGTATATCTTAGTGGCATTTTGATGATTCACACAAATGTAATGCAATTTGTCAATTAGTTGTACAATATTTCTTCTTCAATTTCTATTATTCTCTTGCTGTTCTTGATGACTTTCATCATATCTAATTTACATATTCATTTACAAATATAGTTGTATATGTCGGAACAAAGTTCTACTAGTATTTTGTTTCTTCATGGTCTTGTGTTAACAACTTTTTGTTTTCAAATATTTCTCAAAATCCATATATATAAAAGCTGATTGTAGGAGCAGAGTTTTTCTTAACATAGTTATAGAAGTGGAGACAATAGGTGCATTTCCTTTTCTACTCAAACAACGGATGTACTGCAGGAATGGAATGCTCCGAAACCCAGACATTTACAGCTACTGAAGGGTGCCTTGCAACTCCAAAGTGTGAGTAGTGGGTGGTAAAGTGGCAGATTCCTTATTTTTCTTTTTTCTTTATTTATTTTATTTGATTTTTGTTTTTTCTTGATTATGGTTGAGAATCTAGTAAATTTATTTTTGATTTTTTTCTCCAGTCTGATTGGCAGCAATCCGATCTTTGGTCTCCATTACCCAACCAAGGATGGAAATCCTGTGTTGAGTCTGCAGACACCCCTTGTGAGTTGCCACAAAACTAGGGTTAGGCATTAGCTGCCTTAAAATTGTTGTACTTCAAACTTATTGGGAAGGTGTTCTTGGAGACTGAGTGGTTCTCACATATGCTCTCCTAACAAACTCATGCTGATTCTGTGCAGCTTTGCCAAAGGATTCTCAGGGGTATGTCCAAGTGTTTCTTGATGGAGGATTAAACCAGCAGAGAATGGGGGTAGGTAATGAGTTTTTACTTTTCTTGCCTATTTGGTGCGTACAAAGAGGATGCAAAGTAAATGGATTTGATTTTATTTTCCTGTACTTTTCTGTCAATTGTTTTTCTTGAAATAGGCTCTGAGTTATATTTCCTTTTATTTTGAAGATCTGTGATGCAGTTGCTGTTGCAAAGATTTTGAATGCAACCCTTGTGATTCCCCACCTTGAAGTGAATCCTGTTTGGCAAGATTCAAGGTTTATGTTTATCTAAGTTTCTTTTTTTGATGCAATGCAGTTTTTAATCTGAAAATATGTAATTAATATGAAGTCGCATTTGCTTGTGCAGTTCATTCACAGAAATATTTGATATTGATCATTTTATTAATGTCCTGAAAGACGACATTTTTATAGCTAAAGAGTTGCCTAGCATATATTCTTGGAGCACTAGGGAGTATTATGCAACCGGCATACGGGCAACTAGAATTAAAACTGCACCTGTTCATGCTTCAGCTAATTGGTATCTGGAAAATGTCCTACCTGTGTTGCAGAGGTTAGCCAGCAATTTATCTTGTATCTTTAGGATTTACAGCAGTTTTTTTTAATAGTAAAAGCATGCCATTTATTTTTGTTTGTTGAATGGGGTTTTCTGTTAATTCTATGTTTCTCCCATTCGCTAGAGTTTTTTGATTATCAGGCTCCTGTTCATAACACTTAAGAGGTAAACATTGTCAAACATCACCTCGAAGTTACATAGGGAGCCCAATTTTTTCCTTTTCTGGATGGGTAAATAGCAATATATTAAAACAAGGCACTCCAAAAAATCAGCCCAAAATACAAAAGTATATGAAACAAGAAACATCCCCTCAAACATGACCTATCCAATCAATAAAATCAACAACAAAATAGGGGTTGGAAACTAAAACCTGCCAACCCATGCTCAGAGGTCACAGAGGAAATAACATGTACACTTTTGAACGAAATGACCCTCATCTTCAAGTGCTCTTCTATTTCTTTCATTCCAAACTGTCCAAAAAAGGCAAAAAGGAATAGTTCATCACACTTTTTTCCTTTTCTTACGTACAAAAGAACCGTGTGAACCTAAAAAAGTCCTCTAAGTAAAGAAGCACCCATTAAACCCTAGACAGAGAAAATAACAAGGTTCAAAGACTCCTAACCATGTTGCAATGCAAGAGAATGTGATCAAGAAATTCTTCCTTTGAAAGACATAAGTAACACCTATTATCCAAGGTTAAAACCTTACTGCAAGTAGCCTCCTAGGCAAAGAAATCCACACTTGATGGTGACCAAGAGCTCCAAACTATACTAACAGGAAAATCCCTTAGTTGTTCCGATTCCAGAGCCTTATGGAAAGATTTGATAGTGAATTTACCATTCTTTGACATTATCCATGGCACATGACCCTTCACATCTGTACAAACCCTTATTCCTTGCAATTTCTAAAAGAAATGCTCCATATCAACCACCTCTCAATCATTGAGCCGCTGAAAGAATTGGGATCCCTACCTCCCCCTTTAGACTGGATCCAAACATCTTCTACCCAAGCTTCCTTGGATGAGGAAATAGCAAAAACAGAGGGAAAGTGGTGAAGAAAGGATTGAATTCATACCAAACCTTTCTTTCACATCACATGAAGAACACCCACCCTCTTCCTCTCTGTACTTCCACAAATAACTTGCAATAAGAAAGCTTTTCTCTCCATTGCAAAACACCAATTCCGTTTTCATAATAGAGCATCATTGAGCAATGCCAATTTATTCACTCCCAAACCACCTTTACATCTGTCTAAGCAAATAATAGACTAACTTACTAAATGAAACATGCCATGTTTTCCTATTGCTGCAGTTCTGAATTGTGGAGCTGCATGGCATAAAATGGTAGTCACAATTCATAAATGATAGTTTTGAATTCTTGAACTACATTACATAAATTCATAGTTACAGTTCATAAATTGTTCCAGTTATGGAATTGCTGCTCTTGCCCCATTCTCTCATCGCTTGGCTTTTGACAACTTACCTACATACATCCAACGCTTGCGCTGCAAAGTTAACTTCAAAGCACTAGTTTTTGTTCCTCAAATCAAAGAATTGGGAGAGGCCCTTGTCAATCGCATCCGATATCCGCCTATTGAAATCAGAGATGGAGATACTGAGTATCTGCAGGATAGAACAGATGAGAGTAGCAACAAACCAAGGGCTAGGAAGTTTGTTGTGTTACATCTTCGCTTTGATAAAGTATGATCCTCTTCCATCTTTGATTTCTAAAAACATTTGAAGTTTGGATATGCTTGATATATCTAGGAAAATTGAACTGTTTTTAATTTAGTTTCTGGCAGAAGTTCAAATTCTAATTGTTTTTTTTTATAGATGAGTTAAAATTCTAATTGTTCTTGTCAAGAAATTTGAAACTCTGTTACTGGACCATATGCACTATATATAATGCTACATTGATGTGGTCATGCAGTTTGACAAGTAGGATCTAGAAACAAATAACCAACAATTATTCCATCCCCAGAGATTTCTGGACCATTAGCATGCTTCATCTAAATGCCCATCCATGATAATTGTCTGATCTGGTTTTTCTTTTAGAAGTGTGATACAGCCACCATTTTTTTTTTTTGTTGATAGAGCATGATATCTTCATGTTCCTTTGGAGTACCTTTGACACCCCAACCCCCATCCCCCTTTTTTTGGTTAATTATTTTGATTTTTTGTTTTTTAGGTAGGTATCCTCTAGGTTGTCCTCTAACCTGCTCTCACACAGGATATGGCTGCTCATTCAGCTTGTGATTTTGGTGGAGGTCAAGCTGAAAAAATGGCTCTTGCAAAATACCGTCAAGTGATTTGGCAGGGAAGGGTCCAAAAATCTCAGTTCACAGACGAGGAGTTGAGAAATCAAGGGCGCTGCCCATTGACTCCTGAAGAGATTGGATTGCTTCTAGCAGCTTTGGGCTTCAGTAACTCTACCCACCTCTATCTTGCTTCCCACAAGGTTTGTCATGTACTTCCCACAATGATACTAGCGTTCAATAAACAGTTCCACTGAACCCTGGTAGCTTGATCACTGATTATTTATCTGATTTGTTATAACTTGCGTGTTGAGTTAGAGCTTGAGAATGGGATGAATAAATTTCTTCTCAGGTTTATGGCGGAGAGGCTAGGATCTCAACTTTGCGCAAATTGTTTCCCTTAATGGAAGATAAAAAGAGCCTTGCTTCTGCAGAGGAACTGGGCAACGTTGAAGGGAAGGCTTCTTTATTGGCTGCAGTCGATTATTATGTTAGCATGCAGAGTGACATCTTCATCTCTGCTTCTCCGGGGAACATGCACAATGCATTGGTAAGATTTTCTAGTTAACTCCTGGGGGTGTTTCATTTCTGCACAGATCAGCCAATCACTGATTTTTCAGTTACTACTTACTAGTACTTGTATTAGAGCCTATCTTCCAATGGGAGCCAATACGTTGTGCACAGTGCACAGTGCCAGGGTAGTATCCAGTTGTGCTATGTCAGACAGCAGTCTTTAGTTAGTTTATTAATTAATTTGCGCCACTAGATTATGGCTGAATAAGAAAGACCCAATGTTTTGGCTGTCACATTCTAAATTGAGATTAAATAATATCTTGATGGCATATAACCAGGTGGGACACCGATCTTACAAAAACTTGAAGACTATAAGACCGAACATGGCATTGTTGGGCCAGCTCTTCCTGAACAAGAGCATTGAATGGTTGGAATTTCAGAAGGCAGTTCTTAACGGGCATAAAAATAGACAAGGGCAAATCAGGTTCAGAAAGGAGAAGCAATCCATATATACATATCCTGTTCCTGATTGCATGTGTCAAGCTTAGCTGTAAGATCTTTGGAAGGTTCTAGTGATCCAAGAAATACTATTTGTTAAAGCCTTTTTCATGTTGATCTCTCTCCGTATTTGGCCTTACAATTTGTGTGCCTTGATGGAGCAGATATACTTGTGGAGGATATATTCTGGGAATGAATCACGTTCTGGAGATAGCTGCTGTTATAAGCTTTATCTCCAAGAGTTCAATGCAATAGCTACCTATGATTGCGATAGAGCTGCTTTTGTGTAGTTCTCCGAGATTGGCTCAGGTTACTGTAGTTTTTGGTTTATGCTCCCTGTAATCTGTGGTGGACAGAGTTGAGCGCTCTTCAGTTCCGTAGGATGTTCACTGTATTTGTTTGTTTGTTATCTAATGGGGGAACCGAGGATGCTGAGTGAGATATCAAACCTGAAAACTTGTATCCAAAAAACCTCAAATATGATCATTCTTGATTAAGAATATCTTATAGAGATTGGTGAAACCATTTCTTGAATTTCAATGGTCTCTGGTCAATGGGCAAATGCCTAATTGGCCCCAAGATTCTTTAAATAAGATTTTACATTCCTAAGTGGTGCATGACTACGAAGTATGATACACACTGCATAATGCCAGCTTTAAAAACACAGCTTTAAGCATTTTCTGCATGGTGGTCAAACCAATGACCACATTATGACCTTCCTACACCACCCCCACTGAGAGCTCAATTTTGCACTAGGAGCCGCTGATGTCTATCTGACTTTCTTTCTTATCCATCCCACTGGATGCTAAAATATTGCCATTCTGGCAGGCAGCCAATTCTTTCGACTCCATGACACTTGGGAACGGGACCACTCCCTCAATTGGGAGTGTCCGTTTTGAGCCCTCAAGGGCTACACCAAGAACAATGTTCTCTTCCAAGGCAGGGGTAGAGATTGATGCTCGATCACCATCTTCCCTTGCAAATGGAGTTGCAGAAGGACCATCTGCTTTTCCATCGGTAGACTCTGGGTCATTCAGTAAGGGCTTCTCAAAAGCTGATCCACCTGGGTTTATGTCCTCGGGACTCGGTCCCTCCTCTGTCTCCTCCCTCACCTTTTCCGTGCCTACCTTATTAGACTGCTGTTTTTCATGGTTATTTTGGATGGAACCATCAGGCAGAATATTTTGGATTTTTGGGTCAGATATTGACGTTGTTGAAACCTTAGGGTTTGTGCTTGATTTTGCTGTAACATTGTCATCTGGTCGTGGAAGCGAGTATAGTCTGACGGTGCTCCAGCCCGGCATCTGCCTAGTGGGCCATGGTGATTTGCATCAATCTTGAATCCTTTTCCAAGTTCTAGGCTAGTAGACCTTGTGGAAGTTTTTTGTTCTGTCATCCCACATTTTACTGAGGCTCAACTCAGCAGAGACGTTTGGTGTCGGATTGGAATATAATATATGGTAATACATGCAAATATATTACAGTCTTTCCTTCTATCAGCCCACTAAATAATCAGAATCAACTGGTCTCTTCCAAAGGTTGGTTTTATGATGGCTGACAACTCTCAGAAGATCCAAGAGTATTGCTTCCTGATTCATCAACATACATATGATTCCATCTTATGCAACCTTTCCAGTTACTAACAGAATATAGCAGAAAAATAATGTAAAAACTTACAATGAGGGGAAAAATCATTAACGCACACTGAAAAGCATATATCCATTATAATGTATTATCAATAGAGGATGCAATTACCTTCACACAAAGATACTCTTCAAATCGTGGGGTTTTCACAAAGCAAGATACCAAGATCTGCACAAAGCAGTTCAACGATTTGATAGTTAACACAAGATCAACACAACCTGGTCAATCAATTCATGATTGTTATGATGATCGCATGAAGATAAAGATGAAACAGCGGCCGAAGGTAGCCAACCAGATTGCCTAAAAATGGAACTGTCGCCCTCTAAATGCTATAATCAGTCATGAGATGAACGGCCACACCAAGTCACCTTGAAGAAACCAACCACGTTCTGATGCTAAGAGAGAAAATTTCAGTTATGAACACTCTAGATGTGTTCATATGAACAATAAACTAATACCGTTTTTTTTACACTACAAGAAGACATGAAGGGGTTCCACATATGCACCATAAACCTAAAAACACTCTGCAACAAAACCAAACTACGTTCTGATGCTAAGAGAGAAATTTCCAGTTAGAACATACCTAGATGTGTCTATATGAAATATGAACAATAAACTATGCAATTTTTACACTACAAAGGCTATCAGAGGTTCACATGCCACCATAAACCTAAAAACACTCTGCACTTGACAAATTGGTTTTTGATATACTGAAAGGAACTATGCACTTGACAGATTTGACTCTGAACACCTTCGACTGTTAGTGTTATGTCCATGACAAATGAAAAGCAAGTAACAAAAACATTTTTTTTTTTTCAAAAAAGGCATCTTGCTCAAGAAGAGATAATAAACCCCTTTTATGAAAATTTGATAAATTAATCGAAAAAAAATTGCATGACAGCCTTACCAGAAGAGCCTGGTTCTCTGGATCGATATAGTCCAGAAACACTCTTCTATGCAACCTTTGCTGCTCTACTTGAGGATTTTTGGCTAAAACCTTTGCCTGTCGCTGTATTCTGTCACCAGAAAAATTATTAATTTCATGTAGTGAAGGACCAAGCAAAGCAAGTAAACAAGATCTAGTTGACAAGCAAATATACCAATTTAAGCTCACTCACATTAATCTTGTTGACATCCAAGTGGCTGATGGCAAGGTGAGTCTTAATGGCATGTGATATACAAGTAAAATTATACAACATTCTGTATTTAATTGTGGTTGAGAATCTGAACTACTTCAGTCATCTCTTACTTGATGTTGGTGATATATTCACAATGTAATGTCTGCATTATTGTGAAAAGACAGACACAAGATTGTTGGAATTATTGTGGTCTTCATGACCAATGAAGTTCATCTCCTAGATTACAGGGGTTCATGACTTTTTATTTGCATCACCCGTATTTTATATCTAATGTCTTTGGAAAGATTAAAAATATAATGCATACAAAAAAGTACAAGGTATTAGGTACATACCGACATTATTTTTTTTTTTTCATATACAATTAATACAACATGGAACAAAAAGAGTTGGATTCATATAATCTCAAAGGAAACATTCATTTGTAGCTCTCCATAGGTAATGTATCTTGAAATTATATAAAAGGGCCCTTACTCCCTCTCTCCACTAATTATAAGGATGAGAGATTTTGCATCGCGTATGCACACATAAGGAGGGAGTAAAGAGATGAAGATACAAGGTGTCAATACTAGTACAAAGCAGCAAAGTACTACCTAAGTGGTTCAATTTTGCAAACAATCAATGTCAGGTTATCTTTACCATAAGGTGAATTTTGTTCTTATTGATTCATTTTACTAAAAATTAAAAATCTTATTTTCTTGATTTTCTAACAAACGTCTGTCAATTCCTAATCTCATTCATGCAGCAAAGCAACAAATTTGCCAAAATCTCACTTATATAAAGTAGAAGCTGTGGAAAGGCCTTCTTTCTATTAGCTATAATCCCTTTTTAAAAGTTTGGTAAAAAAAAAAAAAGGAAATACCTCAACAGTCCCAGAAACTTCATAACCTTCAATCTTTGTTTGAATCCACTCATCCACAACAAATGGTCGTGTTGCATGGATCATTACGCTTGAAAGGAAATTTGTGAATATCTGAATGAATAAAAAAACAAGAGAAGTTTTGAGATAAGTGAAGATTAATCTGCTTAACAGAAAGAATAAAGAAATTCCACTCTAGAATAGTCATGAAGAAGATATACATAGGGATGATCAAGAGCATGCTATAACCGGAGAGACTAAGTTTGAATAAGGAAGACAAGGTGAAAAGGGGGGTTTGCATGAACCGAAGAGACTGAGTTTGAATAAGGAAGACAAGGTGAAAAGGGGGGTTTACCTCACGACCAGCAAGGGTGAGCAATACTGTGCCAAGACCCCCAGCAGTTAGACATTTTTGAGTGGAAAAACCCAACAACTCCATGAACAATGAAACAGCCGCCACCCATACTGCAGTATAAACAGCTTTCCCAGCAAACTGGAAGCCCATCTGCCAAAAGCAAGAAAACATTGCTGAGGAATAATAATTATTCATTGCACTCTAACTGTTCTTTAGCCAAGTATCAGTTAACAGCCCCCTAACCAAAATTTCAGACCCAAAAAAAAAAAGCATGCTATGATACTTCCAATGGAGGATAGTAAATGAGACATAATTTCCAGAGTGCCTAGGCATTTGAAAAGAATCAATAATAAAATATCCTTCAATTGGCTCAGATACAAACCTGGCCACAGCCTTCATGAAAAGAAGGAAAAAAATAAGCATGTTAGAATTTAGAAAAGAGCTAACAATGATTTTAAGATGTATGTGGGTCCCGTGGGATTAGTTGAGGTATGCGCAAGCTAGCCTAGACATCCATGGTTATCAAAAAAAAAAAAAAAGATGTATGCCATCAACTAGGGAATTCATAATAGAAGTTTAAACCAGATGAAGTTATAAGAGAAATTTAGATCTTATTTATGCACTCAAGGTGCAATTAGGATAATGTTGACTATTCAGTATTCACTACCATGTCATTATCAACACATAGACTACTGTGGAAGGGCTTAAAAATCAAATAAAGGAAGAACCATGATTAAAGCATGGAAGTCAACCTTACTAACACTCTAATTTATGAATCTGAATTTTCATTGTAATATTGGTCAGCCATTTCATAGAAGTATTTTTATAATAGGAAGGATGATCAAGAAATATACTGATAAAGAAAAGGAAGCAAATATTCTTGGAATTTGGAGAATGGCAGACTATATTAACAACAAAAAAAAGTATCGACTTATTAGCAGCAAAGGTAATAGGAAAAAGGATTTTCAAGAACCATTTCCTAGATCCACCTTTCCCTAATACCAAGTAGAGAAAAGTAGTAAGATGAGAAAATCCATCCAATTGTTAAGAGTCTCAACATGACCTGAAGTTCTGAATGCATGGGCTACCCTCAATAGCAAATGGTACATAACACTCAATTTATGCTCCAAGTACCCTTCCTATATACTCCCAAAGATTTACAAAATGGTGGTTCATTCCAAAGAATAGAGGGAAGTTGGCCAAGTTTGAACTTTATTACTTTATATTCATTTATTAACTCAACACTTAGCTTGACTTTGGAGAAACAATAATAATGGCTTTTTCCAGTAAATGAAAAGGAAAATAATATTAAGGCATTGCATGGCATAAACACTACATTCAAAGGTTAATTTTAGCTGAACAAAATCATCCACCCTAGTAATTGCTTCCATCTGATTTAGTGATTGCAAGGAAATAATTAGTAGATTCACATGCTACGAGTTGATAATCTTTATTAAAATAAATCTTTTCCAAAACATGTAACCACAGTGAACTGTGAGGCAACTTTGAATGACAGAACAAGATAAACAACAGGGAGAAAAAAAAAGGTCCCATATCATAAGTAACAGAAACATACATTTCTAGCATCACTGGAGTCATTGCTTTCCTTGAAGAATTTTTGTACTTGTTGAATCAAGCTGCACAAAATGAATATGACCACATTTAACCACTCAAATGCATACCCCGCATAACTAAATCCAAATGGTTGGAAAATCAACAAGATAAACACCAATAACAGAAATTTAAAAAAAAGAAGAGTGAATAGTTGGAAAGATAATATGTATTTATGGCAACCAACGAAAAAGCAGAAAGCTCTTCCAACAAACATAATCGCTTTAAACATGTTTAGGATGCACTAACCACTGAAACAAGACTCATGCCAACACAGAATAAGAAACTTGGTTTATTGTTGGACATTTTTACCATTGACAGTAAAAAAGCAAGTTTTTAACTGCAACAAATCCTCAACAACTACTTCTACTAATTACATTGATAAACATCTACCACTAAATAGCTTGAATGGCACTATGATTAAATATATCAATGAACTTATAGGAAAACTCCTCATGTGACATGATTTCCACAGCAACCACTCTCACCTTGATAAGCAATAGGCAGAGGCCATCACCGTTGATAATGATCGTATAAAAGTTAGAAGTCGTTGCTTGACAGCCTGGTTCTCTTTTGAAGGAAGAATTATTGGATCCAATGCTCTAAAAATGAACCCTGCTACGGTCAGTAAAGTAGACTGGATGGAAAAGGATGCTAGTCATGCAGAAATATATTGTTACAAACCTGCAAAGAAGCATTGCTCCGATCCAAATTAGCAGAGGTTGAAGGTAATAGATCAGAACATAATATGTACTACTCTTTTTCCAACTACTATCGGTTTTCTGCAAGAAATTTCCAAAAAACAAAGTATCAGATAATTAAGGGATTAACAACTGTTGAAAGGATTAAGAAAAGATAATGGTGAAAGAATAATAGTCTGTACATTGAGGAAAAGGTTCCTGCTGAGACGCATAAGTGGCCCTAAACCCCATGCAGCAAAACCAACAATGCTAACTGCTGGAACCAATTGAAGTACTAGAGGGCTTCCTTGTAAAGCATTACATGACCTGCATCACATGATGGAAATTGTGTCAGGATCATACACTTGAAAATGAAAAAGAGAGAAAAAAATGATGTTATTTGACATTAGGCCATGTGGGTACTGTATAAATATTAACCTCAAAATGGAATCAGGTGCACAAGATCGTTTTAGATGACAAAACTCATTACCTATGGCAATGGCCATTATCTTATCAGATCAAGCATGGAAGCTATCTTTGGATAGGGAAACTGTTAAAATTTGTTGACCATGCATATAATGGTGAAATTCTGCCCTCCCACTAGGTCTTCTAAAGTTCACTTATTTGTATTTAGTGAAGGTTCAGCATGTTATTTTGCTTTACAATTGGCAGTTGCATCTGGTTTAACAAATTTGACATTCTATACTCTTCAGTATTTACTTCAACATTTAAACAGGGTGACCAAGGACAAAGATGTACACTTGATCATCTCAGATATGAGGCACATCATGTTCTTTTAATGCTCTAAAACAGGTAATGCTCCGAGGTATGAAGTCCTTCAAACCTAAGAGAACCCAAGATAGTTAGTAAGATCACAGATGATTGCCACATGTCTAGGCTAGGAAGTAGAAATTTTGGGTTGGTTAGTTTTGTGGCTCAGGATAGTTTTATCTGCTGCTTTTATTGTGGGCCTATTATACTAGATTGTTCATATGAACAAAGTGTTATAAAAGAGACAGTCATCTAGACCTATGTGCACTTGATGACAACAAAGTACAAGAAATACAACTCACTTCTGGAAGAATTGAAAAAAAACACTTAGATGGAACCTTTCTTTTTTGGACATCAGGAACAAAGTATGTTAATGTCATAAAAAGTTTCCATAGGGAGAAAGGAATCAGCCCATAACTATAGAAACCTAGTCAACCACTAAAACCTCCACCAGACAGAAGATCTGTGCAAAGGACCAACAAGAATGTACAGATGAACCTCAAAACAAATTTTCTGTAAATGCTTGACCATAGCCTCAACAAAAATGATTAACAACCACAAGTTGACTTTGATAAATGTATTTGATGAATAGTTAATTCATTGAAGATGCATAACTACCATGGAAAAAATTGCTTATCCACTCAAAGGTGC
This sequence comes from Tetrastigma voinierianum, assembly GCA_016808115.1. NCBI lineage: Eukaryota > Viridiplantae > Streptophyta > Magnoliopsida > Vitales > Vitaceae > Tetrastigma > Tetrastigma voinierianum. The sequence goes on from JAEQBH010001615.1 coordinate 941,141, forward strand.
TAACTCTCACAAACTTATGAACACTGAGCTACAGCAGTACAAGTCATATTTATATGCAGATAAACTGAGTATATCAAGCAGTAGAAATACAGAAGCACTTTATTAGAGTTCACATGGTTGACTAAAGAAACTTTAAAATTACAAAGTGTAAAAGCAGATGTACCTTGTCAAGACCAATGCAGCAGATTTTAAAACTGAACTCAATTTCCCCACCTGAGTGAAAAGTGACTAGGAAAATTTGGCATCTACAGAAGATACAGGGTTATTGACCACGCATACTATTTAAAGATAGAAGACTCCAAAGCTATATATAGAAGATGAAATCTGTAGAATCAGTAGAAGTTCTCTAGACTTTACACTTCAATAATATTAAAGTTGTTAAAATTATACTTGTGACATAGACATGGCTTAATTGTTATCTTCAGTGAGCATTCTCAAAGTCATAAAAGATACTCAAATCATTAAATCATTGTGACAGGCCACAAGGGAATCAGTTCACTAATTGCTAGTTGAATAGGGTTGCATAACCCCATGACTAAATTCAAGGTCATAATTCAACACCTTACACCATGAGTTTTCCATCAAATTCCCAATGACGAATTGAACCAGTCATACAGACATAGCCCCATAAACTTCATCATCAATAGCAGAAATCTCCAAGGACAAATTTCAAGTCAGCCAAGTTTGCATCCAAATTGAAATGTTGGAGAAAAAGTGATTTTACAAAGAAATTAGCTCACATAAGTCAAACTTGCATACAGTTGGTGCAAATACCGTCAAACTGTCATACTTTACCCAACTAAATATTTCGACACTTGAAAAGTGCCAAAACATATAACTTAATATTGCAATATATACCAAGTGCTGAAGACATGATTATAAGCAATTTCAAGAATAATGTCTAGAAGAGCAAAAAATTTACCCATATACCAGTGTTCTAGGCACAAACTAAAACCTTACCGAGGCATGAGAGGAGAGAGTGATGCCCAGAAGATGTAATCTGCCTTTTGCCATCATAATCTGGAGAAGGGGGAAAAAATAACATCTAGGCCAAAAAAGACACTGTTGAACAAGAATGAAATAAAGGATACAAATAATGTACCTTGGGTTGGTTACTGCACCCATGCCTATTCTGAATTCCCAATTCACGGGATAAACGCATAGAACCAGCAAGGGCCATCCTTAAGAAATAGCAAGGATTCCTCTAGGGGCACAGTATCATAATGCACTTCAACACGGTCTATTCTTGGACAACAATAATTTAATGGAAAGGGCGTAGATCCCACCAGTTCCTGAACTCCTTCACAATTAAGACACCTAGCTACATGAAATAAAATTCAGTAAACAGAAAGTAAGACAGAAATTTATCTGGCAACTACCAACCAACCTCCTAAACTCCTTAAAACAACAATTCCTTTATAACTGTGAAGTAGTTCAATAGGACAGAATCAAATTCAAGATACCTTCACACAAGTTAACAAAATGTTTGGCAATATTAAAATAGAAACAAAGACACTGAAGAACCAATACACCTCAAACTGCAGAGCCTGAAAAATCAGAAGTATAGATTATACAACTTTTGTCCCCAGAAAAATTCCCGCAACTCAAATGTTCCTCCACAGTCCACACTAGAGATTAAGCTAAGAAATCAGTTTCTTTCACTGATAATAATAAAAGGTACGACTGGATAATTACCTTTTTTCACAAGATCCAACTTCAAGACTAGTCCAAAAATGGATAGTATATCATACAGATTGTGTAAACTCTCTCCTAGTTGGAAATGGCCCTCCTAAAACCCGGAAATGTTTTTTTCAAAAAGTGGCTCAACCTATAAGTTTCCGGAATTGAAAACCGAAGGCTTCCTCCATTAACTTCTCAAGCTAAAACTGTAGACAATTCAAAGAAAAAGCAAACTTAGGTTTTTCCTACCATTAGGTTCCAAGAAACGGAAAAAGAAAAAAGAAAATTCAACAAAAACCATCGGAACAACGGTACAAAACTGCGGTCATATGACTCTTGTAGGGAAGGCGAAACATACTAAGTTTCAATTATCCTTTTTCTTTACCTCCTCTTCTTCGAAGCAGTTTCTCAGCAACTGAACGGAGCGGAAGGTGAATTTCGTGGACACCAATCCAACATAAAAACCCTAGATTCCAAAATGCTCAACAGATAATCACATCGGATCCACCAGGCACTAATCGCCAAAATCCATGAATGCTACCTTTCTTGGAAAGCAAAACATCAGAGAATCACTAGATTTCACCTCCTCAGAAACGGAAAAAAGGGTATATCAGTTTCAGCTGGAAGTTGGAAAGACGGTGGATGATAAAATGCGCCGGGAGGGAGTGGAGTTTATGATCAAAATTCAATGTTCGGGACGACGTTGGATAGTGTCTGTTGACGTGGCTACTCCAGAGCGTAATTCGTAATTCTCTATCTTTCTTTGTTTTTTTTTAATCCGAGAGACGCGGCGTCATGTTGACCGACGTGTTAACTCAACTTAGCCTTTCATTCACGAGTCTAAAACTCTATAGTTGATTTGAAAAAAAAAATTATAAACCACTCTACGTGATCCAAACACGCTATTTTAAGTATTAATTTAAATTTAAAACTAATTTTATAATATTTTTTTCCAAATAAACTATTCCAATCTAAAACCCTCCATTCACATGTTAAACCGGGGGTGTGAGAATTTCACGAGAAACACGTGTACAGTGCGCGGGTAGCGGTGATTCAACGGGTGATGGATAGCGGTTGAGTCTCGAAATATCTTTCCATTATTTGTGAGAAGAGTCGGTTCGGTTCGGGGCATGAACAATTGGAGATGGATGTTGTTTTGGATAAGCTTACGTGTTATTTGAGAGCGGATATTAATAATTCTGATGGCCCCCACGGCACACGAATGGTTCAATTGAAGAGGAGGTAGTATTACTAAATGTAACAACATGGGTCCCCAGTTTCTGAAGCCCGGTCCATCCATATGTTGCTTGTCGTTTATTTGGTTGACGAGTGTAGTAGATGAGACGAAAATAAATAATAAAATGGTTAGGGAGAAAACACAGAGTCAGTGAGTGAATCTGATTGGTTATTTATCAATTATCCATTCCAATGATTGAATGCCGTATAAAAAAATACTTCACGAGACGTACGACCAAAATAGTGTTTTTGGGGAAAAGAAATGACGAATTTAATTTTTTAATTAAACTAATATCTAAACTAGTGTGTTTGGGTTATATAGGATTTATGTTGATAAATATCATTATTCTTAATAGGTTTTTTCAAAATTTAAATCTGTAATCATGGTATGAGCTTTTAATTTGATTCAAATGTGGGTGTTAGGAGACGATGACGTTTGATTTTTAACCTTTGATGCGTTATCTTCTGTGACGTTTGAGTATTTTTATTTTTCTTTCCAGGTCTTAACTATATAATTCACTTTCCCTTTTACCACTTTGATTTAAATGGAATTTAAAATAATATCTATTGTTAAGTCTCAGTGTGAATAGATGTGGACATGAATTTCCATCCAGTTTTCTTCAGTTAACCTTCTTGCGATAACGACCGACACTGATAAGATAAATCTGACATGGATGTTTGCATTATGTTCTTAAGTACTTAGTAGTCATTAGGGTTTGATTTGATCCGATTTTGCTACATTCTTTCTTTTCGTAATTTACTCTGTTAGTCACGGTAGGTAAATATCTGGAAAGCAAGGACTATTTTTTTTTTAATTTCTTAGATTGGTAGTTTGGTTGGTTTGTTTTATTGATAATTTGGTGAAAAATCCTTAGGTGATAATTTTGTTGGTGTGGTGTGTTTTTTAAACAAAACAGTCCTATAATTTTTAACAAACAATCCTTGGCTTTGCGTGTTTCTTGAGGTTATCTGCTTCTGATTCTTAGTTGTGAAATGGAAAATCTTATTTTCAGCAGTTTAGAGCGCGGTCATACCTGTTCTTGAAAAGCATTTTTCTTCATTTGGTATGAATTCTGTCAAACTAGTATTGTTTATAATTGGCCCTGTTTGCCAAATAAATGTGATTTCACTGAGCTAGTTATTTGTTTAAGCGTTTTTTGTTATAAATAGAAAATATGATAACGTAAAATTTTATTTTCAGCAGTATAGAGCGCGGTCAGACCTGTTCTTGAAAAGCATTTTTCTTCATTTGGTATGAATTCTGTCAAACTAGTATTGCTTATAATTGGACCTGTTTGCCAAATAAATGTGATTTCACTAAGCTAGTTATTTGTTTCAGCGTTTTTTGTTATAAATAGAAAATATGATAACTTAAAATTTGTTTGGGAAGTATGTACGTGTGACACCCCCGACCCGCCACCCATGTGCGATGTAGGGTGAGGGTGTCACTGTTCATTTTACCTATATACTATAACATGTTCATTCATACACTAATAAGCATGTATCTTGAGATATATTCTATGGCGGCGGAATTTCAAAATATATTCAAGATCCACAAATGAGAGTGTTCGACTTATACAAAAACTTTACATTTGTTTATAAACAACAAAATAATGCATGTAAAGAAATAGGCGAAAAGTCTTCAGGGTAGGCATCTAGCTATGTGTTGACCTTGAGGAAATGATGAAGGGTTGTCAGACCTTCTTGCCTCTGCAAATCCTGTGAATTGGCCAGGTGCTAACTTTAGCAGTGAGACTAAACTCTGCGGAAGACCACTTAACATGGATCATCCATTACATACATTATATTCATCTAACATATCTATATTCGAACATCTTTATAATATCTGTATTTACTTATCATATCATATTTACAAAATTTCTTATCCAACGTTCATATACATTTGGTATGTCATATTCAAGTGTTTATTTATCATTTCTGTGCCTGCTATAAACCTTAGAAGTGGATAAATGATATAAGGGCGAAGCGTGTAAATATGAGACAACAGACCGTCTATAAGAACCCAAAAGGCAGAGTTATGTATGCAGAGGCGATGTCATCATAAGGGCCCGAAAGTCTTTGTAATGGCAAGCTAGGTGTGATCGATATGTTCATGACTTTGTTTTTTCCTTAATAGAAGCGTCTCAAATCTATTCTACCTGCAGGGTTAACCAGACCGTCAATGTGTATTTTATATTTAGTCACAGTATCATATTCCCAGATAATTATTGTCATCCAGATATTTATAAATCATTGTGATATTTGGTTCACATATCTCATTTATATGTGAATAACTATAGTTTCCATATATTGCCCATAGACCTATTGCTATAATTCCAATTCATCAAATATATATGGATGGATTCTGAACTCGAGGGTCTTTCAGCAGTCAAGATCAGAAATCAGACCAGGACAGAAGAAATTTATGATCGTCAGTTGAAGAGAATACTGTGAGCGGTGACTAAACATAGCCGGAAAGAGACTCTGCCTTGTTTTCATGATTTGGACTAATATGAGTTGGTACTACTTCAGAGCTATATGGATGAGATTCTAGACTCAAAAGAGCTTTGTAGAGTCGAGAAACGTCGGAACGGAGTTCGGGACGAAAGTATGACCATTAGAGTTGAGAGGCTACATGAACCGGTGACTGCAGAGTAGAACCAGCGGAGCCTATTGTTTTCATGGTTGCAAGTTTCATATGAGTTCTAATTTCATCAAGATATTATGGATGGATTAAATTGAAAGGAGACCTTAGAGTTAAGACATGAAACGGGTTCGGTTTGAAAAGTGCGAGCCGTCGAGTTGGAGGCTTCCACGTGAGCGGTGACTACTTTTTTCTTGATTTCTGGACCCTATGGGTTCCAATTTCTCAAGCTATATATGGATGGATTCTGGAGCTAGGGCTTTCCATAGAGTCTAAGAACATCAGCGGAGGTGACGAAGGAAATTATAACGTCAGAAGTTGGAGGTTTCCATGAACATGACTCTATTGAGAACCGTGGGACCCTCTTGTTTTTCGTGATTTCTAGAACTGCAGGTTCAATATCGTAAGCTATATATGGATGGATTCTAGACTCGGGGCTTTTCATAGAGTCTAAGAACATAGAAACTTAGGTGGATGAAGAAATTATGACAGAAGACAAAAACACTGGGTTTGGAGGAATTTGGCCGACTTCTCTCCTAAAATCCAATATTTGTATACATTATATTTCTCAGATTGAGGATTCTGATCAATGATCGAAAGCAAGCCAAACAATTCCCCAAAACGCATGAGAGACTTTATGGTTTGCTAACCCATCTTAGTGTGGGTTGGGGAGGTTTTAATCTAAGAAATTTGGGGAATCATTGCTTGGTTTGTCTGACCTAAACTATTTTCCACTTATTAAACAACTAAGAATCTAGTCTAGCCACATCAAACACTCTGTGCTACAAGTAGGGCTCTTTTACACCCAAATGCATCAAAAAATGGGTTTATGGTTTGATTTTTCCATACAAAAATTTTATGGTTTGATTTTTCCATACAAAACTTAACAAGTTCCATACCTTTCTTCTCTACTTCCTCTTCTTCTTCTCTTCTCCTCTCTTCTTCACTCTACGTTTCGTTCTCTCCAAAAATGAGAGAACAATTTAGTCTCACCCCTTTTTGACCTATAATTTTCCTTTTATTGCACTTTGTCCTCAAACTCTCTTATATTTTACCGTCAAGTTGCATGTCATTTATATAATAACCTACCATCTTCTTATATTATGTCTTTATGTCCCATTTTGACAAGTTACAAATTTACCCTTGCATCTTGTATAAATTAGGGTTTGAGAAATTTTCTCCTTATGAATCATAATTCTGAAAATTTCATCATTAATAATATACCTAACGTATTCAAAACTATTAATGTGAAACTAAGAAGAATCAATTTTTTTCTCAAAAGTAATATTTCGGTAAAAATGGAATTTTCTAGATCTCGGATGACAATGGACTTCTCAGATGGGGAGAAATCGTCTATAAAATTATAACCCAGATTGAATTCCGTTTGGATTCGAATTTGGTGGATTTTACGTTTTTCGAGCGTGGTGTCGGGTGACATATGGCAGGTTGAGGAAGTGCCACATGGCACCTCAAAGAGAATGAAACTTGGCATAAAGGGACGGTTCCACAATTAGCCATGTATGGGAAAAGGAGATCCATGGCACCATGATAGTACTGAGTGTGATGTCGTAAGGGGTTATGAAATAAAAGAAAAAGATGGAAAAAGAAAAGCCACTCATTTGGTTTGAGGAAGGAGAGGAGGGAATTTCCTATTTTGTCTCATACGTCATGCTCAAAGGAGGAGAAAGGCAAGAGAGGAGAAAATGGGAGAAATTGAAAATGAAAGTAAGGAAGAGGAATGAAAAGAAGAAAAAGCAAGGAAGGAATAAAACAAAAGCCAAAGGAAAACGTGGAGAGGAAGGAAAAGGAGATGCAGAAGGTTTGTTCTCACATTTCTAGAGAGAGAGTGTCTTCCTTCTCTCTAGGTTTGAGCGATCCAATGAGCCAGTTCTTCCCTTTGACAAGAAGAGGAGAGTTGTTACACTGGAGAGGACAACGCGTAGGCACGGTTGAGAGTTTGACAAACTCCATAAAAGGTGGGGTTTCATCTACTTGTTTTACTATTTCGTGTTTGTGATGTTTGAGTTGATTAGGGCGTGGTGGCGTTTGATGGGTTAATCTTGGAACCAGGTATTAAAATTTTAGAGACCCATTTGTCTTGATCCCATACTTGATTTAGGAATTTATTTTGGGTCATTTAGGTGATAATTTATGAATTAAATTTGTATGTTGGTAAGTATGAGGCGGGAAGAGCTATAAATTTAGGTTCACCAAAGAGGAGCCGTCATAGGAAAGTGGGCTGCCCGTGGAGCCCGACCCACTTGCTATTTGGGGCTGTAAAACAGTCGGTTGCATAATGGACCATAAATGCTCCATGTGTTTTGGCATTTGGAATGGTGGATGTGAATGACTTGGTGACGAGGAAATAATAGATAGGTTAAGACATGATTTAATGTGTTAATAAAATGACCTAATTATATGGATTAAAAATTGTGTTTATAGCCGATGGAGATGAGATTATGGTTACTCAGTGACCTAAATTGGGTGATGATTGATGTGTTGAATTACATGTGTGCTCATTTGTAGTTGATTGAAAATATGCATATTGGCCGTATTGTATAATGATTTTGAAAATGGCATAATGCATTTCATATGCGCTGGAAAGTAATCTAGAAGTTAGGTGTGAGTGCATGACATGGTATTTTTAATAGCCGGACATGGTTGTGAAAGAGATTTCACGGATGATATTAGGAGAATTGGGTTGGGAGATGGGCCAACGGATCACTTCGGATGAGGACCATGGTGTTGAAAAGCTCTGGCAAATTCACCTCGGAGGTAGTCATAACATTTTCCGACACGTTTGGTAGTATATTTTCAAGAACAACAAGTTTTGTTTGAAATGATTATTTTCTCATACATGGCTTGGGCAAGTGTGAGTGAGTCGGTGGACTACAAGTGACATGGGGTGATCATGCCAGACATTCAGAAGTAGGAACATGTATTTACTTGGTGTGTGTTTACTTTGGAGCATTGCATATGCACTTAGGTGGAAGTAGCCATTTAGGGTGATTCCAGCTGCGAGCATTAGCTCACCACAATCGAGGGATTATATTTTTAGTGCAGGGGCGCTCGAGATGACTCAATTAGGCGATTTGAAGGGGAAAGTAGGTTTGTGGCTTTTTGAGGCTTTTTGGACATAACATGTATTAGAATAGTAGATTTTAATATATGTTTGTATAAAAGTCTAATCAACTATTAAATTATTGGGAGATAATTGGAGAATAGTTGTGATAATTATATTTTATAAGTATTGTTTTATGAGCCCAAGGGGCATTTTTACTCATGTATGCGTCTATGATCCAGAGATGTATTGAATTTCCGCGAGGTTGACGGGTAGTCAGCGGGCTGCACGGGTGTCACAATTAAAAACATATTGGGGGTAAGTGAGGTATAGGAATTGCTTCTTTGAGAAATTTTCGAGTTTTAGATTGAAGTATTTCGTTTGAAAAAAAAAAATGAAAAAATTAGTTTTTAATGGAAAGTAATGATCAAAGTAGTTCGTTCGTGTGGGGAGGATTCTGGCAAAGCATTGTTATCAACATCGCTCAGACGTGGCGTTAACGTGCTTTTAAAAAAAAAATTTACTTGCATAAAAAAAAAAATTTAAATTCCAATGCACGTTAATGCATTAACGTGCATTATCGTGGGTAATTTTTTTTTCAAAAATTGATTTGATTGATAATTTTGTCATTAACAAAATTTGGAAAATCATTGACAAAAATTGCTTTTAATAATGAATTATTTGAAAAATAGTATTGTGTGCAAGATGCAGAGTTTTTAACTTATGCTACAAAACTCACAATTTATTGGTTCATCCTTTTATTGTACTTATTCTTACTTAATATATTATATTGTTGTCTCTCATCAAAAGTCTCTAGATTTATTAGTCCTGACAATTTCTCATTATTCATTTTAATTTTCCCATTTATAAGGACAAAAGATAAATGAATGATTTTTATATATAAATAAATATATATGGAGAAGGGCATACACTTATCCATATTCGCCTAGTAAAATACCATAGTAGATATATGAGCTCCAAGGCATCACCTTATGAGTAAAGAATATAGATTTAAGTTCATTTAGGTTCTCATGTGCCAAATTTGGTTTTACTTAATTATTATCCCATGTGAACTTTCATATAGCCAAAATTTGTTTTTGGGTTATTCATTGGCTAAACAAGGTGATTGAATGTAACATCCATGAATGTAGTTTAAATGGTAAGGGTAATGACTTCTCATATTATTTAATTCATTTGAGACCATATAATTCATATGTGTGTATTTTAATTCATTGCCAATGTAATTAATACTTGCATTAATTACGTTGATACTATTTTTCCAATATGTTTTGTTAATAATTATACTGGTTTCGTGTTATTTGTTATAGATATGGCGTTCAGAGGGCTTCATGATGCAGATCCTTTGGATCGTCTTGTCTTAGTATTCTTGGAAGCGGGACATGCAGGTCGCTGACTTAGTAGATACAAGCGGTATGTATTTTTATTAATTATCAATTAATTTTACGATTTGTAACATATGATTTATATATAATCAGAAATTATAAATTTGGTTTCTTAGATTGCTGTAGTTTAGTACTACATACCGATAGCGGATAAGCCTTCATCGTATGTGGATGATGGATATCGCATTCATCCATATTATCCGCCCGCGAGATTTTAGGCGCCTCTGCTTGGGCCACATTATGGTGATTGACCACTTATCACTTGTCTGCGAGATGCGGCCAGGGCTGCAGTTTCATGTGCCCATCGGAGAGATGACGATCATGTTACGGATGCTTCACTGCTCATCCTTGGCTCACTGCTCGGCGGACCGGTGGTCACTGGGGCGTGTATGTTAGATGCCGGCGGGTTGTGCGGGAAATTTGCTCGGTGTCACCCTGCTTTGATGCTCTGGAGGGTTCAACTATCTCCATCGGAAATAGTTATGTGACCCGATTATCCACCGGCTTTGATGCGGATGAGGTCACTTTAGGCCCGAATACGGCTGGTTTTCATCTTAAGCGAGTTAGGATTCTTGTTTGCGACGAGAGGAAGCGTGTTCATATGTGCTTTATCCGGCTACTATGGATTTGACACATCTTTGCGACATAGTTGAGGTGGTATAGTACTAGCACACACATATCCACACGAGTTATCTTGGGCATTTGGAGCTGTAGGCGCTGATAATGGCGGTTGTATTACAGCGTCTGGTATGTAATATTTTTATTTTATTACATACACATTCATATACACAACACATCATTATGTTTGTTTACTTTCTGTTTATTTTATATTCAATTATAGTCTTGGGAGAGACTTCACGTGGGGCGACCCGATTTTGGGCGACCAGCAGCATATCCAGCTCCACCACTCGCTCATGCCTTATATGATGACGAAGTCGATGCGATGTCGGTATCGCTTCGATGGAACTGCTTAGGGCTATCGACGTTGGATTCTGAGTTGAGCTTGTGGTTATTTAAACCCGACTTTCCATTAGGTGCTAGGTGCGTACCTTTAGCGATTGCATAACTCATTTGGTGCTCCTCTATGTCAGATCAAACTAGATACAAACTCTTGATCGGTAATGGTATATGTAAAAATTATGGGTTCTATAATGATTTCATTCCATATTCACACAAAAGTTTTTGGCGTCAGTGTAAATGTGTAAGTCTTATGGCGGTAATGTCGGAGGATTGGGTTGACTGACTTCCGAATCTCTGCTTAGGTAGTCGGAGATCTCGGAGGGCGATGTCGCGCTATATGTTTTGGGCGGTGAGTATAGCATCCGTCCAGGCGAGTCTTATCTGGTTTGACCCACGGAATTACACTCCATCTTGCTCGCTGTTAACATGTTAGTGGATGCCGTGGATGACACCAAAAAGATTGGTTTACGTATCATGCTTTCATACATTTGCGTATCTGGATGCGCGGCGAGCGGATCATCCACTACACCCCTATGGTGGGTATTATGGACTTCGAATCCATATATGTAGTGATTCGTCATTATTCTGAACATTTATGGCTTACCACCACTCCATAGGGATGATATGAGGTTCCATACTATAGCCGGTACTACTCAGTTTTTGGTAAGTTAGAGTCTTGTGTTTCTAAAGTGATTTCCAAATTTGAATCAATAGATTATATATTTATAATTATTTAGTTGGTTCATTTAGATCTCTATCATGGCTGACATAGCTAATTAAGCTCACGTGGTGCCTGCTCCAGGTTTGTTAATACGACTTCACGTCATGTGCTAGGTCGGTGTAACAAGATTCGGAGAAGAGCATCGCATCGTAGGCTCACGATGGAGCGTCTACACGTCACATGAACCATCAATTCAGGCTTTGGGTGTCATCCACTCGTCACGTGTCACGACATTCGGGTAAAGGGAGAGGAGGGAGTTGTTGGTGGGGAAGTGGCGCGTTAGAGATGGTGAGTGGTCATGAGATGGGGAGGAGGTCGTGGTACACGGTGACATTCTCCTTAAGTACCACTTTACGATATAACCATCGCAGTTTTATCACTACAGACACATCATATTCCATTACCCCGGACACCACGTCTTTACCATATTCGGTGTCGCCAGAGCCATCCTTCATAGCAGTAGATATCACCTTATCATCCCACCATTTATTGCCTTTCATCGGTGACACCATCGTTAACCTTGTATCAGAGTTAAGTGAACTTCTATTTAAGCAACCTCGTGCTTCACGTATACGTCAAGTACTTCATCCATCAGCTCCTTCGGCTTCCTCGGCTCCATCAGCTCCGTTAAGATTGCACGGGACCCTATAGGTCGCTTAGTTGTGTATTACTAAGTCTGTCACCAGAAGAAATATAAAATGTGATAAATGCTTGTGGAACTTTATTGATATATGTTGATATTTTTATATATTTATAGCATATACAATTTTTTTATATTTATATAGTTTGGTTCATGCATGGAGATCATAATCAAATTCCATTCAATATTCCATAATTCAGTATTTTGAAAGGTAATATACACAATTGGATATAACTTGTGAAATAAAAAAAAATACTCTAAATATTTTAAAATAAAACTTGCAAGTTTATTTGGAATTTCAAGCTACCTTTGATGTGCTTGTTGTGAAAATTTTTAAATATATTTAAGTTATTTTCAAATAATTTATTATAATAATATATGAGAATATATTCGAATCGAATTTAGTTCGTATGATTTTAAGCGAATAGTAAATATTTTAAATAAGTTTGATGTTAAAAAGCAGTAATAATAAAGTCTTGCGTTTTGGAATTTAAAAAATGTCGATGTGCAGTAACGGCAGTGACGATTTAGATTTAAAGTCCCCAGTGTCATTATTCGTAGCTACGGCATTTGCCTTGTAATCCTCAATGGCTGCAATCTTATTTCTTTGGACATTAATTTAGGTTTCAAACTAATTTTGTAAATTTTTTTTTTCAAATAAAGTATTCCGGTCTAAAACTCTAATTCCAACCTTGATAAACACTCTACTATGATCGACTTAGTCACTTGCTTTAATCCTTAACCACATCATATTTTTATATCAATAAGATCTGATAAGTTATTGGGTTCAAATCCACCCATATTATTATTTTAAAAAAAAATTGAAATACTAAATGGTTAACATATATATATATATATATATATATATATATATATATATATATATATATATATACTATATATATATCTCTATCTCTCATATATATATAGCAAAGAATAAAAATAAGTGATATTATAATTGATATTTTTGCTTAAAATCTTAAAAGAATAAATAAATAAAATATTATCATAAAAGTTACCCAAATCTGCCTATTTTCAGATGGTATCAAACCAAAGAACTTGTTATGACCTTTCTATGTCTTGCTGATTGATCAATGTTGGACTAGGAGCTCAAATGACGTCAAACCAATGAACATACTATCACTTTTCTACATCGGGTTGAGAGCTTGATATTACACCCGGGTTTGCTGAAAGCCTTTTTTTTTTCTTTCTTATTCTTGCCACTGGAGGAGGCTGAACAATACCATTTCGGTAGGCAGCGAATTCTTTAGATTTTGGAATTGCTAGGACACAGAACCAATTCTTCTTCCTCAACCCGAAGTATCCGTTTTGAGCCTTCAAGAGCTACACCAAGAACAATGTTCTATTCTGAGGCAAGGGTAGCTACTGATGTTCTATCTCCATCTTGATTTGCCAATAAAGTTGCAGAAGGAATAATATCTGCTTTTCCAGTGCCAGATTCCGGAATGAAAGCTTCTCAAAAGATGATCCGCCTTGGTTTATGTCCTCCCTAGCCTTTTCCATGCCTACCTCAAACCACTGGTTTTCATATTTATTTCGGGTTGAACCCATCAGTCGCCATATATCAGGATCAGGTAGATATTGATGTTTCTTAAACCTTGTATTTTGTGCTGGAGTTGGAGATTGATGTTTCCGGAACATTGTCAAATGTTGTGTAGTCAATATTTGACAATGCTCCAGGCTTTGAATCAGGATTTTGGGCTTGCTTTAATCTTGGCGTCCTTTTCTTCTACAATCGTCGATGCTGCTCCAGCCTTGGAACCTGGTTCCAAATCAGATTTTCGCTTTCCTCCAATCTTGGCATCCTTTTTCTTGTTCTGACGTGCTGAGCTTGTGGATGCCTTGATTTTATCATCACCAATGATTTTATAAGAGGGCTCAATCTGAAGGAGCAGATGGTTAGCAGCAGCCCGGGAGCGGGTGACTATGGGGTCAGCAAATGGAATATTTACCAGGTCAGCTTCACTGTATTCCTTCTGAATTGTACGAATGGGTGTTGCAAGCCGAGCTCGATGATGGCTGACAACTCTCAGGAAATCCAAGAGTAGCGCTTCCTGATTCATCAAACATTGATTAATCTTATGTAACCTTTCCCAGTTACTAACAGAATATAGCAGGAGAAATAATGTAGAAACCAACACTGAAAGGAAAATAACAGTCGTACAAAATGATGAGCATATCCATTATCATGTATCATTGATAAAAGAGCTATGTGATTAATAGTCGTGTCTTAAGACTTCACAAGGTCTAAATAAATTTTGGTAGCTGATTCAAGATTTGACACCACCAGTAAAGAGTAAATAAATGATTGGAAAAACCCCCTGCATCCTATTCTAACGCAGCAGGTAAGCATACAGTAGCATAACAAAAGAATAAAAGATTATGAACATCCACATAACCAGGATATCGAACAAAATCCATTAAAGATTGTTGCGTCCAGATAAGATGATAGAACTGATAATCATAGTCAATGGCCACTGAGGAATGCGTCGGGATTACACTTACAACTCCTGGTTACTTCAAATCTCTAAGAAAGCGTTTCAAATTCTAGAATGTCGCCAAACTTCCATCCCTTAACCCCAGTCCACCCAAGAAATGAGATTCATATGCAGATTAGAATCAGTTTTGCTTGAACATTAATGCATTGTCAAGGATTATAATCCCTACTATGAAGATGATCCTTCTTGAATCATAGAAAGTTTAAGCCTATGTCTGATTCCTAAGAAATTTTGAGGGAAAATAGACACAAAAAGTAACTAAAAAATACAAAGAAAAATAAAAAATAAATTTAAAATCAATCAATCATTTTTATATGCTATATCAAACTCATATTACTTACTTATTTAAACTCTTTGTATAAAATTAAATAATTTTAAAATGTATAAATTTTTCACTAGAATCTTTTTCTTTACCTAGTACTTAAACATAAAGGTTCAAGAAGAAGCATATGGTTCAATTGGATGGGGATTAAATTCACAACTCATGATCAATTACACATTTCTAAGAGAACTTCATACCAGAATGTTGCAAAACCCCCCATCTACCCAAGAAAAGAGACATAGATTCAAATTAGTAACTCAAATCAGATTTACTTGAAAAATAATTGATTTATATGGGTATTCTAAAATTACAATCATCAATATGCAGACAATCAGCAGCAGTTCAATTTGCATTCAGAAATAAATACTATTTTGCAACACAAAGGCTGACAGTTGCATGCATGTATGAAGCATCTGATCAATGATATCCAATTATAATGAACAACACTTACCTTGACACACAGGTACTCTTCAACTCGTGGGGTTTTCACAAAGCAAGATACCAAGATCTGCAACAAAAGGACGGATTAACAGATATTGATATTGGAAAAATACAATTACAACCTGTTGTTCTATTTCTAGCACTTAGAAAGATAACTTAGGTCAAAGCAAGAAAATGGTGAACTTAAGTGGTGGTTGAAGTGAGCCAGCCAGATGTGTAGAAGCTACTGACCCTTTAAATACTTGGGTAGAACCTTAGCTAATATATGAATGTGGGAGATCAAGAGTATATCTTTACATATGTTAGAAAATGTCTCAAATTCTATTTCTGAGTCAATTTGTACGTTGTTAATATTATCATAATAGAATATATTCATATATGGGTCTTTCCTATTATTATAAAGCAAACATCCTATTGTGAGGTAGTCATTAAGGAATAGACAATCATATAATTTCTTATGTGTAATATTTCAATGTAACTAGGAATATATAAGATATTTCAACTGAAGAAAGGGAGTGCCTCTTGTGG
The DNA here is from genome assembly GCA_016808115.1 of Tetrastigma voinierianum. NCBI lineage: Eukaryota > Viridiplantae > Streptophyta > Magnoliopsida > Vitales > Vitaceae > Tetrastigma > Tetrastigma voinierianum. Next base: position 957,296 of record JAEQBH010001615.1, read on the forward strand.
ATGGAATTGAGACGTAGGATTTGACTTTTGAGAGCTTTAAGATTGTAGTCAACTTAAATCATAGTGAAAGTTCTTCATCTTCATCCATGGACTTAGGCTTTGAATTGAACCACGTAAATCATCATATAATTTTTGTATTTTGTATTTTCGTTATTTTATTTTCTTCTTTCTATTATTATTCTTTATCAATCTGTTTTTCATTTTCTTTTGAAAATGAAAATAAAATGTATCAGTCTATTATTATTCTTTCTATTATTATTCTTTATTTTCTTCGTTATTTTACTTTGTGAATTAAACCATGCTATTTTATTTTCATCATTTTGCATAACAATCTGTTTTTAGAGCTTAACTTGTTAAACTTGGAATGACGATAAAGTTTGAGGTTGGGAAGTGATTAAAGAAACATTTTCAATTTATGGTGCATTAAGATGTGTCTTGTTGGGTCAACAAGAGCTGTCTAAAGCACTAAAAAATAAAGATACTCTACTGCCAACAATATCTTGTGAAGAAAAAGAATGAACCTATAGAAGGAGCACTAAGTGCTATTCTATTGTTCTTCTGTAATGAGGTAGTTCACGAGGTTATATAAGAGAATACAATCGTCAAGTTGTGATTGAAGCAGGTAGGTCTGTATGCGACCAAGCCTCATACAAATTGGATGTATTTGAAGAAGTTGTTCAAACTTAGGATGAAAGAAGGTTAATAAATAACAGGTGCATCAACAGTTTCAACCTCATAATCAATTATAGAGACTACCAAACTGTAACATATGCAGCTTGGCATAGTGAGATAAGGCTAAAAAGTTTGAGCCAACGAGGTCTGCTTAATGGACAGAAAATAGGAGAGCTAGAAGGTAATTCAGATTATGTCCATTCAAATATTTGATACCAAGGGGCTGATCTAGGCTTCTTTTTGTGTTAATAAATTTGCTCAGTTTACCTATCAAAAAATAATAAAAAAAATCCATTCAAATATTTGATGTCCATCTCAAATTCTTTTTTTATTTTTATTTTTATAGGTTTAAGGTCCATCTCAAATTGTGTCACAGTACTGGAAGATAAGCATTGAACTCCGTCAGTGATTACTTAAGAAAAGACTGAATACATATCTAGAAACAAACAAATGATCTTAGGAAGCCCAAGCAATGAAAAACTATAATTGAGATGCAGACAGGACAACAAATCAAGGTGCTTGAGAATTGAAAATGGAATGGAATTCTATAAGAGTCCAATGAGTTTTATACATACTCCACAACAAATATGTGTTACAGAACGGATTAATAGAACCCTTTTAAAGAAGATACAATGAATGCTTTCAAATGCAAGGTTGCCAAATGTGAATGTGAGAGATCAAGAAAATATATTTATGTTATGTTGGAAAGTGTCTCAAATTCTACTTAGAGTCAATTCATAAGTTGTTGATATTTTCTTAACAAAATATATTCATGTAAAGAATTTTCCTATTATTATAAAGGAAACATCATAAATGAGATCCTCTCTAAGAAACCGTCTTTGACAATTATATAATAAGATTGCTATAAATATTTCTACGTGATTAGGACTCTCTCTCTCTCTCTCTTCTTCTTCTTCTTTCTCTCTCTCTACATATATATATATATATAGAGAGAGAGAGAGAGAGAGAGAGAGATTTTGACTAAAAGAGAGTCTCTTTGTAGGTACAATTAGCATATTAGGATTTCAAAGATCTAGAACCATAATTTCCTAAAACTATTGTGCAAGTTCTTCATCTTTGCTCACGGATGTAGCTGCAGTGAGAAAGCTAGAAAATAAGTTAAGGAGCAAGATATAGGAATTAATTGCAGGGGCCAAACAATGAGATAAAATGGACATTCAGCTTGGTGATAAGACACCGTAAAAGCTAATACCTAAGGAAAGGATCAAATTCCCATCTTGGCTGGAAAACAATATATAACAATAAAAATCACACCTTGTACAAATTTAACTCCCAAGTCCCTCCTATTATTAGTGGTATGTCCATGAAACAAGAAAAGTGAGCAATGAAAAGTCTTTTCCAAAGGTGATCTTTCCCATCAGGAGAGAAGTAATAATAATAATAATATTAATATTAATTAATTAAAAAAATCATTCTTATCAAGTATGATCAATAAATGGAAAAAATTGCTTGATGGTCATACCAAAAGAGCCTGGTTCTCTGGATCGATATAGTCCAGAAACACTCTTCTATGCAACCTTTGCTGCTCTACTTGAGGATTTTTGGCTAAAACCTTCCGCATATCAGCCACAATATTCTGTAACCAGAAAAAAGGCAACCCAATTCATCAAATGAAGAGAGGACCAAAAACAAGTGCTTAAGTAAACAAGGTCTAGTTGACCCATGGATCTACCAATTTTTCCTCACTCACATTTATCTTATTGACATCCAAGTGGTTGATGGCAAGGTGAGTCTTGATGCGCCAATGAGTTCTTTGGCTAAGATTCCTCACAACACTCACTGTGAATTTGTGGATTTGGTACATGAACTGCTTCACGATCATCACCTCTTATGATTGTCGGTGACCACCAACCCACACGCTGAAGTAATAACATGTATAATAATTTTAATAACTAAAAAAATAATAATGATAATGATGTTCCTAATAATAATAATGATGATGATAATGATAATGGGTTAAGGGTTAGGGTGGGCATAGGGAGGGAACTAGGTTCGAGTCCCAGTGGGGATAAATAATGGAAAACAAATGCTTATCTATCAAAAATAATAATAATGATAATGATAGGCAGAAAGACAAGTCCTGACAATTCCTACATTGTTCATGTTGCAAAACAATCAAGTTGCTAATTCTAACTTATGTTCAGAAAAGGCAGTGGAAAGGCCTTTTTTCTTTAAGAAATATTGCCTTTCTAAAATCCTTGTGAAAAAAGAGTGAATGCAAACCTCTACAGTTCCAGAAACTTCAGAATCTTTAATCTTGGTTTGAATCCTTTCATTCACAGCAAATGGTCGTGTTGCATGGATCATTACACTAGAAAGGAAATTTGTGAATATCTGAATCAAACCAAAAATAAGAATCAAACCTTGTTACAAATGAAGAACCACCTGGTTAACAGAAAAGGGCATATTTACCTCACGACCAGCAAGCGTGAGCAATACTGTTCCAAAACCACCAGCAGTTAGCCATTTCTGGGTGGAAAAACCCAGCAACTCCATGAACAATGAAACAGCAGCAACCCATATTGCAGCATAAACAGCTTTACTGGCAAACTGGAAACCAATCTGCCAAAAGCAAGAAAACATTGTTGGAAAATAATTATTATTATTGCATTTAGTAGTGCCCTGAGATAGCTGACTATCATTTATAGCTCCATAACCAAAAATGTCAGACCCAAAAGAAAAAAAATGGAAAAGTATGCTACAATGCCTGCCATGAAAGATAACAAATGAAGATGTAATTTCTGGAGTGCCTTCTTTTTTTTATAGGTTTTTTTTGTCCACATTGGGACTTGAACTTGGAACCTCCCATCCCTTTACCACTTGAGTCAAGCCTAAGGGGCGTCATTTTTGGAGTGCCTAGCCATTTAAAAAACAAAAATGAACAAAAATGATCTCTTTGGCTTCTCAAGTTTCTCACAAAGATCCACACTACAGAGTGGATCATTCCAAAGAATAAAGGAAGTTGGGGAATTTGAATTATCACTTCAATTAATAATTTATTCACTCAACACTTCTTTGATTAGGGAGGAAATAAAAATATTGTTTTTTCCCAGTAAATGAAAAAAGGAAAAAAATACACAAAGGCCTTTGATCATATAAGAAAATAAATCTAATTTTTTTTTTCTGATAGTTAAATATTTTTTTCTTTTTTGTCAACATTAGGACTTGAACATGGAACCTCCCATAACTCTATCTCATCCCTTCACCACTTGAGCTAGGCCTCAAGGGCAGAAATCCAAAATTTATTTTTAGTTCAACAGATCATCCACATTCAGTAAATACTTCTATTCCAGAACTATTATTAAATTCACATGCTACTTGTTTGATCATGTCTCAGTAAATTAATTTTTCCCAAAACATGTACCACAGTTAACCATGAGGAAATTTAGAATGACAGAACATGGAATGCAACAGCAATGAGAAAAAAAATGCATCATTATCTAAAGTAGTAGAAACATACATTTCTGGCATCACTGGAGTCATTGCTTTTCATGAAGAACTTTTGTGCTTGTTGAATCAAGCTGCACAAAAAGAACATGAACATTTAACCACTCCACTGCATACCCCACATACCTCAATCCAAATGACTGAAAAATCAACAAGAGGAACACCAAAAATAAATAAATAAATAAAACAAACATAAGAACAAACAAAAATGTGAAAGGTTGAAAGAATAAATAAATATATATATATATATATATATATATATATATATATATATATATTACAAAAAAAAAGTTGGAAAAACGCTTTCAACAAAACATGCTAGTTGAAAACATTAGGATGCACCAACCTATTGGACCTTTTTAGCATTAACAAAAATAATTTATAATTTATAACACAATTTTTCTACGACAACAATTTCTTCATAACTCCTAATCCTTTTGTGAAAGATCTGCCACTAAGTAGCTTGAACAGCATAATGACTAAATTTTTGATAAAATTATTGAAAATTCCTCAAACCACACTCACCTTGATGAGCAATAGGCAGTGGCCAGCACCATTGATAATGATTGTATAAAAATCAGAAGTCGCTGCCCGACAGCTTGGCTCTCTTTTGAAGGTAGACTCATTGGATCCAATGATCTAAAGACGAACCTTGCTAAGGTCAGTATTGTAGACTGAACAAAAGTAGACACTAGACATGCAAAAATATCATGTTACCAACCTGCAAATAAGCATTGCTCCAATCCATAACAGTAAAGGTTGAAGGTAATAAATCATAACATGATATGTGCTACTCTTTTTCCAACTATTATCAGTCTTCTGAAAGAAATTTCCAAAAAAGAAGCATCAGACAATAGAGAGATTAACAACTCTTCAAAAGAATAAGGAAAAGATAATGATGAAAGTATAAAAATCTGTACATTGAGGAAAAGGTTCCTGCTGAGGCGCATTAGTGGGCCTAGACACCATGTAGCAAAAGCAACAATGCTAACTGCTGGAGCCAATTGAAGTACAAGAGGGCTTCCTTGTAAAGCATTACATGACCTGCATACGATGAAAACTGTGTCAAGATAATGTGTTAAAATGTTAAAGAGGGAAAAAGAAATGATATTATGATGCATCATATGTACCAACTTCAAATAGAAGCTCAAAAGGCAATTCGGTACGCAAGACCATTTTACATAACAACACTCATTATCCAATGGAACTGGTCATTATCTTATCAGATCAAGTGCAACTATCCAAGGATAGGGCAAGGATAGAATTTGTTGACCATGCAAATATTGGTGAAATACTGCCCTGCCACTAGCAGCTGCTTCTAAAGTTCATTTACTCATATTTCAATGGAGCCAACGTGTTATTTTGCATTACTTAAGCAGTTGCATCATGTTTAACAAATGCGACACCAAATACTCTATATTATTATTTCAACAGGTGAACAGGGGCAACCAAAGGACAAAGATGTGGACTCAATCATCTCAGATATAAGGCAAGTGATGTTTCTTCTACTTCTGGAAGACATATAATGTTTACAGATACAAAGTCCTCCAGTCTAAGACAACTCAAAACAGGCGGTCAGTGCATTGATGAATGCCACATTGTCTAGGCATTTTGAATCGGTTGATTTTGTAGCTTTTGGCTGTTTTATTTGCTACTTTACAAAGACTGTAGGCCACTTGTGCCAGCTAATTTATACCGATGAAGTGCTATAAAAGAGATGGCTATGTAGACCCATGTGCACTTGATGACAAAAAGTACTAGAAATACAACTCAAAACACTTTCAGAAGAGTAGAAACAAACGAGAAGATGAACCTCAACCAAATGTTCTTTCAATGCCTGACCATAGTGTTATAGCATATATCTACTTTACATATAGAGTTGTAACCTATTAGGAAACTTGTCTTATAGAGTTGTAATCTATTAGGAATGTTAGATTGGTTTCTGTATATATATATTCATAATGGATCAATAAAAAATACAAAGAATTCATTCCTCAAGTTCTTTTGTCTTTCTTTATACATGGTATCAGAGCCATGGAAAGTTCGGGGTAGGCTTTTGCAATGTTTTCTTTTCCGGCAACTCATCTAGTGGTTGAGCCCCTTTCCGACCACCCCACCTTCGTCATAGAAAGCTTCGAAACCTTCCACCGCCGTCAGAACCCCTTGCTGCTGTCGAAAAATTTTTCCGATGAACTTTTCCGACGACCACCTCAACTCCGGCCGGCGATCCCACCATCAGGTACGTCGTCACCTTATCTACCTCCTGGAAGGAACCCCGGAAACAGCAAGCAGCAACCCATGCGCCTTTCATTTCTCTAATGGCAACCACCACGCGCTGACGCGTGGGTGGCACATGGGTGGTGTGTGGGTGGCTCTCCAGCCATCGGATTTCACCTCTAGTGTCACCAGCCGCCGATAAGCCCATTCAACTACCTCACTTTGACATTCGAGCCCTGAAACAGTGTTTTTCAAACACTTTTATGTCCAACAACCTTCTTTTATGGGATGTTTTGCTTATCTTCCTTGATTTCTTCGAGGTCCAAAGGTATTTTGTGGACTATAGAGCCAAGTTCTATTCCAGTGCAGTGTTTTTCATGAAAAGGTGGTCGTTTTCCTTGCAAGATCCTATTTTTCTGGTATTTTTTGGATTTTTAGAGGCTTGTTTGAGTTAGATCTGCTTCTACAACTAACACGAAACCCTCAGGAGGAGTTGTATGTCATTATTGTCATAATCCAGGACATGTATGCTAGAATTGTAGGAAGTTGTAGAATAAAAATCGAAGATTTCAATCTATTCATTATCAGAAATCACTAAAGTCTACATCTACTTCTATCATTACACTCGCCGAGTCTAGTAAAACCAACACATGTTTTCTTTCATCTTCCTCTACCTGGGTCATTGACTTTGGAGCCACAAACCATATGACAAGTAATTCCAATTTATTTACTACGTTTCAGCCACACCCTTCTACCTCAACTATTACCCTTGCAGATGGGTCAACATCTTATGTCCTTAGGTCATGGACAATTCATCCTACTCCTTCAATCATTTTGACCTATGTTTTAAGTTTACCACAGTTATCTTTTAATTTAATTTCGTGGAATAAATCTCACTCGCACATCTAATCGCAAAGTATCTCATTTTTTCGACATTGCTTCTCGATTCGCATCTTTCGACGGCCGTGGTGGCTATTAGAAGAGGACACAGCCTGGGGGTCTCTACATCCTTGAAATAGAGGTGCCAACGTATGTTGCTTCGTTTCCGAGTTGTTATCTATTCAAAATTACATTATCGTCATCATCCTCACTACAAGCATATATCCTCAATTTTCTAGCCTATCCTCATTGAACTGTGAATCTTGTCAATATGCTAAGTTCCATCGCATGCATTTGAGTCCTAGAGCCAATAAACGAGTTTCCGCTCCTTTTGAGTTAATTCATTCTGATGATTGGGGTCCTTGTCCATTATTCGATCGGTTCGATATTTCATTACTTTGTAGATGATTTTCTCTCACACTTGACTTTATTTAATGAAAAGTCGCTAAGGTTTTTTCTCATTTTGCATTTTTGTGCTGAAATTCAAACACAAATATGTATCCGTTTCAAACATTGAGAAGTGATAATGCCAAGGAATATTTATTCAATCTTTCTACCCTTCATGTTACAATATGAGATTCTCCATCGACTGTATTGATACACCCTCTCGTATCGGGGTAGCCGAGAGAAATAATAGACATCTCTAGATCACAAAAATCTTTATTCCAAATGAATGTCCCTAAACATTTTTGGATTAAAGCAGTCTCCACAGCCTGTTTTTTATTAACAAGATGCCCTCATCGGTTCTTAATTGGGCTACTCCTTACCACTCGTTGTTTCCAAATAAACTGTTGTTCCATATTGATCCCAACGTATTTGGATGCACATGCTTTGTTCAGGATGCCCATCCTCAAGTCTCTAAACTTAATCCGAAGTCCTTAAAGTGTATCTTTGTGAGATATTCTCGGGTTCAAAAAGGGTATAGATGTTATTATCTCACTCTTCGACGTTATTTCAGGTTCATCGGTTGCATTCTTGAGACTACCTCGTTCCCTTTCGCTTCATCAAGTACGAGTCCGGATGATGATTTATTGGTTTATTATGTTTCCTTACCGGTTCCTACTCCAACTCCTATTCCTATTAAACCTCTCATTAATCAGGTATACTCAACGCCAAAACCCCCAATCTCGAATCCAGCACGAGCTACTTCAACATTAGATCCAGTCTCTAGTGATGATCTTCCTATTACTTTTCGTAAAGGTAAACGTCAATGTGTTGACCCAATTTCCTCGTTTTGTTCTTATAACCATTTGTCATCACATTCCTATTCTTTATCAGATCCTCGATTCTATCTCTCTTCCTAACATCACCAGGAGGCTTTATTCCCCACCCTGGGCTGTATAGTGCTATTGCAAGAATGCAGGCTTTAAATGACAATGGTACTTGGAACTTAGTACAGTTACTAGTTGGGAAGAAAGCCATTGGATGTCGCTATGTTTTTGCAATTAAAGTTAATCCTGATGGTTTAGTTGCTCGATTTAAAGCACGACTTGTGGCTAAGGGGTACGCTTAGACCTATGGCATGGACTATTCTGACACTTTTTCTCCTGTTGCTAAGATGACATTTATTCTACTTTTTATTTCCCTAGCTGCCACTTATAATTAGGATCTCCATCAGCTTGATATTAAGAATGTCTTTCTTCATGGTGACCTTCAAGAGGAGGTGTATATGGAGCAACCTCCAGGATTTGTTGCTTACGGGGAGATAAGGAAAGTTTTTCATCTTCCGAAGTCTTTGTATGATTTGAAACATAGTCCTCATGCATGGTTTGATAAATTCAGCCAAACCGTTGAGGAATTTGAAATGCAAAAGAGTAAATCTGACCACTCTGTCTTCTACAGGAACTCCAATTCAAGTATCATTATGTTGGTAGTCTATGTAGATGATATTGTTATCATTAGGAGTGACTCTAAAGGCATCTCATCTCTTAAGTCCTTTCTTCAAAGCCATTTCCATACAAAGGACTCAGGGATGCTAAGATACTTCTTGGGCATTGAAGTTATGCGAAACAAACATAGAATCTTCTTATCTTAAAGGAAATATGTGTTTGATCTATTGTTTGAGACTGAAAACTTGGGGGTAAAGTCATGTGGTTCCCCTATGGTTCCAAGCGTACACCTTACTAAAGAAGGCGAAACATTTGAGGATCTCTGGAGACATGTAAGACTACTGAGCCGACCATCTTACAAGAACTCGCTCCTAATATTGCCCACCTGCTCAATGTTGTAAGTTAGCATGTCCACAAACTACTCAACCATTGGGCGCTTGTTGAACAAAATCTACGCATTAAAGAGTTCCCGGATCTGCAGATTTTATACCCGTAATCATGGACATGATAGAATCGAGTGCTTTTCCGACACAGATCAAGGGTGATCTAAAGAGGACAATGTATATCCACTCTCGGTAATCGTGTGTTTGTTGGAATAACTTAGTCTCATGGAAGAGTAAGAACAGATGTTGTCTCTCGATCAAGTGCGTAGTTTGAATATAGAGCTTAAGGACACAACTCACGCTACTGAGATCATGTAGCTTCATCAACTCTTGATTTGAAGTCAAGATTGAGACAACATAAATCTCGTAAAAACTCGTGTGACAAACCAAAGCTGCTCCTCTCATATTGTTTCTAATCCCGTGTTCCATGGACTAACTAAGTTATTAAGATAGATTGTCATTTCATTCGTGAGAAAATACAACTCGACTTTGATTTCACGATACGCAAACCTGAGAATGCGCTAGTGATGACTTTTACAAGGCCCTAAGTGGTGACCAGATTAGTTATCTATGTAACAAGTTAGGCATGATTAATATCTATACTCCAACTTAAGGGAGAGTGTTATAGCATATATCTACTTTACATATAGAGTTGTAACCTATAAGAAAACTTATCTTATAGAGTTGTAATCTATTAGAAGGTTATTTTATATATTATACGCTTTTCCTTTTAATTTAATTATTGTGGGACCCATGAGCATGTATATATATAAGTCCAATATGTAATGTAGTAAGAATTTTTCCGTTGGAATATAATAAAATTATGATTCTCCTTTTCTCTTCACATTTCTGCAGACGTGAGTCAGAAGGAAAAACCTAATTTTTCCTGATGGTGTTTCCTTCCAAATACTTTATTCTCCTTCCTGAACCCTCTCGTCGATCTCTCTCCGTCGCCGACGCAAGGACTTTTCCACCTCAGCTCCGTCGGAACCTTAGATTCCGAGGCGCACGAGGCCGATCTACACGTTGGAGAAAACCCCATCGAAAAATAGCTCTCCACGCACCACCATGCGCCTCTTTTCTCCGACGGCTTGCCTTCCACGCGCCGACGCGTGGCCCACTTTCCGATGATGAGATTTCATACCCAAGCTCGTCTAGTGCCGTCTTGCTGACCTATCCCTCCGACGGTCCTCCCCGAGCCCTCCTTATCCACCTTTTTGCCCATTTTAGCTCCGTCGCACTCCGTCAGTTGCTCTTCTCCACAATTTGGGTCACTTTTCTTCATCTCCAGTTCCACAGCCGTGATTTCAAGTTCCACAGCCATGATTCGCCCTCCTATTAGGGCTCTCTTCAATCCAAACGTGATTCAATCTCCATTTAAGTGGATATGATAACTAAAAATCCTATTTTTACATTTGTTATCTTTGGATCTCCTACTATCACATCAGAAAAATTGATTGGTAGTGAGAATTATCTTTCCTGGTCAGCTTCTGTGGAACTCTGGTTCATGGGACAAGGTTATGAGGATCATCTTATTACACCGGAGGATGCTATACCTAATGTTGACAAGGTGCAATGGAAGAAAATAGATGCACAACTATATAGTGTAATATGGTAATGATGTAATTTGATCATCTTGATGTTAATATATTTCGAAGTTTTGAACTGCAAAAGTCTCACACGATCGATATCCAAACACTTGCTAAGGTGGCTTTTGCTATTGTCAATATCCGACAACAGGACATGGCTTTATCTAATTATATTGGCCAGATTGCCTCTCTTACGGAGGAGTTCTTGACACTGATGCCTCTTACTAGTGATGTTGGGGCTCAACAAAGTGATTGACAAGCCTTTTCATGGTCCTTACCTATCGCCTCCGTCTTTGATCTGGACCGGCCGACGATTCTTCGCAATCCATCAGCCCCATCCTTGGATGATGTGTTTGCTCGCCTCCACTCAGACTTTGCCATATGATAGCACTTTAGATTCTTCTGTGTTAGTTTCTCAAACTAACCTTCGGGGAGGACGCGGTGGTAACCGAAGTAGAGGACAACGTCCTCACTGCACCTATTGCAATAAGCTTGGCCACACTCGTGATCGTTGTTATCGCTACATGACTCGCCCCCCAAGATCGCCCATCGTGTTCCCTCTCATTCATCTCGTCGCCCGCAACTCGGTCTCATCTCACGATAGTAAGTATGATGACTATCTTCGCTATCAGGCAACCAAGTCAATTTCAGTTGCATCTATTCCTGCATTCCAAGAATGCCTCTACCGTTTTACTCATACATCTTCGACCCCGATTCTGGGGATTTGGTGCTTCATCACATAACTACAAAGATCTTTTCTCCTCTTACTACTACCCCTACTTTATTCCATCGTTACCTTAGCTAATGGCTCAAACTGTCGCTAAAGGTATTGGTTCGCCATCCTCTCCCTTCCTACCTCTCACTGGCCCTTATACTCCCTGAGGTCCTTTAATCTTATTCCATCAAAGAAAAATCACTCGCACTCTTAACTCCGCTTCCATTATTTTTCTAATAAATTTGTGACCTTACAGGACCAGAGTACGGGGAAGACGATTGGCATGGGACGTGGGAGTCCTGCACTCTATCACCTCACCTCGAAATCATCTCCCCGCAGCTTTGGCGCTTTCCACCGATGCTCCTCTCCTCATCCACTGCCTGTGCCACCCTAGTCTTTCTAAGTTCCGCAAGATGGTCACTCGCTCCACTTTTGGTCGCCACTGCGTGTTAGTCCCGTCGCCGGGAAACATACCGTGTCTCGCCCCAAAGCGCTTGAACACCCAAAATCTCATTAACTTATCCACACCGATATTCGGGGTCCTCGTCTGATTAAGGCCTACTTTAGGATTTTTATTTCACACTTTCATTGATGACTATTCTCGATGTACTTGGTTATTTTTAATGAAAAATCGAGTTGAGTTATATTCTATTTTCTAGAAATTTTATGCTGAATTCAGACCCGGTTCAATATTTCTATTCATGTGTTACGTAGTGACAATGCCAGGGAATATTTTTCTGCACCCTTTATTTCATTTATGTCCCAACATGGGATCCTTCATCGGTCTTCTTGTACTCGTACTCCTCAACCAAATGGGGTAGCTGAACGTAAGAATAGTCATCTTATTGAGACAACTCGTACTCTCCTCCTCCATTATCATGTTCCTTTTTGTTTTTGGGACGTTTGTTCTTACTGTACCTTGTTATTTGATTAATCAGATGCCCTCATCCTCGTGTTACATGACATTCCTCATTCAATTTCTTCTCGATCAACCACTTTATTTCCTTCCCATGTCTGGTCAGATTTGCTTTGTCTCATATTCTCACCCGTAACAAAGACAAGCCTCCCACAAAGCCACGAAAATGCATCTTCTTAGGCTACTCCCGACTCGTAAAGACATCATTTGTTATTCCCGCACTCTATCGATATTTTCTCTCTGCTGATGTCACCTTCTTCGAGGACTCACCCTTCTTCTCCTCCTGCGAGTCTCTTCCTGTTACTAAAGTCTTACCCCTTCCTATCATCTCCTCGCCTATATTTGATGATGTACCTTCTCAACCACTTCAGGTTTATCATCGCCGACACCGTTCCGTTGTTCCTCTCCCTTCTCGTCGAGGTTCCCTAACTCATCATCCCTTCAACTTCTTCTACCTCTACTTCTTGCTGATAACTTACCCATTGCTTTTTGGAAAGGTAATCGATCTACTAGCAATCCTCATCCTATTTACAATTTTTTGAGTTACCATCGATTATCTTCACCCTACTTTGCATTTGTTTCTGCTATATCCTCTGTTTCTCTTCCTAAGAACACCAATGAGGCTCTTTCCCATCCGAGTCAAGCGCATGTGCAATGGTAGATGAAATGGTCGGCTTCGCACTCAACCCGACTCGTGGGATCTTATTGTTTTTCCATTTGGTAAGTTTCCAGTTGGTTGTCGTTAAGTTTACAAAGTTAAGTTGGTCCTAATGGTCAGGTTGATCGCCTTAAGGCCCGCTTGGTTGTTAAAGGATATACTCAGGTTTATGGTTCTGATTATGGTGACACATTCTCCCCGGTTGCCAAGATTACTTATGTCCGTCTCCTTCTCTTACGGGTCGCATGCGTTCCCCGCCACTTTATCAATCGATATTGTTCGCATTCCTTCACGCGATCTCTGGGCCGGCGGGTTTCTATATGGAGCAACCACCGTTATGTTGCTCAAGGGGGAGTCCGCTTAGCGCGCAGTGTTACGTCGTTCTCTATATGGCTTGAAACAATCTTCTCGAGCATAGTTTGGTCGTTTTAGTTATGTTGTTCAAGAATTTGGCATGCTTCGCAGTACAACATACCATTCAGTTTTTTATCATCATAACTCTTCCGGAAAGTGTATTTATCTGGTTGTTTATGTGGACGACATCGTGCTTATGACGTGTCGGGATGGTATTCGAAACTAAAGCGTACCTTTTCACACTTTCAAACCTTAAAGACTTGGAAACTCAAGTACTTCTTGGAATTGAGATGGCTTCCGATCCGGTTCGGTGTAGTCACTTTCCCAGCGGAAGTAATGCTTTAGACATCTTGGAAGAAACGTATGTTAGGTATAAGCCGGCGGCACTCTATGGATCATGTCAAACTTGTACCAGGATAGGGGGAGTCTTTAGGAGATCTTGGGAGATATTGACGACTCGTAGGTAAACTGAACTACCTCACCATTACTCGGCCAAACATTTCCTTTCCTGTGAGTGTTGTTAGCAGAGCTTTCAAAGGCGTTTTCTAGGAGCGCCTTAGGGCGGCGGTGAGCATATGGCGTATTAAGCGCCTTGATTGGTAGGCGTAAGCCTTTGTCGATGAAAGCGTGTTGGGCGCGCTGAGCGCCTTTCACGCCTTGGGAGTGTATCGTCTGCAGCTATTTGGGGAGTTTGTTGTGGCCTTTAGAAAAGGGTAAAAAAAAAACCCTAAAACAGCGATTACCTATTTTCGGCCCTTTCACCTATTTTCGACGACTTAGAGCGATTACTGCGGAAGAACTTCTCCAACTGCGATCTCATCGGCTTCATCTTCAGGTATGTTCGGCTCTCTTCTTCATCTCTCTTCAAGCTCTTCATCTCTCCCCCCTTCATCTCATCCGACTGCGCACCCCCCGTTCTGCTCCTCAAACGCAGAGACCACCCACCACGTTACGCTCATCAATGACCCCAGAGCCCTACCAGGACTTGTGGGACTCTCTTCCCCCACTTTTAAACCGGACTCCCCCGCTTACTGTAGGACTCCCCCACCTATCCCTCTCTTTCATCTCTCCCTTCACAGTAGGACTCCGCCTTACGTACATTTTTTTTTTTTTTTTTTTTTAAGTTAAAGTTTGGGAGCTAGGAGACTTATCTCATCCACCTACTGCTCCTTTTTTTATCTTTAATTCTTTGTTAAGTCTGTTTTTCTTCATTTTTTTAACTTTAAGTAGCAATGTTGGATACATTTTGATTAATTCATAGGTGTTCTAAATTTCATTTTAATTTCCTCACAAAAAATATTGGTTTTTTTAAATTCAACCAATTAAATTCTAAATTTCATTTTTAATTCACTCTTAAAAAATATTAGCTTTTTAAAATTTAAACCAATTAAATGTTGAATTTCATTTTTAAATTCCTTTTAAAAAAATATTGGCTTTTTTAGATTTAAACCAATTAAATTCTTAATTTCATTTTTAAATTCTTTCAATTATGTCTTGTTATTAATTTTTAGTCAATTATATTGTTATATAGAAATGTGACTATTATCATGGTGTTTTTTTTTTAGAATGAGTTCCTCCGATTCGAAAAAATCAAGAAAAGATTGTGTGGAAATATGTTATTGAAGTTTCCGGGGAGCAATATTTGAGATGTAAATTTTGCAATCAAAGATGCGCGGGAGGGGTGGATAGACTCAAGCGATCACTTAATGAGACTCATCATGGTATGGAAACCATGCTGAAAGTTAGTGAAGATGTTAGATTGGAATGCAAAGATGCATTATTCCAATTTAGGGATCAAAAACGAAAAAGAAATTGGTACTGGTGGTATGGGTCCGACTTCAATGCATGAGAGTGCCTTGTCAAAAACAATTGGTGCCTTAGGGTGGGAGTGGGAGTGGGAGTGGGAACTATTCCTAGGGACTATGGATAAATTTACAGCCATGGCTTTCATCCAAAGGGAAATGCTGAATTGAGTGGAAGCAAGAAGAAAGGAAGGAAGTGTGTAGAGAAAAATTGGTAAGGTTATGTATTCAAAAGGTCTCCCATTCAACCTTGTGAATGATCCTTATTAGTTCCTATGATGGATCTTTGTTGCAAATTTTGGGCAGGTTTAAGCCTCATCATGCAATTGAGAGACGTGGATTCTTAAAGAAGAGGTGAATGACCAGACATCATTATGGAAGATCACAAAAAGCTTGGAAACAATATGGATGTTCCAATTATGTCGGATGGTTGGACGAGATGGAAATAGTAGGTGTCTTATCAATTTTTTAGTGAATAATCCTGCTTTGGCACGGTTTATGAAATCAATTGATGCTTCGATCTGATAAAAATGGGAGTGATGTTCACGTATCTTGATGGCGTGGTTGAAGAAATTGGGGAGGGGAGAAATGTTGTGCAAGTCATCGCGATAATGCCTGCAATTATGTGAATCTTTGGAATGGGGCTTATGGAAAAAAAGGAAGATTGTGATGGACTCCTTGTGTTGCGTTGTATTGATTTGATGTTGGAGGGGATATTGGAAGGTAAATGTTCGTGATCACCTGACTTTAACCATTTGAAAGCTAGTAGTGAGATCCATGCTGTAAGTCTTGGATTCTTAGCTTAATGAGAACATTTACAAAAAATCATGAACTATTCGTCCGGCAATTACAGTTTGCTACTTCATTTCTTACTCTCCAAGCCTTTATAGCCAGCAACTGCCTGTAATGTTCTCCTCGGAAAATGGTGTTGAAGCAAATGGGGTACAAAGGTAGAAGGTGTGGCTCAGTACGAGTGTTGTTTTGATCCAAATTTTGAAAGGCGCCGTGTTGCTTTTGCGTAAGACCCTTGTTCATTAGTTAGTGTCTTGAGAGAGGTTGATTCGAGGAAGGAAAGGCAGGCCGTGGGTTATATTTATGAGGCGATGGATTACGGTAAGGAGAAGATTGCATTTAATTGTGGGGCGTGGAGAAAATATGGCCGATTTGAAAATTGATGCAGATGGTACCACGGCTTGTCGGCGGCTACGTGCGGCGGGTTACTATCTTAATCTGATTGCGGTGTATGGGGATAAGGTTATACAATGTTGATGAGGTGAGGAAGAGTTATTTGAATGCATAGTCTGATGTTGGATTATCAAAGCGTTTAAGGCGACGTCGATTGGACTCCATTTGACCAAGCGATAGGTGAATTCCCCAGAATCCGATATTACGGTGATTCTCGAACATTAGAAGTCATAGAAGTTGGTGGATGCGTTTTGGGGTTGACACGAGGTTGCAAGTTCGCTATTCGAGTCCTTAGCCTTACTTGTAGTGCTTCGGGATGTGAAAGTGGGAAACATTTGTATCATTAATATTTCTATTTTGTAAATTTTCCATACATATATTTTTATTTCAATGTTAGAGAACTTTATTCCATTTTAACACATAAATTTCTTTATTTCATTGTTGTAGATACATCTGAAAAAGAAGTAGACTTGTTTTATCAAGGTTGAATGCTCACAGTGTATGTAAGATTAATATTTAGATTGAGAGAAACGAAGTCTAGGGCAAATGTTGATCGATTTTGATAGAAATTGATTCGGATGATGAGTGGATTGCGGAGAAAAGTCCTCACTCCGCAGTCTTTGTTGGCTTGAGGATGATGAGTTATTCAATGTTTGATGCGATTAGAGTTGTGTCATCTGACTCAACGGACTCGAGCATCATTGGATGGCATGATTTCTTCGCATTTCTACCAAAAGCTAATGAAGTACCCAGTAAGTACCACAAGTGAAGTCATAAATTTGGTCAATTTAATAAAAAAAACTTACAATATTTTACCTAATTAATAATTTATACTGAGTGAGTGGAGCGAAGGCAAAGAGAAGGAGTTCAATTTGACCTTGGTGATGAAGATGAAGATGAAGATTTACATGAAATGGGGATACATGATAGTGGACGTTTTCACTGCTTGTCTACGTTGGATGAGGATGATGATGCCCTTGGAGAGGAGAATTTATATTGAAACAATTTGCTCTAGTTCTTATTTCATGACTTGGTTTATGGATTTTTGTTAAAGTTCAAACTATTAAGATAGTTGAATCTATTTATTTTATGACTTTGTTGTGTTTTACAGAAAGTAGTGAACTTAGTATGTTTTTTTTTAATAATTCTAATGAATTGTTTTCATGTTTTTATTTATGCTTATTTTATTTTATATATTTTAAAATATTAATTAATTATATATTGTGCTGCTCAAAAAGCTTACGCCTCAACGCCTCGAGGCTTACGCCTCGCCTCACAAACACAAAAACGCCTCGCCTTACGCTTTCGCCTTTTAAAACTTTGGTTGTTAGTCAATTCCTATAGTCACCATGCGATAGTCATTGGGATGTTGTAATCTGCATTCTTCGATATATCAAAAGTACACAAGGCCAAGGTGGTTGCGACGAGAATGGGAGGTCATACCTGTGTCATGGCTACACGGTACGCGTATCACCGGCTCAATTACGCATAGACGCTCCACTTCGCAGATTACGCTTTCATCGGCCAGAACCTAATATCCCCGAAAAGTAAAGAACAACACGTGAATTACTCGTGATTCAAAGATCAGTTTGTGCATCGAGCCATGACTCGCAACATGTGAACTCATATGGTCGGTGACATCTTCCAGAGTCGGCATTTTAAACGATGAACAAATTGTTCTTATTTGTTATAACCAAACCCGTTTTATATCAGATCCAATCCATTTCCATGAAAGGACCAAACACATCGTCGACTGTCACCATTAGAGAGTAAGATCACTTTGAGATGTATGGCTACTAGTTTTTGTTAATTCAAATGATCAACTAGGAAATATATCTTTACTTAAATCTTAGATCCTAGAATTAAATATTATTGTAATGTTTAGAGCATGACATATATGTCTACCGAGGCATAATAGATATCAGATGTTTTTCCTTTATTTTCTTACTGTATTGTAGGACCCATGAGCATGTATATATATATAAGTCCAACATGTAATGTAGTAGTAAGTTTTCTCCCTTTTCTCTCTTCACAGTTATATTGGCTTTTGTATATATATATTCATAATGGATTAATGAAAAATAAAATGAATTCATTCCTCAAATTCTTTTGTTTTTCTTTCTACATATAGTATTAGCAAAGATATTAACAATCACAGGTGGACACTGATAAATGTATGTGATGTATGGTTTATTGATTGATGCAGCACCAACCAAAAAAGATATGATCGTCTAATCCAAGGTACTAACTCTCACAAACTTATGGACAATAACCTATAGCCTAATAAAATCAGATTTGTATACAGGTAAATTGTATATATCCAAGTTTTAGAGATACTAATATGCAAAGTTTTAAAAGGCGAAAGCGTAAGGCGAGGCGTAAGCCTCGAGGCGTTGAGGCGGCGCTTCGAGTAAAGACAATATATACTCACTATCATTTAAAATATATAAATAAAATAGCATAAATTAAAAACATGAAAACAATTCATTGTAATTATTAAAAAGCATACTAGTTCACTACTTCACAAACCATAAATAGTTATAAAATAGAAAATAGATTCAACTATACTAATAGTTTCAAACTTTAACAAAAATCCATAACCCAAGTCATGAAATAAGAACTAGAGTAAATTGTTCTAATATAAATTCTCCTTCCAAAGGCATCATCATCCCTATCCAATGTATCAAAAGTAGGAAAATGTCCACTATCATGTATCCCCATTTCATGTAAATCTTCATCTTCATCTTCATCAATTGTCAAATTGAACTCCTTCTCGCTTCTTTTGCCTCCACTTGTACCTCTAGTATAAATTATTAATTAGGGTGTAAATATTATGTTTTTTATTAAATTTAATCAAATTTATGACTTCCACCTCGCGGTACTTACTGTACTCTATTATACTTTCAGAGGAATGTGAAGAAATTCATGTGATCCTCGATGATGCTTCGAGTCTCCGTCAGAGTTGGATGACACAACCCCACAAGATCACCATTGAATAACTCATCATCCTCAAGCCAACAAAGATCAAGGGGAGGAGGGGATCTTCTTCTCCGCAATCCACTCATCATCCTAATCAATCTCCTCTATCAAAAATCGGATCAACATTTTGTTTCTTGTGTAATCTCGTTTCAATCTGTTGTAACTTACATACACTAGAGTACTAACCTTGATGTTCAAGTCTACTTCTTTTGTATGTATCTACAAATAATGAAATAAAGAAATTTACGTTAAACTAATAAAGTTTCCTAACATTGAAATAGAAATATATGTATAAAATTTCATAAAAAAATAGAAATATTACCGATACAAATGTGCTCCAATTTATTTCTACATCCCGAAGACTACAAGTAAGGCTAAGGACTTTAATATGAACTTCTGGAGAACTCCTCGTCAAGAACTCCCAAAACGCATCCACCAACTCAGAGGACTTCCCAATGTTCGAGAATCAATTGCAATACGACTCCCAAATTCACCCATTGTTTGGTCAAATGAGTCTAACTGAATGTCAGCTTTTAAACGTTCTTGATAATCCAACATCCTATCCATGCATTCAAATAATCCCTTCCTCACCTCATCAACATTAGAGAACTTATCCCCATACCGCAATTGAGGATTAAGATAGTAACCTCGTCGACGGAAGGTCGATGAAGTCAGAGTCCATCTCGCATCAATTTTTCCAAATCGCTACATTTTCTCCACGCCTCACAATTAAATGCAATCTTCTCCTTTAGCGTATCCATCACCATAAATATAACCCATGGTCAGGTCTTTCCTCCGACCAACCTTCTCAAGACACTAACTAATGAACAGTTGGTCTTTATGCAAAAGCAACATGAGGCCAAAAATTGGATCAAACAACACTCCAGACTTCTCGAGCTTTCACACCTTCTACCTTCTTAGCCCATTTGTTGAACACCATTTTCCGAGGAGAACATTGCTATAAGAGCTTGCTTTTGCTTATAGCGCTTATAGAAGATATGAAGTAGCAAACCGTGTAATTGGTCGGACGAAGAAGTTCATGATTTTTGTAAATGTTCATTAAGCTAAGAACCTAAGTATGGCCATATGAACTTCACTATCATTTAGCTCGAGCAAGTGTAGTATCATGAACATTTAATTTTCCACATCCTCCAACATCAAATCAATACAATGTATAAAAGACAAGTGAGTCCACCACAATCTTCCTTTTTCCATAAGCCTCATTCCAAAGATTCACATACTGGGAGGTATTGACACTTACTTACTTGTACAACATTCTCCTCCCCAATTTCTTCAACCACGGTCATCGCGATATTTAACATCAATTTCATTTTTATCAGACGTAAGCATCACCGATTTCATAAACCAAGCGCAGGACTATTCACTAAAAAAATTGATAAGACACCTACTCTTTCCATCCGGTCCAACCATCCGATTACACCGGAACATCCATATTGTTTCCAAGCTTTTAAGTGATCTTCCATAATGATACTTAGGTCATCTTCACTTTCTTTAAGAATCCACAAGTCCTTAATTCGTGCATAGACAGGCTTGTAAACCCATGGCTCAAAATTTGCAACAAGATCCATCATAGGAATCCAATAAGGATCATTCACAAGCAGGTCGAATGGGAGACCTTTGAATACATAAACCTACCAATTTTTCACACACTTCCTTCCTTTCTTCTTGCTTCCACCTTGAATTCAAAGTACTTTTTGACGAGTCAGGAAGGGTAAATTTATCCATAGGTCCCCTAGAATAGTTCCCCACTCCCACTCCCACTCCCACTCCCTAAGGCAACAATTGTGCCTGGGACAAGGCACTCTCATGCATCAAGTCGGGACCCGATACCACTTCTTGGAGCAATTCATTTCTTTTCGCTGATCCTTAAATCGCCAACATCTTTGCATTCCAATCTCAACATCTTCACTAATCTCGGGGCATGGTTTCATACCATGATGAGTTCCTGGCAAGGATGCTTCGAGTTCATTCACCCTCCCACTGCGATCTTTTGATCAAAATTTTACATCTCAAATATCGTCCTAAACTTCAATAACATATTTCCACACAAAATCTTCGAATTTTTCTTGGGACCTGAGAACTCATTCTAAAAACACCAATAATAATAGGTCACATTTCTATATAACAATATAATTGACTAAAAATTAATAACAAGACATAATTGAGTGAATTTTAATTATTTAAATCTAAAAAGCCAATATTTTTAAAAGGAATTTAAAATGAAATTCAACATTTAATCGTTTAAATTTTAAAAAAGCTAATATTTTTTAAGAGGAATTTTAAAATGAAATTTAGAATTTAATTGTTTGAATTTAAAAAAACTAATATTTTTTGTATGAATTAAATGAAATTTAGAAATTAATTGGTTTAATTAATCAAAATGAGTCTAATGCAAGTTTATACTTAAAAGAAAAAATGAAGAAAAACAGGACTTAAATAAAAGAAATTAAAGATAAAAAAGAGGAGCAGAGGTGGATGAGAGATAAGTCTCCACTTCTCCCAAACTTTAACTTAAAATAAAAATAAAAACAGAAAGGTAAGGGCATGAAGCCTGGAGCGAGATGAAGGAATAGAGAGACGAAGAGAGGGAGAGCCGGGGGCAGTCCGCGTATGGGGAGTCCGACGTAAGTGGGGGAAGAGTCCGACAAGCAGGGCACGGTAGGGAGCATCAAAGCGCAGCCTGGATGAGAGATGAAGGGGGGAGAGATGAAGAGCTTGAAGAGAGATGAAGAAGAGGAGAGAGCCGAACATACCTGAAGATGAAGCCGATGAGATCGCAGTTGGAGAAGTTCTTCCAGCACCGCCGCAATGTCGAAAAATAGGTGAAAGGGCAAAATAGGTAATCGCTGCTTAGGTTTTTTTTACCCTTTTCTAAAGGCCAACAAACCCCCAAATAGCGGTGACGCATACATTCTCTGGCATAAGAGGCGCCTTCAAAGCGCTTGAACACGCTTCACTGACAAAGGCTTACGCCTACCAATTGCGCCGCTTTTTTTAATACGCCTTAAGGCGTTTTCTCAATGCCTCGCCCTAAGGCGCGCCTAGAAAACGCCTTTGAAAGCTCTGCTAATATGCACATCACCAGTGTTTTACATGATCAACAGAAGAAACTCCAGAATTACAGTAATCATATTTGTATGAACGTAAACCATGTATATCCAGCAGTAGAAATACAAATATGCACATCACTAGTGTTTTACATGATTGACTGGAGAAACTGAAGAACTACAAGTCTACAAGAAGTAAGAAACAGGCTTACCTACTTCAGATATGAGCTCAAAAAAGGCAATCATGCGTACAAGATCAGTTTTTACATACAAAATCCAGTACTATAATCCTCCAGGACTGGACCGTTATCTTAAAATATCAAGAGTGAAAGCTGTCTGAGGATAGGCAACTCAAGAATTTGTTGACAATGATTATATTGGCAAAATACTGCCCTCCCACTAGGAGCCGATTCTAAAGCTCAATTCTTAATATTTTAGTGAAGCACCAGCATATTATTTTTCTGTCCAACTGGCATTTGCATCTGGTTGAAAGAAATGTGACATCATCTACTCTTCACTACTACTGCAACAGGTAAACAGGGATGACCAAACGAAAAAGACATGGACTCAATCATCTTAGATATAACGCACATCTGGTTCTTTTAATCCTATAAGACACATAATGCTCCCAGGTACAAATTGGTTCCAGCTTAAGACAACCTAAAACAGGCAGTTACTGAAATATGATTGCCACATTGTCTAGGCAAGGAAGCAGCATTTAAGGTTGGTTAGTTTTGCTCAGAATAGTTTTATTTGCTACATTACAAAGACTTCAGGCCCCATGTACTAGGTTATTTACATGAAGAGCTACAAAATAGCCGGCTATCTAGGCCTATGTGCACTTTGACAAGAAAGCATGAGAAATACGACTACAACACTTTCAGGAGAATTGACCAAATGAACAGATGAAAGAGATAAGCCTAAAACTTTTTTTTTTTTTTTTTTGTCAGAATAAAACTGTTTTTCTTTTAAAACTCAACCATAGTAGCAACAAAAAATATTAATAATCACAAGCATGCATTGATAAATATATGCAACATATCTTTAATTGACTGATGCAGCATAACTACAACAGAGAAAAGGCATTGATTATCCCTCCAAAGGCACTAACCCTTGCAAAGTCATGAACTCTAAGCTACGGTGTACAAGTTCACATTTATTTATTTATATTTGTTATAGACAAAAAAAACATGCATTAAGAAATGCCAAAAAGAGGGGTTGCATACTTGCATCCTATGTATACAAGCAGTACACACAAAATATCCCAAAACAAGCACAAAAAAATATACAAGGTTAGCCTACAAAAACAAGGTAAACTAACCACAAATCATCTAAGAAATCCAATACAGAGGGGTTCTCCATTTCCAATGAACCAATACAAGTTTATATTTATATCCAGGTAAATTGCATATATCCACTGGCAGAAATAGAAATATGGACTTCATTAGTGTTTTACATGGTTGACTAACAGAAACTACGAAATTACCAAAAGTAAAAATAGGTATACCTTGACAAAACCAAGGCAGCAGATTTTAAAACAGAGAATTCATTTCCTCCACCGGGTGCTAGAAAAGATTGGCACAGGAATATTTTACATTTAGAAGATACAGGAGTTATTGACCCACGCATGCTATTTGAAAGATGAAGACTCCAAGCATCCTGTCTCTGAAGATGAGGATCATGTGATCAGCAGAATTTCTCTAGGCTTGACACCCTTAAAAATATTAATTTTTCAAAACTTTAATATCTTGCACACACATGCATCAAGCCAAGAACATGTGCATAAAAAACTGTGCCAAAAAAAAAATAAAAGTTACCTTCAGCAAGCATGTACATTCCTAAAGGGTAACTGAAGAAAACAAAATGGAGCTGAAAATTTTATTAAATTCTAAATGTATCTGTACAGCCTATATGGCACACTATATATACACATATTTTGTAAACTGAAAAGGAAGTTCCCATAACCAATTCCCTAAATTTTGGGATTTGATTATTCACTTCCCATAGCTGATTATTCACTTCCCATAGCTAATTCTAGAATCAGATTATTGACCTTGATTCTTTCCTAAAATATATTATTTACATAATTTCCCACACTCCCCCTCAAGCTGGTGAATATAAATTTTCCATTCCTAGCTTGCTAATATTTTTATGAAACACATTATTGCACAAATTCTTGAGTTAGCAAGATCCGTTTAATTGGATGTTATGTAGGAACATATATGGGAGTACAAATTAACCTAATTATCCACTTTTTCTTGATGAAGTGCATGTCTAGTCTCTATGTGTTTTGTCTCGGTCATACAGATCGGATTATGAGCAATGTTGATTGTCGATTTATTATCACAATAGAGTTTCATAGGATTACTCCATTGAACCTTCAAATCTTCCAGAATGATCTTGACCCACAACAATTCACATACTCTTGTTGCCATAGCTTTAAACTCTGCCTCTGCACTTGACCATGCTACCACATTTTGCTTCTTACTCCACCAAGATACTAGATTTCCAAGCGAGTATGTATTATTAATACTATAGTTGATCGTCATTCAATGGAGACTTCGAAAATCTTACATCGATGTATATTGCCAAATATCTTATGTTTTCTTGAATAAGACTCTTCTCGGATGTTTTTAAGTAATGGAGGACTTTGTGAGGTCGTCAGATGAATCTCTAATCATGCATGAATTAATCGGATACACTTCACCGAATAGGCTGGTGCTTGGTCTAGTATGCAAGATAAATGATCCCAACAAGTCACGATACATTTTTCGTCACTTTCTTCTCTAAGCGCTTCACTAACTGGGTGATTTGCTCTAATGGAGCTCTAATCGGTTTACTAGCCATCATACCTGTTT
Source organism: Tetrastigma voinierianum (assembly GCA_016808115.1). Lineage (NCBI taxonomy): Eukaryota > Viridiplantae > Streptophyta > Magnoliopsida > Vitales > Vitaceae > Tetrastigma > Tetrastigma voinierianum. Next base: position 982,868 of record JAEQBH010001615.1, read on the forward strand.
CCTTGAGAAGATCAATAACATATTTCTGTTGAGAAATGAAAATGCCTTGCTTGGACCGAGCCACCTCAATTCCAAGGAAATACTTCAATTTTATGAAAAGTGTATGATCTCCCTGGCTTTGTTTGTAACCATTAGCCATCATAACCTTGGCAAACCTTCCAAACCAAGCACGTGGGGCCTGCTTTAACCCATATAGTGCCTTCTTTAACCAACAAACCTTGTTTCCATCACTCCCACTGAACCTTGGTGGAATACCTGTATCTCTTTCTTCTAACTCACCATGAAGGAAAGCATTTTTTACATCATATTAAGGTAAATTCCCAATCAAATTTGTCGTGATAAGGATAGTAAAATTCTTACTGTATTCATCTTTGCCACTGGAGCAAATGTTTCTTGATAATCCGCTCCATATGTCTGAATATACCCTTTTGCAACCAGCCTTGCCTTGTATCGTTCTAGGGAGCCATCAACTTTAAATTTTACTACAAACACCCACTTGTAGCCCACCGGTTTCTTACCACTAGGTAGATCAACCAATTCCCAAGTTTCATTCTTTTGTAATGCATCCATTTTAGCCTCCATAGCAAGTCTCCATTCCAAACAATGAGTTGGGAATAGGAATAGTGCTTAAAGTTGAAAGGAAGCTTTTATGATTCAAGGAAATCTCTAGAAAGACACAAAGTAAGACAATGGATAGTGGGCCTTTGTGCATTCATTGTGTTCCTTTCTCAAAGCTTACAGGATCATGACTCAAAGAATAGGAGTCAGTTCTGCCTAAGAATTGTTACCTCATTTCAAGGACTCGGTTCAGTAGACTGTTTGCCTCGTTGTTGCCATGGGATCCCTTCTCCTTGCATACACCTGATCAAACCAAAAATGATCAAAGATTTGACTGTTTTCTTCCTTTTCCTCTACCAACTCTTCGGATTGTGATATTGGAATTGGTTCCAACGAAATTAGTAACACTAAAGTGATTTCTTTTGATTTGAATGACTCGGATGAGGGGATTATTTCTAGTGGTGGTATGGCTAACTCCTCATCTTCAAGTATAGATAACTCCCCCTAAAGATAAGGAGTGGAGAAGTATGGCATATTTTCAACAAAGGTAACATCAACTAAAACATAAAGTTTCCTAGTGGATGGATGATAACATTTATATCCCTTTTGAGTAGATGAGTACCCCACAAAAAGGCACTTAAGAGCTCTAGGATCTAATTCTCCCGATTACAGATTTAGAATATGACAAAGGATGTGCACCCAAAAACCCGAGGCCTGGGTCAAGGAGGATCGAATTGTTCGTATAGAATTGAGATGTTATTTCTAGTGGACTTTTGCACTCCAAAACTCTAGAAGGAATACTGTTTATGACATATGTTGATGTGAGTACAGCCTATCCCCAGTAGGATTTTGGTACATTTTGTTGAAACAATAAGGCTCAAGTACACTCAAGAAGATGGTTTTTCCTCTCCTCCACCCCATTTTGTTGGGGAGTGGTGATACAAGATGATTCATGTATGATTCTTCCTTTGGAACCACTAAGACAAAATTTTGATCAAATAATCACTTAGCATCGTTCGAGCAAATTTTCGATTTTTTGTACCAAATTGATTTTGAACCATTGTACAAAAATGTGGGAAAATATAATCTGCATCAGATTTATTTTCAGCAAATAGATCCAAGAAACTCTTGTACAATCATCAATAAATGTTACAAACCACCCGGATCCTAAGATATTTGGAATGGCAAATGGTCCCCAAATGTCATTGTGAATTGTTGTTAGAAGAAGATCTTTTATTACTATCAGGAAGGATACACTTAGTATATTTTGTATACTCACAAATGTCAGAATGAAAAGGTTGAATATCTAAATCCCTTGAACAAGGTAGGAAACATTAATTTTAATGTGGAAAAAGGCACATGACCTAGATGCCTATGATGTAACAAAATGACATCTTTATTTGATGAAGAGAAAAAGGAAGTAGACAAAGTAGACTTAACTAGTTCTGGCTAACTAGATGTACTCAAGAAGTAGAGTCCATTGTGCCCCTTGGCAAGTCCAATCTTCCTCGAACCCCGGGTCCTCAAATTCAAAAGGAGTAATTCGAATATAACACCACAACTTAGATCTTAAGTAAGTTTTTGTATTGAAACAAAATTAGTGTATAGTTGAGGGACATGAAGAACACATTTTTAAGAACCAAATTTGAGGTAATTTGGACATCTCCTATACCAACCACTGGGGTGGTAGTTCCATCAGCAACAACAATTTTCCTATTGCTTGGACAAGGTAAATAGGTTTTAAATTGATTTGGATTATGGGTCATATGGTCAGTAGCACCAGGATCAAGGATCCAAGCATTCCTAAACTCATTACTCGAAGCATTTAATCCAAGAGAAATTAGAGTCTCACTTGAAAGAGTCAATGAACACACTCAGAGTTGATGCTTGAGAACTTGAAGGTGGCTGAATATTCTAAAGTAAAGTTGGGTTGCGCACAACCTGTTCTCATTCAACAGTTGAAAAGATGGAGTCTAACATGATTGATGCTAATGAAACAGCAGTAGACGATCAAGAAATAAAGGTAGTAGGGGCCATAGAAAAAATCAGCAATGAAGGCTAAGGATTACACTAGCAATGAAGGCTGGAAAAGCTAAAAAAAATGACTGAAAAAATCTGGTATAGCAATGAAGGCTGCCCCATAAAATTTCCCTCAAAAACTTAGTGTTGCAGCGAATGGAGGTCAAGAGAGAGAACCTCAAAGAACCTTAGGGCTTGAAACTAGAAATGAAGGTTAGTTGATACTGAAAATCTTGTCCAGCAATGAAAAACTGGAGAAGAAGGGAAAACTAACACAAAGAAGTTCAAGAATGGCTAAAAAGAAAAGAATGAAGGTTGCACAAAAATTCCCAAAAATGAAGGTTGTGTACATCAATGAGGGCTGCACAAGAAAGGTCCCAGAAAAACTAAGGCTCTAATACCATGAAGAAAACATAACTGAGCTGGAAATTTTATTAATTTCCGAATGTATCTGTACAGCCTATATGACACATTATATATACACATATTTTGTAAACTGAAAAGGAAGTTCTCATAACCAATTCCCTAAATTTTGGGATTTTATTATTCACTTCCCATAGCTGATTATTCACTTCCTATAAAGCAATTTAGAATCAGACATGGACTCCTTGATTATTTCCTTAAAAATATACTATTTATTGGTAATTTCCCACGAAGAATTTCCATAAAAGATAATCAAATCACTAAATTAAAGTGAAGGGCAACTTGAAAATTAGTTCACTAATTGCTTGTTGAAGAGGGTTGCATAACCCCTAGCCAAATTCAAAGTCAATAGTCAACACCTCATATCATGAATTATGCATCAATTCCCAAACTGCAGCTTGAACCCTTCATAGGGCATATAGCCCCATAACCAAAAATTCATAGTCAATAGCCAATGACCCACTTACCATGATTAGACTAATAGGAAGATGAGAGGCAACTGTTGCTGGTTCAGGATTGAATCAGAATCTTTTGAGATCTCAACTCGAATGGTCAAAGGTGAGATGGTTGGAAAGGCTGTGGAGAGGGACTGGCGACTTAAATCTTAGATCAGATTTGCACAGAAGGATCTTCCTTTGTTGCTGGAAGAGGAGTGGCCTGTGATGCAGGTAGTGGTAGGTCACCTTTCAAGAAGCTTCATGTCAACAGAGGTAGAGTTTACAATATTTTTTTATGAGTAAGAGTGAGTATATAGATGAGACATTAAAATAGTGAAGGTAGAGTTTACAAGATGCACTGCATAGCAACAAGACAGGGAGATTTCTGTTGTGTTCTGTTAGGTATATAGAGGAGAAGAAGTCCTCTTTGGTGTCCCTAGAAGGTAGAGGGTCCTTGATGGGTGAAAATTTTTGAGCTTGGAGGTTGTCCCATTGCCTAAGATTAAGAAGGCATTTAGCAATGTAAATGGACAGATGGAGACATGGATGAAAACTTCAGAAGGTATTGGCAATATTTCCTTGAAATATTGGATATCACTAGCCATCAATATGATAATTAAGTGGATTAGTCAATGGACTGATTTTTCTTTAGTTTTCCCAACATTTTAGGATTTTTGGTCAATATCTTAGGATAGTTCCCTATTTTTCGGGATTTTTTTCCTGAACACCCCATTTTTGGCCATCAACGCAAGGTTAAAGCAATGTTGAACATAATCAAAGCCAAAAAAAATTGATAAAATCATGGTTGGGACTCAACACCCTATCCACCTTCATGATATATATATACATAAACACACACACCGATATACAGTGTGGAATACAAGATGATAAGAAATTTTTCCCAGCAGATATAGATACAAAGAGAAAACATACTGAGGCATGAGATGAGGGAGTGATGCTGAGCAGATGTGATCTATCTTTTGCCGTCGTAATCTGGAGAAGAGGGAAAAAAATAACAACCAGACTCAAAAAGGAATTGCTCAACAAGAGTAATAATAAGAGGATAGGTATGATGTACCTTAGCCTGGTTATTGCAACCATGCCTATACCGAATTCCTAAATCACGGGACAAGTGCATAGAACCAGCAAGGGCCATGCTTGATAAAAGGCAAAGACCACTCTATGGGCACAATATCATTTTGCAGTTCAACGCTGTTAGTTCTTGGACAACGCCAATAATTTACAGTTGAAAGGGCAAAGTAATCCCACAGGTTCAAAACTACTGCATTATTAAAGCATCTCGCCACATGAACTGAAATTCAGCAAACAAAAAGAAAGATAGAAAAGTACTCATCAACCACAAACTAGCTTCATGAACTCTTTCAAACAACAGTTGCTTTATGATTATTATGCAGTAAAGTGGTTCAATACAACAGTACCAAACTGAAGAAGCATTCACACAAGTTAACAAACATGTTTGGCACTATTTTGATACAACCAAAGACACTGAAGAACCAAGACAACATCTATCGGCAGAGTCTGAAAATTCAGAAGCATAGATCGTAAAAAAAAAAAATCCCATAGAAATTCCCCATGATCCCATCTTCCTCCATATCAAATATTTTGTTTTGAAATCAAATATGTTTCCAGTTCTTGCCATGAAAAAAGTCAGCCCACATTAACAGGGCTACTGGACAATTTTCCTTTCACAATAGATCAAACTACAAGATTGGGCCCAATATTAATAGTAAGTCACACAGTATTATTCTTTTATCGATAAAAAAAAATATTAATATTAAGTCACATAGATCATGCAGACTATGTCCCATATGAAATGATCCTCCAAAAACTCAGAAGGCTCAATCTACAAGTTCTTGGGAATTTACTAACCTAAATTTTCATCCTAAAGTTCCTTACACTAAAAATCCAGACAATTAGAATTTTAAGATGAAAATTGAAATCCCTAACTTCTCATGCTGGAACTGTAAACAATTCCAAATAACGGCAAACTTACATTTTTCCCACCATCATGCTCCAAAAACGGAATAAAACCAGCGGAATAAGGTTGACTCCCCTAGGGGAGGCAAAAAACACAAAATTATTTATCCTTTTCTCGTTCCAACCAGTTTCTCGGTAACCAAACGGAGCCAACGGCGAAATATGTGGGCATCAATCAAATTCAAAAACCCTAGATTGGAAACCGCATAAATCGCCGACCATAAATTCAAAAACGGAATAAACTGATCACGTACCAACCATAAATCGCCGAAATAGTCAATGCTACCTTTCTTTGCCAGTGTTACTTTTCTTCTTGGAAACGGAACAGAAAATGGTTTTCAGTAGTCATCTGGAGCCCCCACCCGGAATTTGGGGGGAGGCCCAAAAGGGTTTGACCCCTTTGGTACCATTTATTTGCCTCCAACTAAATTGAGTTTTAGATTGAAATAGTTGATTTGAAAAAAAAATTATAAAATTGTTATAAATGATTTATTGATAATTATGAATAATCATATATTTATCGGTAAATAATTATTATAGTATTAATGACTATAACTCTATGAATAATTATTACTAAGCATTAATCGTGAACTCATAAATAATTATTACTTAGATAATGATCGTAACACTATATATATATATGAGTTTCTAGAATAATAAAAATATAGTTTTTTTCTTGAATTATCTTTATCATATATTTTCTTTCTTCTTTATATTTCAACACGTTATCGCTGACGGAGAGACGTAAATAATCACAGCAAATGAAAAGCCTCAAACCTGTGGAACTCGAACTCTGACCCATTTTATATTACAAAACTATAAACAAGAAAATGACATTTCATTTTGACCCTTTAATTACCTTTCAAAAGTAAGTTATAACTGCATCGATCTATCTCATAGGAAATAACTACAGTTTGAAGCTATGATATTACACAAGATTATGGGATTGTAATATTGAAACCTAGAAAAGAAAAATTTATAGTTTGATTTTTTTTTTTTTTGAATTTCAGAGTGAAAAGCCTGAAGCTTAAACTCTGTTGTAAAAACCTTGCCAAAGCATACGTTTGAAATATTCAAGCCTGATGCTTGAAGATGAAGACGAATTATTTTCTTTTCTAAAAACAGTCTGAAGCCTGCGTCTAGAATGTTCAAGCCTGAAGCTTGAAGAAGAAAAAAAAACAACATTTCCTTCTATAAATATTTTACTTTATTCATATAATGTTAATTATTTCAAAAAATGTCCAATATCACTAAGCTATAATTTGCTGCCCTTGATATTTCAGGCAAGAATTATTTATCTGGATTCGGATGTAAAATCCACTTTGATGCTATGAATCTTGAAACACAATCAAAGAGTGAAATACTACATCCCTTCGTGATCGCTATTAGTTACTTTACTATTCATTCGTCATCATATTGATGTAGAAGGCCCCTAAAAGTGAATATCTAACGGCCAAGGATCCATTGATCCTCCGGCAAAGTTTGAAAGGTAAATAAGGCCATAACACAAAGGTTTATGGAACCGATGTTACGTATAATGAAAGGCCACCGGTCAAGTACCTATCGTGACTACTAAGCATTTGTCACCTTTGTCAAAGCCCATGCAAATAAAAGACAAGCAAATTGAAACAAATTTTATTGACGGAAAAGACACAATGGATCCTGATGATCATTTATTTGATAAACGACGGCGCGCATTACCTCAAACATTCACGCTTTCTCGATTTTTTTAAGATCCAAAGGAAAATCGGGACCATTTGATTGGGATTAATGTGTGCTATGATTGAGACATATGATTATCATGTTACTTTCTACGTTATTTTCCATACTGCTTTTTCAATACGCTTATCTATAATGGGAACTTTTTGATTTTATATTTAAATTTCGCTTTTTATTTTGAAGATATATGATCCCTCCTCATAATCAACACCATATGTCATTTATCGAGATGCATTGCCCTTATTGATCGTGCTACAACCCACACGTATCTCAAGTGATAAGAAATATTTTTCAAACTCACATATTGGGCTCAATCTAATGTCTATACTATCTCAAAGAACTGTCGACCTAATTAAAGGCTCTAAGAGCTATCATATTCTACCGTAAAAGGCACTAAATTCCAAATTGAAGATTCCCCTTTATTCTCGCTAAATCTAAGAAATTTACTCGCTTCAAAGATATTCACGAAACTGATATCATATTGGAAACTATGAATCATGATGAAAATGAGTATTTATTCATTACTTATTATTTACGGGCAAAAATGTATCTGAACAACTCGCCTTTTATCTCGCGGGTTGGTATCGACAACTATTAGATCTATCAATCGTGATGCTGTCATGAAACTGTGTTCAATGACTCACTGCATTCTTACTGGGCACGAATCGACTCGCATCCGTGAATTTCCATGATGTTACTGCATTGTTCAAAATTCTAACGGACATCCACAACAAGCAGATAAATTTTAGCACTCGATGGTTCTACTTGTGTCATTTGTTTCAAAGGCAAATTAATTATTAGACCATCTTACAATGTTACACTAACCCCCGCTTCTGTGAACTATTCAAGGGGATATTTGTGGCCTATTCACCCACCCAGTGTGACCTTTCGCTATTTTATGGTTTTAATCGACGATCCACTGGGATTGCCTCATGTATGCCTCTTCTAGTCGAATGTTGCCTTTGCTAGATATCGGGCTCAAATAATTCGACCATAACACACTCCTCGATCACCCTATCAAGACACTCGCCTTGATAATGGTGAATTCTCATCTCAAGCATTCCTTGATTATCAGATGCCTATTGGTATAGATGTTCAACATCCCTGTCTATGTTCATTTCAAAATGGTCAATGGACCTTTATCAAACGTCTGCAATTAATTGCTAAACCATTACTTTTGAAACCAATTGTTCCGATTTCCAAGACGTGGGACATGCTATTATACATGCTACACATTTAATTTGGCTCGCCTACAAAGAATCATGATTTATCACCCCTTACAAATTTCGCAAAGGTTATAAACCTAATATCGATCATGTAGCTTCGTCAAGGCGATTTATGTTCCAATCGGGCCTCACACACGCCCCAAGTTGGGGTCCTTAACGTCGCCTTGGTATTTATGTCAGGCTTTCAATCGCATCTATTATAAATTATATCGAGCCCTTACTGGGAAGTTTCATCGCTTCGATTTGGTGCATTTGTCACTTGATGAAAATCTTTTCCCCGCTATTAAGGGGAGATAAGCTAATTCGTAAGAATGGTGAGAAATTATACTGAATGAGTCATCTTTATCTCACTCGATCCTCGTACAGCAATCAACTAAGTTCATAAAATAATTCATTTACAAGGTCTTGTGAAACAATTGTCCGATGCTTTTATTGATTCAACAAAAGTTACAAAATCACATATCCCGGCTGCAAATATCCCAACGAGGATTGAAATCCCAACAGGAAAATTACAAAGCAACATAACAAATGAACCTAAGCCACGATTAAAATGTGGAAGACATATTGGCTCTAAAGACACAATTCCTAGAAAAAGGAAAAGTCCTATATCTATGACTCAAGTATATATAACCCGCTGAGCCCTGTGTCGATGAACAAGTAGCCCCCGCGAAAGGCAATTCACCAAAGAGTTATCTCTTAATGATGTACCGGTACATAACAATGAAGAGATCTCTATCAATTATATACATGAGGGAATAATATGGGATCAAAATACTACCCATATAATTGATGTTTTTTTTTTCCAAGTGGCTATGGACTGGCAAGAAATGATGAAATCAAGAGCCGAAATGTGAATGAATGCTTATGTTTAAAACGATTGGTTAAAATGGAAAGAAGCAATCAAATGCACTAAGATCACTAGTTAAACGAGAGGCATTTGGACCAAGAGGTTCAACACCTACAAATATACAACATGTTGATATCGATGGGTCATTGTACAAAAGCGGAATGAGAAAATGAAATATATGATGAGAAGCACGCGCCTCAGGGCCCAAGGTTTCTCACAAAGACCTAGAATTGACTATGAGGAGACATATTATCCCGTAATGGACGCAATCACATTCCGATATTTGATAAGTTTAACAATCTCAAAAGGACTGGATATGCATCCGATGGATGTAGTCACAACATATTTATATGGATCTCTAGATGCTAATGTATATATGAAAATCCCTGAAGGATTCACATCAGCTCAAGTGGGATGAATCTAAACCACGGGCATGTATTCAATCAAGTTGCAAAGATCTTTATATGGATTAAAATACCGATCGAATGTGGTATAATCGTTTAAGCCAGTATTTGCTCAAAGAAGGATATGTGAATAATTATTGCCTATGTGTTTTCATCAAGAAAATGTAAAAATGGATTTGCAAGAATAGCAAGATATAGATGATTTAAATTGATTGGGACTCTCAAGAGCTCATCAAAACAACCAACTATTTAAAGAAGGAATTTGAGATGAAAGGTCTGGGAAAACAAGATATCATTTCTCGGCCTCACAGACGGTATCGCTTTGAACGATACAATTCATCAATCATCATATACAGAAAAAGTCCTAAAGCGCTTTATATGGATAAATCACACCCTTAATTCCTTCTCATGGTTGTTAGGTCACTAAGTAACTAAAAGATCCATTATGGCCTAAGGAAGAAATGAAGAGTTACTGATCCTATACCATATCTTAGTGCACCACGCACTAATGTATCTTCCAAATTATATCAATTACATTGCTTTCGCTAATTTATTAGCAAGATAACTCTACTCAACTAAAAGGCACTTGGAATGGAACAAAACATATATTGAGATATCTCAAAGGGGGATTATTTTATTCCAAAGTAAAGGGAACCAAAATTACCACATGCAGATGTGATATTTTCGGGGAACCCTCGCAAAGCTCACACAAACAAGATATATATTTACTTCTACGTAAATACTGCACATCCTGAGATCGCTTAAACAAACGATGGTGGCCACCTCCTAATCATTCAAAATACTTCATGTATGCATGAAGCCAGTAGAGAATGTGGTTCGTCGAGATCCATGATACAACACATCAGAGAATCATGTGGATTATCTTCTATTAAGAATAATCCAATAGTATTATATGAAGATAATGCTGCATGTATTGTGCAAATCAAAGGAGGATATATTAAAGGTGACCAAACTAAGCACATTTCGCCAAAATTCTTCTACACTCATGAACTTCAAAAAGATGGTGAAATTGATGTGCAACAAATAAGGTCCAATGATAATCTATCAGATTTATTTACTTCAAAGCCTCGGGTCGCAACATTTAAGAAACTTGTAATGACAAGTTGGTATGAGCTACCTAAAGATCTTTAAATTGAAAAGTCAAGATAATATAGTCATGTCAATACTGTGGGGAGTATGAATAAAGATGTTAGATACTGCACTATTTTTCCCTTCGCCCGTGTTTCTCATTCCATCGGGTTTTAATGGCGCGTTTTAATTAAGCAAAGACTAACAATCTAAGACGGCTCATTCATGAGCGTTATATGATTAATCGAGCAACGTGGAATGAAATTGCCACGATTTACCTGCTAATAATTATTACGATATTAATGATCAGAATCATGAATACCATACGGTTAATGATCAAGAACTGATGAATAATTATTACGGTATTAATGACTGTAACACTATATATACTAGAAGAATAAAAATATAGTTTTCTTCTTGAATTATCTCTATTATCTCTTTTCTTTATTTTTTTATATTTCAATAAAATTTAATTTTTAATCCAAACTAATACCCAAATTAATGTATTTGGTTACAGAGGATTACAAGGTGGTAAATGTTGTTGTTATGAACATCTGCAATTAGAATTATTAAATTGTCAAATGTCGTTGTCATGGACAACGGAAATTGTAATTTTAAAAATTCCAATTACTGTTGTCCATGAAAACGGTATTTGATATTTTTTAAATTCCTAAAACCGCAAGACTCCCTTATTATTATTATTGTTTTTAACATTTAAACTTATTTAAAATATTTACTATTTGATAAATTACACGAACTAATAGATTCGAATATATTTGTTATACATAGTAAATTATTTGTAAATCAGCACAAAAGTTATTTATTTTAAAATAACTGAAATATATTTTAAAATTTTCACAATACACATTTGTTGTGAAGCTCAAATTCCAAATAAACTGTAAGTTTACTTAAACATATTCAGCATTTTTTATTTCAAGTTATATTTAGTCAGGTATATTACCATTTCAAGATAATTAATCATGGAATATTAAATAATTCTGCATGAAGCCTGACATGAATCTTCATGCACAAACCAAATCATATAAATATATAAAAAAATTGTATACAAATATCAATATATAAAATATAAACATATATCTAAGAGCCTCTACAAGATGGCGATGAGTATTTCTCTTAGGACGACGCCTAGAATATAGCTAGTTGATCATGCTGTATCCCTGCACCCTCAAACTGGAGCCGATGGAGCCGAGGGAGATGATGATGAAGTACTCATTATATTGACCAGAGGTCGCTCTAGCCGGAGCGCATCCAACTCGATACAAGGTCAACGATGGTGTCACCAATGGGAGGCAATGTAGGGGATGATAAAGGGTAGGATGATAAGGTGATCTCTACTGCTATGGAGGCTGGCTCTGGCGACACCGGATATGGTAAAGATGTGTAAGTGTCAGGGGGTATGGAGGGTGATGACACGAACCTCGTTAACTTGTGAGGAGACCCGTGATCGAATTAGCTCGGAAGAACAACTCTAGTATTTGGCTTGGATGGAAGACCTCGACTCGTTGCTTATAGAGAAGCAAGAACCATGGTATTTGAGGACGCCTACAATTCCATGGAGATCCAATTGATAAGTCTCATGAACGCCACGCACAACCGATAAGTTCAAGAGTTTTAAGAAACAAAGAGAAATTTAAACTCAATTTTATTAATGCTAAAACATGAACAAATCAGAACAAATTTACTAAATCGTGAACAACAAATATTTCTAAAATAAAGCAGCGAAATCAGAACAAATCAAGACCAAATCAGAACAATCACCCAAAATATAAACAATCAGAATTATCACTAAATCAAGAACAAATTAACACAAAATCAAGAAATATTTTTTCTAAAAAGAAATAGCAACTCCTATTTAACTATAAAACAAGCTTAAATTAAATAAAGCAACTTCTACTTTCGACTCGAGAAATAAATATTTCTAAAATAAACAACTCCAAATCAAAATAGTAATAAAACTCCAAAACACTTGGAAATAGAAATATTAGTTCTGCTCTCACAATTCTCCGAATTTGAATTTTCCATAATTAAGATCGATTCCTAATTAATGTTTTAAAAGCTCTGCGATCACGGATCCTTTCAGGCTTTGATTCCCCATCAAAGATAAACTGTGTATAAAATCTCTGGTGATGGGTAAGCATGGGTATCGAAGTAGGCAATGTCAGCTCAGGTGTACCATGACCTCCCTCACTATCTCGACCATGACCTCACCCACCATCTTGACCACGACCTAGCCGATCAACTCTCCTTCTCCTTCTACCTCGAATAGGCTGCATATGTACCGGAGTAGATGACACCGGAGGTCTAATGGATGGTCCATGTGGATGGTGATGCCTCGATCATAAAATGACGATGCGATGCTCTTCTCCGGACCAAAACACTTATCTAGCAATATGATGTAAGTCGTACACCAAATGTAGCACCACACGAGCAACTAACTATGTCAACCGTGGCAAAGATCTAAATGAACCAACCAAATAAATATAAATACATAATCTATTAATTTAAATTTGGAAAGCACTTTAGAAACACAAGACTCTAACTTACCAAAACCTGAGTAGTATCGGCTGTAGTATGGAACCTCATATCATCCCTATGGAGTGGTGGTGTCATAAAATGTTGTGTAATACGACAATACCATTGCATATATGGATCATGGAAGTCCATAATACCCACCATAGGAGGTGTAGTGATGATCCTGCCCGCTCGCGTATCCCATAAGGCAATGTATATAGCATGATACATCGCCCAATCTCTATGGTGTCAGTCTTACGCATCCACTTTACGAGGTCAGCTGCCTGCTAAGAGCAAGATGGAGTGTATCTCCCAGCTGTAGCCCAAACGGGCGCAAATTGCCTCGACGATGCCACTCAACAGCCTCGAAACATATAAAGTTTTACGACGCCCGCCAAATCCTAATCAACTGCGTATATCCGAAGCTGGTCAACCAACTCTCCGACATATGACTGTCATAAGACCTACACATTTACACTTGACGTCAAAAACTTTTATGTGAATATGAATGAAATCACTATAGAACCATATACTTTTACATATACCATTACCTGATCAAGAGTTTGTGCATCTAGTTGATCTCGATATAGGAGAAGTACATCGGATGGGTTATGCACCCGTGTCAAAGGTACTCTCCACCTACACCCCAATGGAAGAATTGGATCTGGCTCAACCATAGGCTCAACTGGTAATCCATCGTCGACAGCCTCAGGTAGATCTCCATCGACAACATCGACATCGGCATTGTCATCATGTAAGGCATGAGCGACTGGTGGTGCTGGATATGCTGTTGGTCGCCCAAAATCGGGTCGCCCCATGTGAAGTCTCTCCCAAGACCATACCATAGCTGAATATAAAATAAACAGAAAGTAAACAACCTAATGATGTGTTGTGTATATGAATGTGTATGTAATAAAATAAAAGTATTACATACCTGTATTAGTGTAATACAACCGCTAATACCATATCTACGATCCAAGCTGGATTGGCATAACTCGCGATATGTATGTGCTAGTGATGAGTGCCCAAAAACACTCATTACAAACCCAGGATTTAGCGAGATTCGGGATCGATTTCATATATATATGACCGTGTTTTGATTACTTTTCTAATATTTAGTTTTATTTGGTTTTTGGAGGAGAAACACTTGAAAATGCTGAAAATAGAGTCGTATAAGAGGCCTGGAGAAAAGTGGTGTAGAAATCAGCCCAACATCGCGACGTCGCGACGTTGCGGGAAAGTCTAAACAAACCTTATCTCTTGGAGAGGCTATAAAAGGAACGGGATAATCTAATTAAAGGGGTTTGAAATCAATTTGTAGAGCGAGGATTTGAGGAATTAGAGCTTGGAACAAAGGAAAGAAGACTTGAAGACCAACATTTGGGGAGAGAGACTTTAAGAACCCGAGAGATCATCATTCCCTCAATCATTGAAGTTTTCTCCATTCCTATTCTTATGTCTTGCTTTTAATTTGTATTGGAACAAGTAATATAACCAGGCCCTAATTTCGTGGTTTAAAGTGCTGGTAGAGATTCGAGCCATGAATACTATGTTAAAGTTTTGTTTCTTTTATACCCCATTATCTTATATATTTTTCACCATTAACTCATGCTCGATGAAATCATATTAATCTCTTTATCAATCTTTATATGTGAGGTTCTTTGTAAGATCCGAGAAGGAATGAAGAATTAGACATAGTCAAGTTAATCTAATAAACTTGGTAATATAAGATTATCAATGATTAGGTTGCTTAGGAAATTCTTCGACTCTATGCACCTTTAATGCTTGGGGTTGAACAAAGGAGCAAGAAACCTATATAGCTGAGGTTAAAATGATCTTTGAAAGACTATAATTACATTAGATAAGAGCCGCCTTGAAAACACCGGCTTGGGTTACTGCATCCAACTGGGTCGAACATGTGCACTTAAAATCCTTTATCCCCTTAACCCACCAAGGATCACATGCTTCATAAAAACCGGCTGAAGGGTAAACGAAACTTACCTCTTGTAGATCGATTCGTCAAGCCTTCAAAGTCTTCGTCTTGGTTTATTCGGATCTTCAAAGGTGCCGCCTTTCTGAAAAGCGACCACCCTCTACAAGCATCCACACACGAACAAATAATGACCGATCTGTTTGAATGCTAGTTTAAAGTTCGCTTCTTCCAAAACGAAATTGTGGTTTTTCTTTTCTTTCTCTCTCGCTTTTGGTTATTCTTAGAGTAAAGATCGACTACTACAAAATATAGTATATATATATATGCTATATATATATATAAGTCTCATGGGGTTTAAGTCAAAACGACTTTATATTATTATATATTTAAAACTCTTTAAATAATAACAATTTATATTCACATCCAAAAAAAACCTTACGCATTATTTTTATCCAATAAGAAAATATAACAAATTAATTATTTGTTATAATTTAAACTCACGAATTTAAACTTTCTCAAATTCAATTCCTAATTTAAATGACAACTATTCATATTCAGAATTTAAAATAATCTCATCATTTTAAATTACTACAAAGAGTGAAACCATAACCGTTATTATTCGGTTTTAATGTGCTAATTTATAGGTTCAATTAACATTGCAAAAAGAGGCCTAAATCACATTTTGATCCTACAAGTCATAAGTGGCCTCAGCTAAAGACATTACGACGCCCTGCTAAACGGTGCCTCATGATCCGAGACAACCTTAATATAGCTAATGACATAATCTTGGTTTCATGATATCTTGATAGAATATAAGGCAATGGACAAAGTCAACCTTATATCGCTCTATCTTTGATTACTCAAACCTACTTCAATCACTAAACAAATGACATTGATCTCCATCAACCTTATCTGAGTACCTACCCATGCATTTCGTTTCTCAATTGTCGAGGGACTCAGAGATATCTCTCTTATAATAAGAGGGACAAATTTCATCTTAATCGCCTCATATCTCACTACAATTCTTATTATGTCTAAGTATAACCTTATAATCATCCGATTAAGACAACGTTTGATTATATCAAAACACAATATCTCTTATGTTGAGAACTATAGCGATCTCATGTCAAAGGATTTAATGACACAACTATTAGAGAGATTAACTTATGACTTGATCCATGTATTAATCTCAAGATTCGTCCGTCCAATATTTGTCCTCAACAACAGATATAAATTGACTGCATTCCCATACACATATTCATCCATGAATATCAATCAAATTTATACTAATCTTAATTCATTGTTATTCCCATAACAATAACCGACAGTAGACATTTCTAGAATAACAATATCATTATTCAAGGACATTATATATACAAATATGCAAATCATCATAATAATTAATTCTCATAAATAAATAAAAATACCATGTCCATACAATAAGCCTAGATCACTATTACTAACAATCTCCCACTACAAGTAGCCCATTCATCAATGTATTCAATACCTATGAACCTAGCATGACGATCATACTTGCTTCAGGGTAGAGGCTTAGTCAATGGATCAAGAACATTATCATCCACTGGAATCCTCGCATATCTTAACGTCACTCTCTCTCAATGATTTAATGAGATGATAAATCTCTAAGAATGTGTTTGGATCGTTGATGATCTAGGTTCCTTTGTTTCTCAGGCAATAGCACCATTATCACTACAACAAACACTCAACAGATTTGTAATGCTAGGAACAACTTCAGGTCAGAATGAACTTCTCGATCCAACCGCTTCCTTTCACAGACGATGTCGCTATGTATTCAAACTTTCAGTTGTAGAATCAACAACAAAGAGCTTTGTTTCAACTTTCCCCAGTTTAATCGCACCACCATTTAAACAAAAACATTATATCCCGACTTACATTTATCAAAATCATCTTATCGATTGGAAGCTTGTGACCAGGTAACCATTTTCTACAACTGCATCATCTTCTAATCCGCTATACACTCCAGGAACATATCTTTAGACCTTCTCGCATACTTAAGAATGTTCTCGATAACCGTCGCTGACTTCACCTGATCCGACCGGTATCTACTGCTATGCTTAAAGCATAAGATACATCTGGTCTAGTGCACAACATGGCATACATGATAGATCCTATTGCTGAGGCATAAGGAATCTTATCATCCGCTCTCCGTCATCTTTGTGTTAGACACCGAGATTTGCTAAGAGTAATACCCATGGAGACACGGCAGCATCCTCTGAATCTTCGTGACACCGGTCCGTTTCAAGATTTTTGTCTATGTAGCATTGACTTGTGACCAATTGTACTGTATTCACTCCCATGATCTTTATCCCTAGATATGTGCACTTTCGCCAAGTCTTTCATCGAGAAACACTTCCTTAACCAAGACTTGACATTCTGCAAGGTAGGGATATCATTCCCAATGAGTAAAATGTCATCAAAATATAAGACCAAAAATACAATTGCGCTCCCATTAATTTTCTTATAAACACAAGGCTCATCTTCATTTTTGACAAATCCAAACCCTTAATCGATTCATCAAAACGAAGATTCCAACTTCGAGAGGCCCGTCTAAACCATAAATGGATATTCAAGCTCGTATACTTTACTAGAAGAATTCTTAGGTTGTACAAAACCTCAAGTTGTGCCTTCGCGCACATCCTCAAGTAGTTTCCATTAAGAAACGCAGCTTTTAACATCCATTTGCCAAATCTCATAATCATGATATGCAAGAATGGCAATAAGAATTCGATGTAATTTAAGCATACTATTGTGAAAATGTTTCATCATACTTCATACCATGAGTCTGTTTCAAACCTTGCAACTAGCCTCGCTTGTAGTTATGCACTTCACATCCATGTCGCTTTCTTTTTAAACCCATTTGCACCCAATGGTCTTGCATTCCTTCAGTGGGTCAATCAAGGTCCATACTCGATTATCATATACGGATTGAATTTCACTTCACGGCCTCTAACCATTTCTCGTAGTCCTGGATCCAACATAGCCTCTCGATAGGTAGTGGGTTCATTTTGATCCATTAACAATACATCATGGTTACTACCACAAGAAATCCATATCTCTCGCTCATGACGATCCCATCGTAGATTCCACGTAAATTTTGTGCTATAGAGGTGTGTCAACAATAGTTTGTCGAATTATGAGTATCCACAGCAGTTCAATGTTATCTGCGGGTTCTCAAACTTCTTCAGTCAGACTTTACTCCCATCGGTTCCTTTAGAAATGAATTTCCTGTGAAAGACACCATTCCGAGCAACAAACACTTTGTTCTCTATGGATCAGAAAAGTAGTGTCCCTACTCTTTTAGGATACCCCACAAAAGACATTTTATCGACTCAGTCTACTATTTGAAACTCGACGTTTACATAAGCTCACAACCCCAAATATTAAAGAAAAGACAACCGGGCCTTTACCACCCACATCTCATATGGTGTATTTTCAACCGCTGATGGAACTCGCATTTAGTGAACGCAATCGCTTTCAAGTGCATAACCCCAAAAGGTAAATGGAAGATCTGCTGACTCATCATAGATCGAACCATATCCAATAAAGTTCATTCCTTCTCGACACACCATTCCATCAGGGTGTTCTGTGGGGAGTTAATCAGGAAAATGATTCCACAAGTTCTAAGATTTGTCATCAAATTCTCGCTCAATATTCGCTGCAATTCGATCGATCGGTTGCCTTGATTGTCTTGCCAAGTTGGTTTTGTACTTCATTTTGAAAAGATTTGAACATTTCAAATGATTTAGATTTATGTCTCATCAAGTAGACATAACCATATCCGCCGGTCATCTATACAATGAAGTACTTGTAACCTCCTCTAAAGATCTCGAACTAATGGTCCACATACATCTGTATGTATGAGATCTAATAATTCATTGGTCCTTTCACTGTGTCTAGTCAAGGGATCCTTTGTCATCTTACCCAATAGACAAGATTCACATGTATCATATGATTCAAAATCAAATGAATTCAAAAGTCCAACTTGATGTAGTTGGTGACGCGCTTTCTCATTTATACGGCCAAGGCACAATGCCAAAGATAGGTTGAATTAAATCACTGACTTAAATTTCTTAGTAGTTATGTTATAGATATGAGAATTATTGGATTTTTGAAGGTTCATAACATAAAGACTATCTCAGAATAGCATTTGCAATAGGAACATGTCTTTATGAAAACGGAGCAATTATTATTCTTAATAATAAAAGAAAACCATCATTATCCAAACAAGAAATTGAAATAATATTCCTACACATCAGAGGAACATAATAGCAATTGTCCAAAACTAACAAAAAGCTCCACCTGGGCAAAGTAAGTTCATAACTTCCTACGCCCAAAGCAAAGAACTTTGCTCCATTGCTCACTCCGCATCAACTTCGCCTTCTTCGCTTGTCTACCCTTTCGAGCCCCCGCATTTGTACAAATGTGAGATCCACATCCAGATCTAATACCCAGAACTAGAAGGAGAAAATTAATCAGATAACATAAATACCTAAGAACTAGTCTCACCAAATTCTTTTTCTTTAGATCCTCTAAATACAAATCTTGTAGCTTCCAATGACTGTGTTCATTGCAAAATAAACAAACACCCTCCTTTAGGGCTTTAGCCTGTCTGTGCTCAATTAGTCGAGCATCGACTTTCTCCTTTACCCTGCTCTCGCCCTCGCCCTCGCCCTGCTTCTGAAGCCCTTTCTTCGAACCATTAGAACATGGCCAAATGCTTGATTTAATATTCGCTCAAGAAGAAGATCGATGTGATTGAGATAGATTTGTCCATTTATTTATGTTATACTTCACACAAATCGCCATAACTATTGTGAAGTGAATTCGTGGATCAAACACTGCCAACTCTCGCTCAACGAAATCCAAGCTCATCAAGGTGCTCAATATAGCCTTCATTTTAACATGAGCACTAACTCTGGCACCTCACCCATTCAGTAAGAATGCAAAGGCCTTCGTAGTCTCATACCTTTCTCGTCTTGCTTGTTGCTGAACATTTCAACATTGAAGATCATATCATGCTTTCCATATTTTCCAGATCCTCTAAGTTCGTAACTCATGGTAGCTAGCATCAAGCACGCAACATCAATAGAGCTGTTATGATGCTTCTCATAAGCATTCTTTTTAAACAGAGCATACTTATCACTGTCTTCAGGAGAAGGTTCATCCTATATTAAAGCTTCCTTTTCTTGTTTGAGAACAATTTCAAATTTTGAAACCATCATAGTTAGTCCTAGTAAGTTTATCCTTCTTAAGGACTGATCGCAGTTGGACATAGTAGAATCGTTGTTGTTATTGTCAGTCATCTACAATGAATGCAAAGTTCGATAAATATTTTATCATGGAAAAATTCTCACTAGTTCAACAACCCTCAAGAATAATCATATTAATCTAGTGAGCTAAGATCCATATTTTTAACTAAGTCAACTCGCAACACACTTAAAATTCTTAGTTATTTAGGTAGGTAACTCTACCAATTACATCTCATGCAACTCTTAAATATTTATGGATTTTGACATCATATGTCCCTAAGATGTTTAAATCCCATCTAATGCCATTAGGCCCAAAACCGTTTTGATAACCTAATAAAGTTAAACCATTTTTAAACATATGGGTAGTAATTATTATCTTTCATCTTGTTCATTTATCAACCCCAATGTACTTACTAAGTGTAACCCACATTAAGGTGATAAAAAGTTTGACAAGTGTTTAAATATGGATGGCATGTTAACTTTAAATTTTATGTGAGGGATCTTGATTGATTTTAATTTTCAATTAATAGATCTCATCATACATCTAGTATCACATACTCATGTAACATCACATGATAAAAGATCTCATATGCAATAGAATAAATAAGGGGCCACAAAGATGACTCCACCTAGATTGATTCCATGTTTCAATATGAAGATCACGCCATTCCTAGTAGTAATAAGCAGCTCCATGATGTCGATTCACCACCAACTCAGATAGACACTAGCTCCTCCATCATCATGGTCAGATCACATGACTTCAAATGGCTTCAGATTGCCCTGTTTTATTACAACAATTAAATAAATACTACTAATAG
This sequence comes from Tetrastigma voinierianum, assembly GCA_016808115.1. Lineage (NCBI taxonomy): Eukaryota > Viridiplantae > Streptophyta > Magnoliopsida > Vitales > Vitaceae > Tetrastigma > Tetrastigma voinierianum. The sequence continues at coordinate 1,004,162 of JAEQBH010001615.1, forward strand.
TAAAATAAAATTACAATGAAACAAACGCATGTCGCATTTTAATAATTACAACCCTCAGAAACAATAATGGTCAACCTGCCAACATATCAAAAAGGCCACTGTAACTATGTGAAGCAACACAACATGCAAAATATATCATGTTATCATATAGCATAAACAATTTCCATTAAAAGAAATAAATTATAACAGCGTGTATTTAAAAAAAAAAACCAATTAAATTTATACAGCACACAGAGTTGTTACTCTTGCCCGCTTAGCCAATGATGGATGGTCGAAATTTCTCGCAAGCTCTGGGGTAGCTCCCCATAAATTTTTTTTCCTTTTCGTGAAACATTAGAGTTTTGCCTCAAAATTAAATTTTTATCGATTCATCAATAAATTTTCTGTTCTTCTTTTCCTCCTTCCTTCCTTTAAATGTCGAAGCCATTAAAATCACATTAAAACAAAGAGATATTATGTAATCTCATTACACATGTATTTATTTTCGCACCACCATAAACAATCACAAATCATAATTGATATATGAATTCAAATCCATGCATAACTGATTAAGACAAAGCCGTAATCATATAACATGCTATTAAACACTTTAATGGCAATATCCCATTCCTATTCTTTAATCATATTAACGAATCCTTTAGGTTTCTGATTCAATCAATTAATACCTTAATAAAACCTATTAAACTATGTCGCTCGCACAAACCATAATATCACATATATTCAAAACGCAATCATGCCGTAATCATATACATCACATACATACGATCAAACATGGCATTATCGATTTTTATGAAAACACAAGTGGCTCTATACCACTGTTGGGTTACGGGTAGAATATCCAATCTGGTTGGAACATAAATGTAGCGGAATTTAAAATTTTTATCCCTTAACCCACAAAGGATCACATGCGCTTATAAAAACCGGGCTGAAGGTAAACTGGGCTTACCTCTCGTAAAGCGACCTTCTAAGTCGACTGGCTGTTTCAGTTCGTTGCTCGTTTATTCGATCTTCAAAGGTCGCTTCTAAAAAGCGACCACCTCTACAAAGATTCACACACCAACAAATAATGAACGATCTTGTTGAATGCTAGTTCAGTTCGTCTTTCTCAAAACGAAATTAGGTTTTTCTTTTCTTCTCTCCGCTTTGGTTATTCTTAGAGTAAAGACGACTACTACAAAATATAGTGTCCCACATATATATATCTATATAAGTCTACAGTGGTTTAAGTCAAAAACTAATTTTATATTATTATATATTTAAACCCTTTAAATAATAACAAATCCTTATCAGATAAGGAAAACAATTTATACATATATATTTAAACTCTTAAATAATAACAATTTAAATCATCCAAAAAAAAAAAAACCTTACAGATTATTTCTTTATCTAATAAGAAAATATAACAAATTAATTATTTGTTATAATTTAAATCACGGAATTTAAATCCTTCAAATTAAATTAATTTAAATGACAATTCAATTGTTATTTGTAATTTAAAAATAATCTCATCATTTTAAATTACTACAAAGAAATGGTAAACCATAATCAAGTATTATTCGCTCTAATGTGCTTGACCCTATAGGTTCACTAATACGCGCAGCCTAAATCACATTTTGATCCTACAAGTCATAAGTGGCCTCTAGCAAGATGATTATGGATCGCCTAAGTTGAACAGTGTCATGATCCGGCACAACCTTAATATAGCTAATGACATAATCCAAACTCATGATATTTGATAGAAGGCATGGACAAAGTCAACCTTATATCGTTTCCTCTATCTGACACTAAACCCAATTAGACCGACTAAACAAATGACATTGATCTCCATCAATTCATTTGAGCACTACCATGCATTTCGCCTCAATTGTCAGGGACCCAGAGATATTCTCTTATAATAGTGTAGTGGACAAATTATCTTAATCGCTCATATCTCATTTATTATTCGCTATAACCTTTATATTGGTCCGATTAAAGACAACGCTTGATTATATCAAAACACACATTCTTGCGAGAACTACAGCGACCCCAGGTCAAAGGTGTTAGTACAGTGCTCTCTAGGCCTATTGTATGGACATGGTATTTGACTATTTATGAGAATTCCAATTATTACATGATTCTGTACATGTTTATTATATATACGTCCTCGAATAATATTATTAATTATCTCAATGTCCCTTTGACCTATTGTTATGGAATAACAACACTAAGATTAGTATAAGTTTCGATTGATATTCATGGGACGACATGTATGAGATACAAATCAAATTTATATCTATTCGTTGGAGAACAAATATCGATGCACTGCCTGAGATTAATTACTATTGGATCAAAGCTTCATAAGTTAATCTCTAATAGTCAGGTCATTAAATCCTTTCACCTCGAGATCGCCATAGTTCTCAACACATAAGGAATATTGTGTTTTGATATAATTAAACGTTGTCTTTAATCTGGGATGACTATAAAGGTTATACTAACATAATAAGAATTATGAATGAGATACGAAGATTAAGATGAAATTTTTCCTTCTATTATAAGAGAGATATTCTAGTCCCCGACAATCGAGATCGAGAATGCATGAGTCGTGCTCAAATGAATTGATGGAGATCAATGTCATTTGTTTAGTCCGTCTTAATTGGTTTCGAGTAATCAAAGATAGAACGATATAAGGTCAATTTTGTCCATGCCTTATATTCTATCAAGATATCATGAGACAAAATGATTGGGTGTCATTAGCTATATTAAGGTTGTCTCGATCATGAGCTTTTCATTTAACTCAATTGAGCATAACAAAACTGCTAGAGGCCACTTATGACTAGAGGATCAAATGTGATTAGCTCATCGCCAATGTTAATTAACCCATATTCGCATTACTAAGAACAAATAATACCCAAGAGGTTTTCACTTTTATAGTAATTTAAAATGATGAGATTATTTTTGCTCACAAATAACAATTAGTTGTTATTTAAATTCGAATTTAATTCAGAAAGTTTAAATTGTGACTTAAATTATAATAAATAATTAATTTTGTTATATTTTCTTATCGATGCTTAAATAATCTATAAATGTTTCTTTTAATAAAAGAGTTTTAAATATATAATAATATAAATTAAGCTCTTATCTCGATATGATCAATTTAAATTGTTATTATTTAAAAGAGTTTTAAATATATAATAATATAAATTCGCTTTATCCGATAAGGATTGAATTTAAATTATTATTATTTAAAAGAGTTTTAAATATATAATAATAAAATTGCTTTATTAAAAAAAAAAAAACCCTAGCAGACTTATATAGATATATATATGTGAGACATATATATTTTTGTAGTGGCCAGTTTTACTCTAAGAACAACCAAACAGAGAGACTCTAATTGCTTTTCAGAAGACGAACTCGAACTAAACATTCAACAAGATCGTTTCATTATTTGTTCGTGTGTGGATACTTGTAGAGGGTGGTCGCTTTGTGAAAGGCAAAGACCTTTGACGATCCGAATAAACCAAGAGCGTACTTTGGAAGGTCGATTTCCATCGATTTACAAGAGGTAAGTTTCGCATTCTCTCTTGGCTTTTATGAAACACATGTGATCCTTGGTGGGTTAAGGGATAAATTCCGCTGCGTTTATGTTCAAATCAGATTGGATATTCTGCCCGTAACCCAACAAAAGGATTTAATGACACAACTATTAGAGATTAACTTATGACTTTGATCCATGTATTAATCTCAAGATCTAGGTCCTGTCTAATATTTGTTCAACAGATATAAATTTGATTTGTATCTCATACACATATTCATCCCATGAATATCAATCAAACTTCTTTATACTATCTTAATTCATTGTTATTCTATAACAATAACCAATTGTGACATTTAGAATAATTAATAATATATTCAAGGACATAATATATAATAAACATGCAAATCATCATAATAATTAATTATCATAAATAGTCAAAATACCATGTCCATACAATAGGCCTAGAGCACTATTACTAACAAACACTATATTAGATAATGGAATGGAATCGCAACATTACATAGTAGGATTGTCTAACAACACCAACACCTTAACCTTTTTGCATCCTTGATCACTTTTACATCTGAAACGAACAATTACTTTAGTAATAGCTCAATTTACTTTTAGTTCCGCTTAGCCATCACGATCGCTAGTTTGAATATTAAAGGAGTATTGTAATTTTGGTACTTAGCATACTACGATTAAGGTTTTCCCTATGGATCGATATCCGTACTTAGGTATATTTTATTACTTGACAAGCGTATACTTACGCAGAATAGGCACTTTCCACTTCTATTTGCATGTACACAAAAACACAATCACGCAAACGCTTATCAAATTTTTCGAGGCTACGGATTTATTTATTCATAAGTTTTATAATATCAATACTAAGTACTTCTTTGGTACTTCAGACATTTGTTTTGCTTAAATCTTCGATGCTTTATTTTTTCTTTTGCTTTGTGGCAAACTTTCAGGTACGTTAGGTTGTATGTGATGAGAACCTGATGAAAATCTTATTCCTTTGGATCTTGAAATCGAGAGAATTTTGAAAAGAATTTTGAGGGACAAGAGAGAAGCATCTAGAATGGAGCAACTACCTATGGGACCGATGGAAGAAAATAGAGACGACGATGTTGGTTCGACTAGAGGGGGTAGTATACATCCTGATGCGGCAAATATGGATAATTTGTTGCCACCTATTAAGGATTATGGTCACCTGTCTGCGGTTACTCCACCTGTGATTAGGAGACCAACAATACAAGCGAACAACTTTGAGCTCAAGTCCATCACCCTCCAGTTACTACAAGGAATCCAGTTACATGGGCTCGCACCTGAGGACCCAAATGCTCATATCCTTAACTTTTTGGAAGTGTGTGATACAGTGAAATATAACGGGGTGAGCGATGATACTATTCAGCTTCGATTGTTCCCATTCTCATTGAGGATAAGCCGAGCATTGGGTGATTTGAGACCACAGTTGATAACATCATGGGATGACTTGTCAAACAAATTTCTGGCTAGATTATTTCCACCAGCAAAAGAGGCAAAGTTGAGAATTGACATCAGTAGCTTTTATCAGTATGAAGGAGAGTTGTTCTATGAAGCGTGGGAGAGATTCAAAAGATTGTTGAAAGTACCCTCTGTGGATTTCACAAATGGATGCAAGTCCATCATTTCTACAATGGGTTGAGTCATCCCACTAGGACTCTTATTGACGCTTCTGCTAGAGGAGCGATTATGGGGAAGAACGAAGTGGAGGCTTATCAAATTCTTGAGAACATAGCTTTGAATGATTGTCAATGGCCAGTTGAGATAGCAACACCGAAGAAACCAGTTGGGGTGTTCGATTTAGACATATTCACAAACTTGTCTGCTCAAGTGTCTACACTCTCTAAGCAATTACAAGCTTCTCAAAAAGTAGGTTCTCAATGTCAGTGCATGAGTTGAAGAAGCCTACCATGCGAGCAATGTCATGGACCTCGTCCACCTCCCGATTACTAATGATGAATGCCATGGGGGATTTGACTATTGAACAAGCTCAATATATGGCGAAGTTCCCCCAAAACCAGAATTTCAACCTATATGGTTAGAATTACAATCTGGGGTGGAAGAACCATCCTAACTTCTAGTGGAAAAATCAGAATGCGGGTAATCCTATGGAGTAAGCCAAACCTCTCCAACCACCTCAAGAGAAGAAGTCGAGTCTAAGATCTGAAAATGGAACAGTTAGCTGATATGCATATGGTAAAAGTCTGCATGATAAGTTCGAGAATGAGACTAGGACATGTGAACAATCAGCAGTTCGACTCAAGTGGAGGTCCAATTTGGAGGTCGAATGGCTTCGTTGATGACGGGCAACATCAAATCTATCTGAGTACTTACGAGATCAGCCCGAGGGAGAGAAGGAAGGAGCTTATTCTGTTTGTAACCTTAAGGAGTGGTAAGACTTTGGAACAGTCAGTTGAGGCCCAAGAAGAGGATGAAAACCTGTGGGAGATGAGAAAAGCATTGTCGAGATCGTTGAAGATGTTGAAAGAATAGTAAAGAAACCAGTCTCAGATACACTAGAGAAAGTTGAAGTTCAGAAACCTAAGTATGATGAGAAGCCTATTATCTCGTATCCGCGGCTACTAAGGAAGAACAGATTGGATAAGTAGTTTGGCAGGTTTATGGTCATCTTCAAAAAGCTTCACATAAACATTCCATTTGCTGAAGCACTTGAGCAAATGTCGGGATACGTGAAATTCATGAAGGACATCTTGTCGAAAGGAAGTTGGGGCCCATGGGGCGTCGTATCGGAAGAGTGTAGTGCCGTATTGCGAAATTTGCCCCTAAGTTTGAAAGATCAGGGTAGTTCCACGATCCATGCTATTGGAATGCGGTGTTGGAAGAGCCCTGTGTGATTTAGGTGCGAGCATTAATCTTATGCTGTGATCATATTTAAGAAACTGAAATTAGGAGAAGCGCGTCCGATGACAGTCACTTTGCAGTTAGCAAATCGGTCACTAACTCATCCACGTGGTATCATAGAGGATGTGTTAGTTAAAGTGGACAAATTTATCTTCCTCGTATATTTCATTATTCTAGACATGAAAGAAGATAAAGAGGTCCCAATCATCCTTGGATGACCATTCTTAACGCGGGAAGAATGATGATTGATGTCTGAGGTGAAATGAGGTTGAGAGTTCAAGAAGAAGAAGTATTCAATGTCTTTAATGCCATAAAGCATCCACATGATACCGACAGTTGCTTCAGAGTGGATATGCTAGAGGCTATAGTGTCTAGCCAATTGGTTGTGAGCCATTGGAGGCCTAACTGACTCATGATGACCTTTACTCTTGTGAAGATGAGACAGTTCAAGAGTATGTCAAATGGATGGATTCTTTCGGCTCGAATAGAAGAAAGTATTTTGAATATTTGGGAGTTAGCCTAAGTCGATTGACTCCCTCTATTGAGAAGCCCCCTATTGTGGAAGAGAAGCAACTCCCCAATCATTTGAGATATGCTTATCTTGGGGAGGAATCTACACTCCCAGTTATCATCTCATCCTCCGTCTCTAACATGGAGGAGGAGAAATTGTTAAAGATCCTTAAGGAGCATAAAGAAGCAATTGGATGGTCCCTAGATAATTTAAAAGGGGATAAGGCCATCTATGTGTATGCACCGGGGATATTCTTTGGAGGGAAGGCAATAGTAGACGTGGATGCCCAGAGACATTTAAATCCTTCCATGAAAGAGGTAGTTAGGAAGGGGGTACTTAAATGGTTAGATGCTGGAGTGATATACCCTATCTCTGACAGTTCATGGGTAAGCCCTGTCCAGGTGGTGCCCAAGAAAGGAGGGACTACGATGGTAGTAAATGAGAAAAATGGTGCTCCAGGCGAACGGAGTTGGGATGGAGGATTTGTATTGACTACCAGAGACTGAACAAAGTGACCAGAAAAGATCATTTCCCACTGCCATTCATTGATCATATGTTAGATAGACTAGTCGGGAATGAGTGCTTCTGCTTTCTAGACAGATACTCGGGATATAATCAGATCACCATAGCTCCAAAAGATCAGGAAAAGACCACCTTCACGTGCCCTTATGGCACATTCGGCACCGAGAATGCCATTTGGGGAGTATGTAATGCGGGAACCTTCCCGAGAGATGTATGATGGCAATATTTTCCAAACATGGTCAGAAAAATCCATTGAAGTCTTCATGGATGATTTTTCGATGATTGGATCACATTTGATGGCCTTACTCATGTCAGCGTTGGTATTGAAGAGATGCATGGAAACCAATTTAGTGTTAAATTGGGAAAAATGCCACTTTATGGTGAGAGAGGGTATAGTATTGGGGCATCGCATATCCGGAAGAGGAGTTGAGGTTGACCGAGCTAAGATTGAGATCATAGAGAAACTACCTCCTCCAGCGTGATGGGAGTCTGGGTTTCTTGACGTCACGGGTTTCACGGATGGTTCATCCGAGATTTCTCTAAAGTTTCCAAATCGTTGTCTAATCTTCTTATGCAAGGTGTGCCGTTCGAATTCAATGAGTCATGCATGGATGCTTTTGAGTTGTGGAAAAAGAAGTTAACCTCAGCTCCTATAGTAGTCGCTCCAGATTGGAACCTTCCATTTGAACTTATGTGCGTCACGAAGCAACTTTGCGAGATGGGGCGAGTTTGGTAGGAAGAAAGAAAAGGTCTTTTATGCCATCTATTATGCCAGTCGAACGTTGAATGGTGCACAAGTCAATTATGCTACAACAGAGAAAGAGTTGTTAGCTGTTGTGTTTGCTTTTTACAAATTCAGACCTTATCTTATAGGGAACAAGGTTATTGTGTTCACAGATCATTCCACAATCAAATACTTGATGACTAAGAAAGACGTGAAGCCTAGACTTATTCGCTAGGTGCTCCTATTGTAAATTTAATGCAGGTCGAGATAAGAAGGGTTCAGAAAGCGTAGTGGCCAGATCATGTCAGGCTTGGAAACTCCGTAAGCGGTGCGAAACATCATTTGCAGATTGATGACACGTTCCCAGATGAACATATACTATCTTTGTCACATGATGAAACATTACCATGGTTTGTCGATATAGCCAATTATCTGTCTGCCGGTATAACCCCACCCGATCTCACTTATCAACAAAAGAAGAGATTCTTTGCAGAAGTGAAACACTATTTCTGGGAAGACCCAATCCTCTTCAAACAATGCGCCAATCAGATTATTCGCAGGTGTGTGCCGAAAAGTGAAGTGGGTGAGATACTGATGCATTGCCACTCCTTAGAGTGTTGAGGTCATTTCAATGGACAAAGAACAGCGGCCAAGGTACTGCAATCAGGTTTTTATTGGCCTTCTATATTCAAAGATGCACACTTGTTTGCAAAGTCTTGTGATCGATGTCAAAGAACCGGGAACATTGGACGACGAAATGAAACGCTAATGACGAATATTCTAAAGGTAGAACGTTTTGATGTCTGGGGCATTGACTTTATGGGTCCATTTCCATTGTCCTATGGGCACAAGTACATACTTTTGGCAGTGGATTACATGTCCAAGTGGGTGGAAGTCATTCAGGCCATTGTGATGCAGTAATCTTGCGGCTTAAGCCAGTAACACCTTTTTAAGGTTTGGGACTCCCCAGGCGATGTCGGCGATAGAAGGCTCCCATTTTGTAACAATTTATTTTCATCACTCACGGACAAATATGGGGTGGAAGCATGTCGGTGACACTTGCTTATCACCCCAAGCATTAAGAAGCGGCGAGGAGTTTAAACCGAGAGATCAAGAAAATCTTGGAAAAGACCGTTAATGTGACAAGAAAAGATTGGGTGAACAAAATTGATGATAGATTATGGGCTTATCGCACAACTTTCAAGACCCCATTGGGCATGTCCCCGTACTGAATCGTTTATGGTAAGGCTTGCCACATACTTGTAGAACTAAAGCACAAAGCATACTAGACAACTAGAATACTAAACTTCAATTTTGAAATGGCCGGGAAAAAGAAGGATATAGCCCCGTTTGAATGAAATTTTGGATGAACTTAAGCGACGCATATGACAAATTAGAATCTATAAGGATAAGACGGCGTGGCATGATGCTTCCTAATGCATAATAGTTTGGCGGGACAACAAGTATTGCTATTCAATTCAGGGCTGAAATTGTTCCCAGGAAAGCTCAGGTCAAGACGGTTTGGACCGTTTGTGATCACTCAAGTCTTCCCTTACGATAGTGTCGAGCTAATGCACCTTGAGAGAGGTCGATTCAAGGTGAATGGGCAGCGAGTGAAGATTTATTTAGGTGGTCAATTTGAGAAGCATAAGTCCACCACGAGTTTACAGCCAACATAAGAAATGGTTGGGATCATGAAATTTTTGTTGGTCATCAGTTGTCTATGGTTGGGCACCAATTAGGCGGACACAGCTTGGTCGAGCTAACGATAGTAAACAAAGCGCTCCTTGGGAGGTAATCTAAGCCTTTAAATTATTGTGGTCTTCAATTTTTTTGATTTTAAGTGTGCTAGGTTTAATTTTGCTTGTTTTAATTTTAATGCATTTGTGTTGTAGGTTTTGAGGTTTCGAGGTTTCGAGGTTGCCGTGGCGAAGGAGAGATAGCACGACAAGCCTTGTGCAATCTTTGAGAGGAGTTGATCTAATGTAGGGAGTTTTTCTATACTTAGAATTTTTTTTTGTAAAATTTCCTGGTTGTTAGTCTCGGGAACGTCGTGACGTTGGACTCAATGTCGTGACGTTGAAAATAGACCTCTCGGGCACGTCATGACGTTGGTTTCTAATGTCGCGACGTTGGTTTCTAACGGCGCGACTTTGAAAAATAGACCCCTCTGTAACGTCGCGACGTTGGATTTCAACGTCACGACATTGAAAATACATCCCTCGGGAATGTCGTGACGTTGAGAATCCAACCTCTCTGTAACGTCGTGATGTTGGCTTGAACGTCGTGATGTTGCCCTATTTTTAGACCCAGAAACGTTCATATTTCTCCCCTCCGACATTTCCAAAACCTTAGATGCTCTCACCGGCTTGCAAGTTTTCCGGCCAGATTCCGATCCCAACACTTCCAAATGCTTCGATTAGGCGTCCTTAGCACCCTCCATAGCACTAGGCCCGTCCCAGCTCCCGTGCCACCTAGTGTTCATTGTCCTTCAGAACCCCTCCCTACGGTTCAAGCTTTGGCTCTGTTCAGGTTTGGTTCCACTACACTCTCCATTTTTTGTGTGATTTGTGTCTCAGTAAATCTTCTAGGGTTGGTTGGAGGTTCTAGAACCGTTCTTCGTGCTTCAAGATCCCTACCCCACTTTGTGCCCACTATGTGTTTGTTAGTTAGCTTGAGTGGGTTTTGGGTGCTTCCTGAGTTCTTTTTGCTCAGGTGCAATCCCACTAGGGGTGTGGTCGCCTACTAGAATCCTTTCGCCTTTACGTTCACCCCATCGTGATCCTGAACCCATGCCTAATGTCGAGCAAAAAGCGAAAAATGAGCTCGAAGAGTAGCTAGGCTAGTGAAGAACCTTCTCAAGCCTACGATCACAGTAAATTCGTCAATGAGAGCACGATCGAGAAGTTCGGCCTCATCTCTGCCAATCGCTTCTTCATTAAGGAGAAGGGATTTCAACATCCTGACGATTTTTTCCAAAAAACCATTGAGCTGAAGGGTTGGGGTGCATTGTGCCAACCTCCGCGACCGGCTACCATAATGGTTGTGCGGGAATTCTACGCCAACCTAGCGGCCCATGTGCTCAAGAAGGTTTGCGTCAGGTAGGGTGTTGGTGAACTTGATGTGAAGTTTATCAGCCGTATTACAACCTTAGAGCAGATTAACTCTGGGGCCTTTGATCATTCACGAACACCTAACTATCAGGAAGTCCTTCGTTTGCTCTAAATGGCGAGGTGAGTGGAGGTAAACAATGGGGAAAGCCCTTGTCTCATTAAGGTGGCTTATTTGGCTTATATACCTAGGTATTAACTTGCATTTTATCACGTCTCGTCTCATCCAATGACAGTAGTTTTAGTGACGACGAAATGGGCATTGCTCAATTTTGCTATCATTCAGGACATCCCGTTTGATGTCGGTTAGGTTATAGAGGATGCCATCCTCTATAACTGGGATGCTAAGATGAACCTCGGGCACCCCTTTCTCATCTATGGCTTGTGCAAGATCGCAAGGGTGCCGTTAGAGGATAACGAGGCTTGGATCCATCCCATTAAGGTCATCGTAGTGAAGAAAGATAAGCTGGGTGTTCCTCGATTCGACGCGGTTTATCGGGTCATGAACCTTCGGATAAGGAGGAGTTGACAGCATACCAAACCTTGTTTGGTATGCATGAGAGACCAGTGAAGTAGACCCCCGTCCACCTCACATCACTACCCATCCACCCCCCTCCTCCACCTCTGCTGGCCGGGTACATCACCGATCCTTCGCCTACCCTTGAGAAACAGGTTCAGGACCTCACTACCCGGTTTGATGCGTTATGGGATGAGACCTAGGAGCCTTAGGTCACCATGAGCCAGGATATGGATGCCCTACGGGCCGACATACATACGGTACTGCCGAAACCGGCGAGTCATCCGACGACGGCTCACCACGGTTGCCCACGTTACATGTGCCACCACCACCACTGCCACCGTAGTGATCCCGGGATCGAGAGGGGAGTTCCCTTCTCTCTTTCTTTCTTTACTTGCCAAGGAGGACATTGTCCATTTTTGTTTAGGGGTAGGGGGAGGCGTAGTTGGTCAGTTAACATCAATTACTTTTATGTTTAGCTATGTTTATGTTTATATTTATATTCGTTGTTTACATATGTTTATGCTTATGTTTATGTTCGTGTTTAGATATGTGTAGGTTATGTTTATGTTTGTACGTTAACAGTTCTCGTGTAGGTTTGTGTGTTAGGATGTCTTAGTGTAATTTCTTGTTCTAGGATTGTGTTAAGTAGTATGTGTGCGTGATGCCATGTTTTCCAATCAAGGATTTTTTTTACCTCTCCAAACTTTGAAGCCACCACGATTAAGTAACAGAAAGGATCCTTAGGTTGTTAGATGTTCGGGAATTACTTACTTGGATAGGTAGGAATGACATAGTGAGTCACCTCCTTAGGTTCAAGAAGGCGGAGTCGAGTAGTCTACCACACACTCCAATAGTGTGATCTCGGGGATATGCCTAGGTTCGGGACCTTGCTCATAACGTTCCATGAGCCTTGGGTTTCTACTTCTGCCCATGATGATGAGGTATTTTGTAGAAAGAGGATTTTCATTGAGCCCTATAAAAAAAATAAAATAGATAAAAAAGAGAAAAGAGAAAAAGAAAAAAGAAAGTGTGAATAGAATAAGTGGGTGATTCATGCCACAGTAGGTGTTCCGGAATCAACAAAATTTATATCCTAGGATTCCTACTGCAGTAGCAAAACTCACTATAGTATATGATTTTAGGGTCGATTTCGAGGATGAGTTTCTTCGCACAAATGATTTACAATGAAGGCCAAAATGGTGAATTTGGTTTGGATTTTCAGGTTTGGTAAAAACAGGGGAGTTGGATGGTTGGAAACTGAAAATAAACTGAAGAAAAATAAGAAAAATAATAAAAGAGATCTCCTTGAAGTATCAGGATGCTGGGCTTAGGATCCTAGGGCAACTGAGGGTTTCCAGGGTCATTTCCTCGCGTTGGGGAGGATGACCTATAATCATCTCCCGAACTAGGATCTTCATTTAGCTATAAAACCTAACCCAAAATAATTATCCTTTTGAAAAATGGTACTCACTGAGCATTAGTGGTCTCCGACAGTGAAAAACGACTCTCCTTGACTCACCTTACAAGGGATCATAAATGATAACTAACAAACATCAATGGATCTAACATTAAGCATCCAATGAGCCCAAAAGATTATCAAGTAATAACCATTCAAGGTGAATATAAGGGATTTAAACCTACGAGTTAAGGAAATACAAAGCGCCGGTGAGTACCAGCGTGAAACCATGGAACCCTCACTGACCTTAAGATCTGTACCCGGCAGCCTTCCTTCAAAGGGAAAGGTTTTGTGAATTTCATCCTCAGTTGTCGTCATCCTCGGAGGGTGTTTGGCTGCCCTGAAAGTGGAAAGAAAATGAGAAAGTATGAAGCGAAAGAAAAAGAGGTGGGGCTTGTTTGCGAAAGCTTCAGGCGAAATTTAATACATGAAGTGATTTTTGTCTGAGCTTGACTAAGGCTTATATACGCTTTCGGAAACAGAAATTACAAAAAAAGCAAAGTAAAAGCTATTACAAAGGGATAAAATGAAGAAGCCAAAAATGTAACAAAAGGTCCGCGTCAAAAAGCGGGGGAAAGTGAATGGTGAAAAATGGTGAACAATGATAGCAAGATGAGCGATTGTGCGCGGGAAGCAAATTTGCCGGGATGAGCGGTCACGACACCTTTTGAGGAATTGCGACATCGCAGCTTGCAATTTCTATTTGCTTCAATTTCTTGGCATTTTCTCCTCTTCTTTCCTTCTAGTCTCTGATTTGCAACGCTGAGTTTGATTCGAATTCTTCGTGCTTGGATTGACTCAACAATTTTGGCATAAATAGCTTGTAAAAACTGCAAAATTTGCCATAAAATGTGATCAATAGCAAAGCCGGGACCTTAATGTGCCAATTGGGTTAATTATGCTGATCAGTACACAAAAATTACTTAAAACACATACAATAAGCAGGGTTCCAAAATATACTTTTGAGCACTAATCACACTAACCTACACATTGTTAGTCCCTTAGCAATGGAAGAAAGAAAGAAAGAGAAGGCATACAAACAAAATCAAATTATGTTCATAAAAATTATATTTCAAAGGTTGTGAATGGTAATGCTAGCTTTGATAGGAATCCACTAAAACCCTTGTGATAAGCCCATCTCGAGAATGAATACCATCTGAAATTGAGTATCAAAGAGCCTCTCTTGAGTGAATCAACCGGAGACTTCAAGAAACCCTAAGTGTTTGTTTGAGCAGGTTCTCAACAATAAACTACCAAAGCGCACTCTCCCCCGACGAGCTACTACCTACACTTGGGACGCTAACCAACCTAAATGAATGGGACCCACTCTTATTCCACAACTCATTTTTGTGTTGTAGGGATGCAATCTTGAGAATCGACCTGCTTAAAATCCATGTAAAGGGGATGGAGTCAATCGACGATTAAGGCTTAGGGCATCCAAGTCATGAGGATCTGAGCCACTAACTCCTCGGGTTTCACCGGACTTGTGATTTCGAAACTCCGGCTGGCTCGCTCAAACCTCGCCCCGTCCACCCGTGTAGCGGCAGTAAGTCGGTGACTCCCGACAGTTGGCTTAGGGCCACCGGGCTTTAAGGCTTTCACTTAGTATACCCCTCGCGGGCCGTGCTCGGGTTTCAAGGCAAAGCGTTGCGATTTTCTTCTTTTTTTTTTCTTTTTCTCTTCTTTTTATTTTGGAAGACACATTGGCCCAGCTATTCATGAGGGTCCGTAACCTATTAAAGATTAGTCAAGCAACTGAAACTAAGTAGGTTTGCAAAGTTTAGGAGGTTAAGCGGTTCATTTATTGTTAAAACTTTGATGTGCCTGATTATTAGTTAGGTAGAGGTGGAAGAAAAAGGGTCAAAAGCAGCAAGGATTCAGCTGGCCATCCACTCAATTAGGCATGGGATCAATCTAACATAAATAAGGTGGGCTTGGTGTTTCAATTTTCAAGCCATGAGCTAGGCAAAAACAAAACAAAATGGGTGCAATTTTTTAATTGAAAAAGAAAGCTATATAGTATAACAACTTCACAAAAAGGAAAACCAGCAAGCCACTGAACATCTCAAAATGGGCTTGCTCAAAATAGTAACAAAAACATAAATAAATTCTACTTCCTTCGCTAACTCTCCCCCTAACCAAATGTCACATTGTCGCGTGGGGGCTTGGATTGAAAGAGATTAGAGAAGGAAGTCTCTATCATGATGAATGTACTTGTTGTTGGATAGGAGACTTTGCAAGCTTTCCATCGACACCTTATTCACTCCATTTGGGCTTCAAATAAACAAGTTAGGAGAAGAAAAAAGAGGAAAAAAAAGTGACCAGTTGGAGTATTTTTAAAATTACACCTTTATAATAATTTCAAAAGTGTTCTTTCTGAATATATTTAGATTCTACACTCTCTAAGCTTTCCAACGGTGCAAGCAAATACAAAAACGGGTTCGGATGAAAAGTTATAGTAAAACAAATTAGGGCTGCGAAAAGTGGAGGTAGGGCTGCGAAAAATTTACTGTTTGCAAAATTCGCGACATGTGTATTAGATTGGAAATTTTTTTTTAATTTTTCCAATTATTATTATTATTTATTATTTTAATATTTTCAAAAAGAAGACCATTATATATATATATATATATATATATATATATATATATATATATATATATATATATATATATATACTATATATATATATATATATATATATATATATATATACCTCTATATATAATAAAATAAAATAAAAAATAATAATAAAACAGCGCTACAATGACTTATGCGAAATTTTCGTAGCATGCGAAATTTTCGCAGCCTGTGAAAATTTTCGCAGGTGCGAGAGTCTCTAGGGCTCCCTTCTGCACCTCCCACTTCTGACTAAAATCGACCAAAAGCTGCCAAAAAATAACACAAAAAAATTAGAAAAAATTACAGAAAATTGAAAATTAAACTTACAAAAACAAGATTAACTAAAATTAAGAAAATCTAAAAGAAAAATTAAAGAAATCAAAATAAAATAACATAAAATAAGAAAAATGAAAGCAAAGTAGGGTATGCTCCCCCCCAAGCGATCTCGAGCCTTTGGAGATACTGGGCTAGTAGAGCTTGCGAGAAATCTAGGAGTCAGTGCTCATGCGAACCGGCCACCCGAACCATCCGCTATGCATGCGGTGTGGCTGGTTGCGATGTTTCAATGTAGTGGCAAATGTTTGAGCAAGACCACTAACTTCTTGAGGTTTTTGTAGGAGGCGGAGTGATATAAATGGGATGACCTTTCTTGTGGAATATTTGGTGTTGCATGTAGTGCGAGTGTAGTCGGGATGTGGTGGCGGTGGGTTGTTTTTGGGTTGGGCGTGGCAACTTGGATCTAAATTTATGGGGATGGAATTGAAGGATAAGCTTTTGGGGCTCCTCCCACTCTTCCATTCAACTGCCGCCCCTCGGTCGACATTAGGTTCTTTTCCCGGTAGACTGAACAGTGGCACCAATATCGAGGATTCAATAATAGGCACATTGTTGACATTGCTCCTCCACCATGGGGTCATAGGCGCTCCCTCTTGACTCTCTTCCTCTTGATGAACATGTTGATTGGCCGAGCAGAATTTGATTCTGTAGGTTGTGAATTTCTAATCAATTCCTTTGCGGGTTATGAGAATTTTGACCCGATTCCACTTCTGACCCATCTAATTTTGGCTTTCAGAGGGTTTTCCACAATATAGATTCTTTGCCTTAGTTGGGCATTAAGTATCTTACTCTTCCACAACTTCACCCACTAGCTTGGTGAGGTTAGGGATAAGCTTAACTCATTGGAGGAGTTGACTATGAGTGATTGTGGTGGTTGAGGAGTTGAAACCTGATATGGAAGCGGGAGATTACTGGATTGGGGGAACCTTTGTGAAGGGTGCACTCATCCATTAGTTTCTGTCCCTCATAGACACATATGGGTTTGGATTTCTCTCATAGTTTCTTATTTGATTACGCCATGGAAGGTTTGTAATCCCTCGTTGACATGTATGCACTAGGGTTTCTCATTTGAGTACTCCTTTATCTTTGCTCTCCCTCTTCCATTTAGTCAGTATTCAAATTCGATCCAGGAGTTCTATGGAAAATTGACTTTGATCAATACGCCTCGAATTCCTTACCTTTGGAACATGGATTCTAGCGGCAAAGCAGGCAAACACCAGTAAGGAAGCAATCCTACTAACGAGGTTAGGGTTACTTAAAAAAAAAATAAGCTATGAATTGAAACTAAAGAGATAACGATCAAAATATATACATAAAGAAATTCACCAGGACTTGTGATGAGGATCACAAGTGTTCATCAGGTCATCATTTGCACTTAGGCACCATCCCCGGCAACGGTGCCATTTGATTCATGCCACAGTAGGTGTTCCGGAATCAACAAAATTTATATCCTAGGATTCCTACTATCGTAGCAAAGCTACTGTAGTATAGCGGTTCTAGGGTCGAACTTAGGGATCGGTTTTCTTCGCACAAATGATTTACAGTGAAGGCCAAAATGGTGAATTTGGTTTGGATTTTCAGGTTTGCTAAAAACAGGGGAGTTGGATGGTTGGAAACTGAAAATAAACTGAAGAAAAATAAGAAAAATAATAAAGAGATCTCCCTTGAAGTATCAAGATCTTTGGGCTTAGGATCCTAAAATGGCCCCGAGTTCAGGTCATTCCTCGTGTTGGGGAGGATGACCTATAGTCATCTCGATAGGATCTTCATTAGCTAAAGCCTAACCGAAATAATTATCCTTTTGAAAAATGAGTACTCCACTTTGAGCATCGATGGTCTTGATAATTGAAAAACGGCTCTCCTTGACTCACCTTACAAAGGGATCATAAATGATAACTAACAAACATCAATGGATCTAACATTAAGCATCCAATGAGCCAAAAGATTATCAGTAATAACCATTAAGGTGAATCTAAAGTTTAAACCTA
Organism: Tetrastigma voinierianum; assembly: GCA_016808115.1. Lineage (NCBI taxonomy): Eukaryota > Viridiplantae > Streptophyta > Magnoliopsida > Vitales > Vitaceae > Tetrastigma > Tetrastigma voinierianum. Next base: position 1,022,375 of record JAEQBH010001615.1, read on the forward strand.
CGATTAAAGGAAACACAAAGCGCGGTAGTACTTGCGTGAAAACCATGGAACCCTCATTAACCTTAAGATCACATGCCCAGCAACCTTGCTTCAAGGAGGAAAGGGTTTTAACCGTTCATCCTCAGGAGTTGTCATCACTTGGAGGGTGTTTAGTTTTGCCTAGAAAATGGAAAAAATGAGAGAAAGTGAAGCGAGAAGAAAAGGAGGGAGTATTTGAAAGCTTCCACCCTTAAAAATTTATTACATGAAGTGATTTTTTTGTACAAAGCTTGTGAGGAAACATATCTTGCTTTCGAGCAGGAAATTACAAAAAAAAACCAAGACCAAAGCTATTTGTTGGATCGGAGTGTGTACACAAGTGTATAACATCATCACAGGACTATTATCTAATCCGACAGGTGCCATACTTGTTGACTACATCGATAAATTGTTATGGATCAAAACTTGAGACTTATTACCCGAAAATTGTGTCTAATCCTCGATAAATAAACCATTAAACTTGAGTGTGAGTTTCTTTAGTATCAATTGATTAAAGATATTTTATAAGAATAAACCATTTTAAATTGTAGTTTTGATCCATTATCTTTACCAAGTGCACTTAAATTAAACCAGTAATAAAATGGATTTAAGTCGAGATATCGATCCACCGAGAGATCTAAAGGAATTTTTCAATCAACTACCTGACTACTTAAGCTCCATACTATTTGGAGCGATATTACGATAGTGAATTTTGCTTTGAAAGCTTGAAATGAATGATGTAAGAAAAATGGATGAAACGATAAATGAATTGAATATTGAATTATCAAAATAACAAATTTAGATTGCCAGTTATCTCTAAAAACATTGAATAATCGGCTATTGAAGAATCAATTCCTCACGATGCTGCCTTTGCATCTTTGGTTTTTAAGACTACGAGGATCTTTAAAACTAGTCCGAGGATTAATATAGTGTGGTTGGATCTCTCAGTACCACAGTTCATCATCTCACCTTAAGCATTTCTCTCGAACACGGGGGTGAAATAACTACTTTAAAACTAGTTTGCCTTGTTTTGGGTATGTTTCTTTCTCAATACTTCATACCCACAACATGAATCTATGAACTGAAGCTCCTTCAAGTGAGTCATTCTTTGAGGTTGCACTATCTGAGTTCCTCGCCTTTAAATTAGATAGAATAGCTTACTCTTTCCTTGATTAGATCCTTGCTAACACGGGATCGAATTCCTTTGTCGAATTGAGGTGAACTCTCATCTGCCCAAATTTATAACCTCAACTCATTCGGTTACAAGCGAGAAAGAGGATGTATTGATTTAAATATACAAAAGCGCATTCGTCGGCAATATCAGGTTGAATACCTTCACGAATTTGTTTCTTACTCTCGGAAGGCCTTCTACGTGTCACCCGGAGGGCCTCACGAATCGAAGAATTTGAAACAACCTCGTTATGGTCTGAGTGAAATTGGGATCCAATTCAAGAACACGCAAAACCGGCAAGTCGATTTAACATCCCACGAGAAGTTCAACTATTATGAATGGAATCTTTATGGGAAAGATTATTCGACAATAACATCAATTCAATGGAAAGGCCCGGGTTTCTAAATTGCGATTATACCATACATTGGCTTCAGCGATCAAGAAAACCCTTTGTAAGTCGAGCTTGGGTGTTGAAATCCCGAATTTATGCGGGAATTGAACAACCGAACTGATAATTTTAGAGAAATATACATACACATTCGACTCAATCCTTTACCGACTGCGTTCAAATCAAATTAGAATGAAACACACACTAATCTAATCTAAAAATAAAATGGAAAGAAAACGAAAACAAAAAGAAAGAAAAGAAAAGAAAAAGAAATAAAAAAAAATACGGGAGCCTTGGTATCAGGATCTCTCAGAGTCGCGAGAGAATTTGCTTTTACATTTGGTAGCGGCCATTATTTATAGGGTTCGAGTTGGGCCCTAATTCAATCACGGTCTTTTTGTGGATTTCCCAATGGGTGGCCCATGTTCTTTTGTTCGGTCGCGACCTCAAAGCCCTTGTCGCGACATCGATTAGTTTGGCACTTGTTGCGACATTTATCAGAAGTCATGATATTCCTTTGTTTTTCTTGCAAGCACCTTATGTCGCGACAAAGGGAATCAATGTCGCGACATCAACCTTCTCACGCAACCTTTAAATGATGGTTTTGATGTCGCGACATCAATCTTTTTATCCGCGACATCACTCTATGGCTCCCACGGGTTTTTAGCTGTTTGTTCACGATGTCGCGACGCCGTCTCTTGTCGTGACATCGGCTCGTATCTTCCGCGGTCCTTCAAGCGATGATTTACGATGTCGCGACATCAATCTCTGTCGCGACATCCTTTTGTAGCTCTGCGACTTTGGGTGGTCGTTCCTAGTGTCAGCGACATCGGTCTCGCGTCGCGACATCAGCGCTTAAGTCTCAACGGCCTTCAGCGATGTCTTCTAGTAGCCGACATCGATCGCTGTCAGCGACATCACTTCATGCCTTTGCGGGTTTCAATTGGTCTCTCCTGATGTCGCGACGCCGATATCGCTGTCGCGACGCTCAAGTCTTCTGCGACCTTCAGCGATCGTTCATGATGTACGCCGATCTCTGTCGCGACATCGGCTTATGTCTTTGACTTCCTTTGGTTGCTGGTGTCCGCGACTTGGTCCTGCAGCCGCGACCATGACTTCACTTAACTTCGACTCATCCTTCCAAACACATCATAGCTTCCAGGCGATTCTCTTGTCGCGCGACCTCCATCCGTCGAGACATCAACGCTTGTCAGCGACATCCACGATCTTGTCGTGACATCATTCCCATAATACGGTTAATCTCGGTACGCTTATCGGTGATTCTGTGACCGATTTGATTGCTTATTTCACTTAACTTATCTGATGTCGCGACCTCGCCAATGCGGGTGTGCAAGCCCAGCGCATCAATGAATCGACCATTTGTTTCCATTCACGCTTGACCACTTCTTGCATTTTATTCCACCATTCTTTGCATTTTCCTTTGCATTTTCTTCTTTCTTTTATACTCACTACGAGATAACAAATTTGGTGAGTTTCTTAATATTTACGCATCTTAATTATTCCCTTTTTACATTAAATCAAACATAAAAATGAATTTAAAAATAGATGACTTTTAAGCTCATCAAACTCCCCAGACAAAAGTTTGCTTGTCCTCAAGCGAAAAAGAATTGTTTGTCCTCAAACAAAGGACATTTTCTAATGTTTTTGCGGTAGAAGTCGATTTAATTGAAATACAAAAGGATTGCATTGTTTTACGCACATCTAGCTTCAAGTCCGAGTTCAAGGTTGGTTTCTACTCTTTATAGTATACAAAACTAAAGCTATTTGAAATTGTTTTACAAACAATCATTGGATCCTGTTGAAAAATAAATTGTTTTCCTTTCTCATCTTCATAATTATTCACTTAACTCCCTAGGTCCTCCACAGTTTTTACTGTTTATTGCCTTTCCAAATTCCATAAGCTTGTTGTTCATATTGATCTCCACTAATGTAGGTAATTCCATCCTTAGTCGATCAAGGTCTTTTGGGCTTGTATTGTTAGGCTTGGGTAAGGGTAGGATGAAAGGAACTTTGGTTTAGATTACCTGAACTTTTTCTCTCTTCTTTTCTCCCTCACGCCACTTTCCTTGTAGTTTCTTTAATAAGCTCCCAGGCTTCATTTTGGGACATGCTTCTTGATTTCTTCTATTCATTACTGTATGCTCCATTTCTCATTTGTAATTCATTTGGAAATTTCCTTTGTTTGTCACCATTCGGGGATAGTGCAATGTTTTACCTTCTTAGGCTTTCTAACACCCATACTTGAACTTTGGGTTAGTAACTCCCATACCGAGATAGCATTAGGGTACTAGGTGTTGAAACACCCTAAGAACTAATAGTTCAAGAGAATTAGGCTAAGGTAAAACTTATCCCTTTTTTTTTCTTTTATTGTATTTCTGTTTTGACCCTTTTCCTTTCATTCCCGCTTTTTTGTCTTTTCTCATGAGTTCTTGAAAACAACCTCCCAACGAGCTTGATTTCCTTCTTCTTTTCGGTTCTTGGTAATCACGGGTTCTTTCTTTGGAAGATTGATTATTTTAGAAGGTTTGGGGTTTAAATTGGGTGATCTTTAGAAATAAGGCTTGATTGGCTCAATTTGGAACTGGAGTATATGCTTTAGCATATAGATGGAATGGCTTGAATGACTCAAACTTTCAAGAGAATGGCACGCATCATTTCTTGTCAGGTATTTATCACCTAGGATTTCGCCTCAATCAATAATCATAACAAGTTCCACAGAATGCAGGTTATCTCACATTATTGACCATTAGGGTTCTTGATTAATTTTGTTGATGAGTAGTTAAACTCTTTAGTATCCAACCCGGGTTCCTTGACTCATTGTTCATCTGCACAATCTCAAAAAATATGTTTGTTCCTTGATTTCATTACTTTCCTCTAATGCGGACTTAACAATAAATTTAAATCCTTTTGCACTTTGTGTTTCAATGAAATTGTATTGTTGGCCCTTGATCTACCTTTTTTGTTGTTTTCGGTTTACTCTAAGCGGTTGCTTACATTCATTTCGGCATTATGACATATCAGCAATTTTTATTCTTGGGGAAATAAATCATTACTTTAATTTCCCCGACTATGCATCTGCTTATGACACACAACATTGAACAAGCAGTTCAAAATAGCACACAACAATTCAATTCAAATTTCTCATTTTATTTCTGATTCAATTGCAACAGTTGGATACAATTCAAATGGGATAAGGAGGGTAAGGAAGGTTAGGCAGGGAGAAGGTCTATTTTTTTCTTTTGAAATAGCCAAGAGCAAAGATGTTGGGGGGATCTAGGTCTAGTGTACCTAAATGAGCTGGGAATTCAGGAATTTTAAATTCTCTTCTTTCCTTTCTCTTCTTGGTTTCCCTCTCAATTTGTTCTTCAATGAAAATCTCATTAGAGAGATCAACCTTTTTGTTCGCTCATCCTGCCTCTTCCCGAGAGCCATTCATTGTATTCTCCATTTCGAGTCCTTGACCTCTAAAAATTTGGAGAGATTGTGATCAAATCAGTTTTCAAACCATTGCTTTTTGCCTATAGGACTCTGTATCCTTTTTTGCTTTACTGTCTCTATCATCAGTTTGTTTTCAAAATCCTTCTGTAGAAATTGTATAGGAACTTGAAGCCCTTGATTGCTCCCAATTTGGCTTCTTGCTTTCTGTATCTCTTTTCTTTATCAATGTTAGGAGTTGAGAATCGCGCCCAAAGCGATTGTTATAAAAGGCCGTGACTTAGTTTGAGTTTACGTAGCAGTTGTGATATCTTTCATCGTTTCTTTCTTAAACTCTTCCTTGTTGCTTCAAAATTTTCTCATACATTTCCTCTCTTAAATTCGCTCTTCTCCCCACTTCTGGTCTCTTCTTTGTAGCTCCATCTCATGCTCCTTTTCCTTCTGTTTAGCTCTTCCTCCATTTCTTTGGTCTACTTCTTTTCATTCTTTTCATAAATGCCTTCTCGAATTCTTTGTAGGTTCATCCTTCTCTTTTTCATCCATTCTCTTTTGCATGGCATTGAGAGCTTCCAGTATCGAACTGTTCTCTTGTGCTCCCTTGAGCTTTCTCCATGTTGGAAATTTACGATTACGCACGGGAGAACTGGCTAAGGGAATGGAAGTCTATTGGGCTGCCATCCTACCCTTCATTTAATACTGCCAAAATGAAATCATTGTTGTCGGGTGAGTTTTACGGGTGCTGCGCTCCTTGGTCGGCAACCCTCTGAGTCTCCTTTTTACGGTCTTCGGTGGGATTTCATCTCTTTTCTCTACCAGCACCCCCTTTTCTTCTGGTTTCTTGATTCTTTGCTAACTCACAGTCGGAAGGGTGGGGTGAAGCTCTGGGTACTTCTTCTTGATTCCACGCACTCCTTTCACTGACCTTCAAACGCCAGGCAGTGATTGTTCTTTGGGTGAGAATAAACCCTCTTTATTCCCTTCATGATACCTCATGATAGAATTTTCAATGACAACTCCTACGTGATCTTGTATCCTTTTAGGATGGCATGCAACATCCACAACTTCTTGTTCTCTCCACTTTGTGCACACGTGTTTGTTGGAACCAAAGCGAAGCTAGGAAGTAAACCATACCTTCGGCTTCCTCAGTGAGGCTTCCCCTGTTCAATGTTCTTGGCCTTCCTTCTCCTTGGTTTAGCTGCACCTTACTATTAGTGAGTTTCTTGGCAATCTTTCCAAAATCTGGTTTTTCCAAAAGTTTCTTGAATTTGGAACCTGTGCTTGTCTGCTTGCCATACCATAGGCCTCGTTGATGGCCTTAGCTTCATATCGACCGGACTCCTCTAACAAAAACCGCTCCATCCTTTCTTCCTACAAATTTGAATAAAATTCTCTTACCAGTGCTGCATACCTTGATTTTTGGTGTGCGCAGAGACTCTCCCACCCTCTGCAGCTCTGTCGTCTCAGCAGAAGAATTGATGCGAGTTTTGAATCTCCTCTACCGCTGACAAACCCCTTGTTAGCATAATCATTTTCCCACTTGGGAATTACACTTAGGTACGACACGAAATCCTCTACTTTTCTTCTTCTCTCACTTCCCTTTCCTTTTCTGCTCTTTCTTGGGGTTTGCCGGGCTTCGGGTGTTTCGATGCCGCCTCTCACGATTGTTCTTCAGCCGAATCTCGTCTAAGTGTTCTTCTTGGCCAGGTTTCTTCTTACAGTTGTTCATGTTCCCTCATAATCTCGTCTAGGTTAGGGACTGGGGTGGGAATTTCAGCCATTGGAAACGGGCTTTTCAAGGTTTGGAAAGCTAGGGTTTTGGGGGTTGAGATTCGAGGAAGGAGGAAGAAGGTGAATAGCTATGTGGTTTGGAGTGAATGATAAAGTTTCAAACAGTTGCAATTCAATCAATGTTTGTGGGCTAATTATTGCTTCATTAAAAACATGTCGCGACTTCAATTTCGCGTCTTTTTATTTAAGATCATTGAATTTAGGGCTTTTTAAAGTGAGTGAGTGGCATTAAAAACTCTCTTATGTCGCGACATGCCAAGTTTGTCGCGACATCGATTCTAATTTTAGGAATTGTTGATTATCATGTTGCGACATCCTTTTTATTCTGTTTTATTCCCGGCTATTTCTACCTTGTTGGGGTTGTTGCGACATCATTTTCATTTTGAAACTTAATTCTGTTGCGACTTCACAGTGGTGTCGCGACATATGCCTTCTTCCTTCAATACTCACAAATTGCCCTTTCAAAACAGGTCACGACATCAATGTTTTGTCGCGACATCACTTATGTCGCGACATAACCTTCTGTCAGCGACCTAAACCATAACTCAATGATCTCGAGGACAGATTCTCTTATTGTTCCTAACCCTTTTAGACATCTCTTCGGGCATCTCAAACAAGATTTAACAATCAATTCAAGTATATCTATAGAATTGGGTTAGGAAGGTTACTCCCTTTTCTCTGATTGTGACTTCTCACGCAGGATTCTTTGGAATTGTTCTGTGGTTGCCTTGCCATTCATGTCTTTAAACCTTACGAAGCTCATTTACTTGATATTCAAAGAAAAATCTAATTAAACTACAATTGATTTCTAAAATTAAATCTATCCTTATAAAAACAAATCTGACCTAATTTTCAGCAACTAAAAGAAAAATATTTCAAAACTTAAAATCAGAAATTAAATCCTTATGGGTTGCCTCCCATTAGTACTTTCAGTTTGAGTCTTAAATTTGGACTTCTTCATTTGTGGTATAACCTTGAGAACCCGGTTGGGTTCTTCATTTCCCTCTTCCACTGTTTAGATAATGCTTTAACCTCATCCATTGACCTTGAATTCTTCCCCCATTATCGGTCCTCGGTGTCACTTTGCTCCAAATGTAGTACTTGACACCCTTGTGTATGGCCAGCTCATTTAGTTTTAATTTCCACAAACAATTTGTTATAAGAATTCGCGACAAAACCTGTTCCCCTACTCTGAACTCTTTTCTCAAAATTCTCTGATCATGCCATTTCTTTGTCTTGTCTTTGTATATTCTAGCATTATCATAGGCTTCATTTCTCAATTCTTCCAGTTCAGACAGTTGGAGCAATCTTTCTTCCCTTGCAGCCTTAAAATCGAAGTTTAACTTCTTGATGGCCCCCATTGCCTTGTATTCTAATTCAAGAGGTAGATGACATGGTTTGCCAAAACAACTGCAATATGCGAGGACATTTCAATGGGGTTTGTATGCGATCCACAGTAAGCCCAAGTGCATCATCAAGTTTGGAAGACCCGATCCTTAGCGAGCTCACGGAAGTCTTTTCAAGTATTCTTTTGATCTCCTGTTGGAAATTTACGCTTGTCCATTTAGTGCGGGGATGATAAAAGCTAAACTCATTACATGCTTGATCCCATACACTGCTCTAAAAGCCCAGGTTTTGCAAATATTTTGTTTTGCAAAGTGGGTTCCCGATCACTAATGATAGTTCTAGGTGTTCAGTCACTCGAAATATTCTTTTGCAAGAAACTCTGGCCCAGTATTAGCATCATTCCTTGAATGACCCTTTGCTTCCACCCATTTGAAGCGTAATCTGCTGCGGTATGTGCCGATTTCAAATGATGATGAAAGGTCCAATAAAATCTATTCAATCGTCAAAAATTTGTATCACCGTAATACCTCGAGGGCATTTCATTCCTATTTCTTGTCTTCCAATCTTTTGGCATCTATCACACAATTTAACCCTCGGCACAATCTACGAATATAGTGGGTAATAAAATCCGATTGGAGTATCTTGTGAGGCTGTTCTTTCTCCCGGAAAAATGTCCCCATATATGGTGATGCATGGCGTTCACATTAAAATGTTGCCTTGTTAAGCTACGGCACACATCTTCTTATTATCATGTCGGCACCTCTTTTGAATAATTGGGTCATCCAAATATAATACACATTTGTCGAGTTAAGTTTCCTCTACATTTGGTAGGTAGTCTGAGGCATTACTCCACAGACGGATAATTCACAATATCGACTATACCATGGAAGTTGGAAGGAAACCTTAAACAATTACTTTCATCTGGGAAGTTCTCACACATTAACATCACATTTTCTTCTTCATCACTTCTTTCTACTCTTGACAAGTGATCAACTATCACATTAACATCCCGCATCATGATTTCCAAGTGAAGCTCACACCCAGCAATGGCACCCACCTTATCAATCTTGGCTTAGCTTCCTTTTTTGACATCAAGTATTTGATTGCTGCATGATCAGTGTGAATTACCATGGGATCCTAAAATGTATTGCCTAAATTTTCATAAGCAAATACTAGTAGCATCTCCTTTTCGGTTGTTGGTAGTTCTCTTGTGCTTCATTGAAGGTCTTCTGCATAGTATGGCCTGAATCACTCTCTTTCTTTGCCCCAACCACAGCTCCCATGGCAAAATCACTGGCATCACACATTATTTCAAATCCCTGATCCCATATTGGTGCAGCCATTATAGGTGCTTGTACCAATCTGATTTTGATTTCTTCAAAAGCATCCTTGCAGGAGTCATCAAAATTGAACCTTGTATCTTTTTCCCGGTGAATGCATAATTAGTGCGGCTATTTTGAAAAGTCTTTGATGAATCTCTGCAAAATCCGGCCCATGCCCCCGAAGCTTCTTACTCCTTTTCTCTTGTGGTAGGTGGTGCAAGAGTTTTACTGATAATGGATACCTTGGATTGGTCCACTTCTAGTCAGTGCGAGGAGATGTATGCCCAGAACAATACCTTACGTCATATAAAATGGCATTTTTCCCGATTCGATTCAGCTGTTTGTCTTGGCATCTTTGGCGTCTTGTTTCCAGTTGTTAAACATTGATCAAAAATTTGGATCCATACCGCAGTCAGAAGTCATCCATGAAAAATTTCCATCGCCGACGAATGCGAGAACATAGACATCACACACCTGCGGAATGTGGCGGAGCATTACACCCAGCCCAAATGGCATCATACGAAGGCAAGGTACCATAGGGCATGTGAATGTAGTCTTCTCTTGATCCTCGGGTCTGTGTAATCTAATTGTATCTGGTACCCATCAGAAAACAAAAGTGAGGGTGTCACCTTCTTTGTCCGACATCGATCGATGAAGGCAAGGGAAATGATCTTTTACGGTTTCTTGAATTCTTCTGTAATCAATACATACCCTCCATCACAATCCCTTTGTTCTTGTTGGAATCAATTCATTTTTTCATTTGATCCACGGTAAACCGCTCTTTGGAACCACATGGTAGGCTCGCCCCGAAATACTTATCACGAAAATAGCATAGATAAAACCGACATTGACAATTTAAGTACCTCCTTTAGACTACTTCCTTCATCTTGGATTCGAGTCTCCTTTGGTGTTCACAAATGGTTTGAAGTATCTTCCTAGCGAGAATCTTATGCATCGGTGTTGGTGATACCCTTGACTCTTGATGGTTATTAGCGATTCCTTATGCTTATTAATATTTTAAACAATCTTTGTTCCTCGGCATCAGTAAGGTGAAAACAGTCAGCGGTTTCTTTGGTAATTCTAAGTAGCATACTTTAAATAGCGTGGCAATTCTTTCCAAAACTAGTCATACGCCTTTGGTTTCTTGATGAATTCCTCTTTTTCATCATTTTCCCCATTGTCATTTGTTTTGCTTCAAGCTCATCATAGTTTCTAAAGAATGAAAAGCTGCTTGTATGGAAATTGAATAGACATCTTGATTATCTGAATTCATCTCTTTTCATTGATAAAGCGGAGTAATACAATCATTGTTAACATCAGGGTTGGAAGTATAGACAAAATCTGCTACATTGCAACTTTCCTTGTCTATGTCTATATTTTGCATACTTTTGATCAAGTTAAGCGTGACTTCTTCTCCAGCTTCCCTCAAGGTAAGAACTCCTTTTTGCATGTCAATCGGAGGCGGCTCCATTAGCTAGGAATGGTCTTCCCGATAGCGAGGAGGGTACTTGTGAATCTTCTTCATGTTCGAATGATGAAGTCGGGAAAACAAACTTCCCAACGGTGACAATTACATCTTCAATGACTCGGCCTTCAGGTTTTACCATGTCCCCGTGCGCCATTTGAAGGTAACAGGTTGTGGGAGTGGCTCTCCCCCCCGAACTTAGTTTCTTGGCAACGAAAGAGGCATCAAATTGATACTAGCTCTGAGTCACGAGAGAGCTTCACAGATTCAATTCCTCCAACAATACAAGGAATCGTGAAGCTCCTGAATTAACAAATCTTCTTGGTAGTTCTTTTTCGATTGCTTGCGCAATTAGCGGTGAGATTCACTATTCCTTCCTCTTATTTTTCTTTTCTTGCTCGGCCATGTCCTTCGAAATTTTGCATAGAGTGGCTCCCCGGAGTCACCACTTGTAAAGGGCATCTTGATCTCTAGCTTCTGAAGGTTTCAAAACCTTGCAAACTGCTCCTCTATCTTGGATTTCTGCAGTCTCTGTGGAAATGGGACTGCAGGTCTAGAGCCTTTGATATCCTTTCTGTCCACTCCTTCTTCCTTTTTATCCAGTGCTTCTTCCTTTTCTGGGCTTTCTTCTTCCTTGCTGCTGTCATTTTTTTCTTTCATTTTTTCTAACTCTTTCCCACGGCTTCCTAGGCACGCACGGCCATGCGGAGTCCTTTAGTTTTTTCTTTGTCACTTAGGGAAGGTATCTTTCCCTACGGCTTTGCGGGGTTAGGGCCAGTGACCATACTACTTTATTGTCTCCGGTTCTTCGGGGATGCATTGGTGGTGTTACGAAAAATTTGAGAATTGGTAGCGATTCTTTCCCGACTCTGCGAAACTTTGTTCGTGGAGGTTCAATGACTTCTTATTATCCCCCCCCATGAAATGCGACATCTGTTCTTCAAAAAGATTGGGCCCTCCTGCGATACGATATTCATTTCTATGTTCATTTCCTTGAGCTGGCTGCTCTTTGGAACCTCGGTGGTTGTTGATAACCACATTTGAGGGTTACGTCCGTGCCTTGGGCACTTGTGAAGCCCCTCCAGCGAAGTATGAGAAGTTCTCATGGTTCCTCGATCTTTGGGTGATATCTTTGGCGAGTTAGTATTGGGTTTGAAATGGTAAGCTCTTGGCTCACGGATACTTAACCTCTTGACATCATAGAATTGTTCTTCGACTCTCTCGACACTTTGTGATAACTCTCTTTATTTGTTCCTATCTCATGGGCGAGTGTGTGTCTTCCTTTCTTGCTTGTCAGCTGTGCATAATGCCTTAGCCTCCATGGGTGTCATCTTTACTTTCGGCTCCCTTGATCCCCCTTTCTGTTCCTCTTGAAAACTTCGAAGGAGTTTTCATATTGCATTAACGGGTCTTGATGACTCTCTTACTCTTGACACTTTTCGCTTGAATGCTCCTGACATGAAGCATCGTAGTCCCTTTGATATATCATTCAAAGGCATGATATACAATGTCCATCACGAGGTCTTCGAGATCCTATCCCATGCATTGGACATCTTCTCGGCAACCGTTTGAATCTTTCCCAATTTACCTCTGAGGCTTTCATCTTCCCTGCTGAAACACAACGATTTCCCTCCTTCTTTCTGAGGTGAGGGCTGGGGGAAAGAATCTGCCATGAGCTTCTACTAACTCACTAGTATCAAACGAGGCCATATGGTAGGAATTCATACCATGTAGGCTGCGTATCTCTTAGAGAAGGGGAATAGATGCGGAGTTTAATGACCACGGTCTCGCGTTCAACTTCAACGTATTAGCCATCACAATCTTAAAGGTCAGCACATTTTGGGTCTTCGGTGGGATGACCCGATGCGATCTTCTTTGGACCATGGTAATTAATCTTGGTTTTAAGTTGAAATTGTTGGCATCGATAGCGAATTTGTCCCGGTGCTAAGTATTCATCTGAATGATAGGCTTCAGGAAGTCCTCCATAGTATCGGTGATTGGAGGCCTTCTAAGCCTTCTCTATGTGCTTCATTCGATCTTGTCTTTCATACGCCATGGTTGGGTTTTACTTGCCTTCTTTATCTTTCTCGAAGCTTACGCAGTGCTCTCCCCCAATTTTGTGTCTCTTTGGAATCAGATCAGTGTTCTGTTTCCTATGCATTAAAATTTTGTCCCTGAAATCAAAACACACTCCCATTAATAGGATTAGTCAAAACAACAAATATATTCAATGTGGTTCGTTGTAGGTTAGTGGTCAAAATGAACCACTGCTTGAAAAACTATTTTTGTTCTTTTTCTTTAAATGTCCAAATTAGTATTTCCTTCTTTCATCTGAATATTGATCTATCAAATTCTTTCGATCCCCGGTAGCGGCGCCATAAAACTTGTTGACTGGATCAGAGTGTGTACACAAGTGTATAACATCATCACCTAAGGACTATTATCTAATCCCCGGCAACGGTGCCATAAAACTTGTTGACTACATCAATAAATTGTTATGGTCAAGCTTACTATTCAAATTTGGGACTTATGCAAGAATTTGTGTCTAATCCTCGAGTAAATAAACCATTAAACTTGAGTGAGTTTCTTTAAGTATCACTTGATTAAAGATATTTTTATAAGAATAAACCATTTTAAATTGTGGTTTGATCCGTTATCTTTGCAAGTACGGTCGTAGTAATAAAATGGATTTAAGTCGGATATCGATCCCACAGAGATCTTAAGAATTTTTCAATCAACTACCCCAACTACTTAAGCTCCATACTATTTGGAGCTGATATTACGATAGTGAGATTTTTGCTTTAAGCTTGAAATGAATGATGTAAAGAAAATGGATGAGCAAATAAATGAATTGGTGTTGAATTATCAAAATAATTTAGATTTAACGATTTATCTCTAAAGAAAACATTGAATAATCAGCTATTGTGAAGAATCAATTTCCTACGATGCACTTGCTTTGCATCTTTGGTTTGAACTACGGATCTTTAAAACTAGTCGAGTTAATATAGTGTATTGGATCTCTGCCACCACGAGTTCATCGTCACCTTGGCATTTCTCTCGAACCACGGGGGGTGAAAATAACTACTTTTAAAACTAGTTGCCTTGTTAAGGTATGTTTCTTTCTCAATACTTCATACCTGACATGGATGCAGAACTGACTCCTTAGTGAGTCATTGCTAAGGTTGCACTATCTGGTTCCTCGCCCTCAAAATTAGAAATAGCCTCTTTCCTTGATTAGATCACTTGCTAACACGGGATCGAATTCATGTCGAATTAGAGGTGAACTCTGTCTACTTAAATTTATAACTCACTCAAATCATTCTCGGTTACAGCGAGAAGAGGATGTATTGATTTAAATATACGGGCGCATTAGATCGACAATATCAGGATTCGAATACCTTCAGAGATTTGTTTCTTACTCTCAGGAATGCCTTCTGTGTACTGAGGAGGGCCTCCACTGAAATCAGGAAGTTTGAAACAACCTCGTTATGGGTACAAAGAGGCGAAATTGGGATCAATTCAAGAGGCTCTTATGGCTCATGAAGTCGATTTAACATCTGAAGTTCGAGGCTATTATGAATGGAATCTTTGCGGGAAAGATTATTTCGACAATAACATCAATTGATGGAAGATTTGGGTTTCTAAATTGCGATTATACCATACATTGAAACTGTGATCAAAACCACGTAAATCGAGCGGGTGTTCAATCCAGGTATGCAGGTCGAACAACCAGACAGTAATTTTAAGAAATATACATCTACATTCAGCTCAATCCTTCACAGCTAACGTTCAAATCCAAATTAGAACGAAATACACACTAATCTAATCTAAAATAAAATGGAAAGAAAATGAAAACAAAAGAAAGAAAAGAAAAGAAAAGAAAAGAATAAAAAAATACGAGGCCTTATTAACAAGATCTCTCTTTCAAAATTCGCCAAGAGAATTTGCTTTACGATTTAGTAGCCGGCTTCGTATTTATCAGGGTTACGAGAGTTGGGCCCATAATTCAATGCGATCTTTGTGGATTTCCCGATGGGTGGCCCATATTCTTGTTCGGTCGCGACCTTAAGCCCGCTGTCGCGACATCGGTTAGTTTGGCACTTGTTGCGACATTTATGTTAAGTCGCAGTATTCCTTTGTTTCCTTGCAAGCACCTTATGCGACAAGGAGTCAATGTCAGCGACATCAACCTTATTCTGCGACCTTTTGTGATGGTTTTACGATGTCGGCGACATCAATCTTTAATCGCGACATCACTCTATGGCTCCACGGGTTTTAAGCGTTTTGTTCTTGATGTCGCGACATCGATCTCTTAATCATGACATCGACTCATGTCTTGGCAGTCCTTCAGCGTGATTCGATGTCGCTACATCAATCTCTTGTCGCGACATCGCTGTGGCTCTGCTGACTTTGAATTGGTCGTTCTGGGTATTAAGAACATCAATCTCATGTCGCGACATCAGCATAAGTCTCGCGGCCTTCAGCGTGTCTTGATGCCGGCGACGCCAGTCGCCCAACATCACTTTATGCCTTTGCGGGTTTCAATTGGTCTCTCGATGTGCGACATGATATCTTGTCGCGACATAAGCTCGAGTCTTCTTGGCGCCGATACGTTCATGATGCCAGCGACCCTCAATCTCTTGTCGCGACATCGGCTTATATCTTTGAGCTTCCGCAGTTTCACTTCGGTGTCGCGACTTGATCCTCTGTCGCGACATGGCTTCACTTAACTCAGCTCACATCCCCGCCCCACAAACTGTCGCAACGGCTGATTCTCTTGTCGCGACCTCCATCCGGTCGCGACATCGATACTGTCGCGACATCATGATCTTTGTCGCGACATCGACTACGCTTCTTGTTAATCCTCGGTACTTGCTCCCGGTGATTCTGTCGCGACCGAGTTCTTATTTCCTTCACTTATCACGATGTCGCGACCTCATATCACAGATTTGTCTGGCTTAGCTGCATCAATGAATCAACATTTGTTTCCATTCACCTTGTCCTTCTTGCATTTTTATTTGTTCTTTGCATTTTCCCTTTGCATTTTCTTCTTTATTTATACTCCACACCAAATAACAAATTTGGTGAGTTTCTTAATATTTCTGCATCTTAATTATTCCTTTTTACATTAAAATCAAACAGAAAAATGGACTAAAAATAGATGACTTTTAAGCTCATCACTATTACAAGGGATAAAATGGTAAGAAACCAAAAAATTGTAAAAAAAAGGTCACAGCGTCAAAAAGCAGGAAAGGTGAATAGTGGCAAAAATGGTGAACAGTGCTGCATGATGAATAGTGCGCGCATGAAGCAAATTTCACAAGATGAACAATGCAACTTGCGAAAATTTCGCATGCTGCGAAAATTTCGCAGCTCGCCAAATTTCCTGCAGCTCCAATTTCTTGGCATTTTCTCCTCTTCTTTCCTTCTGGTCTCTGATCTGCAACGCTGAGTTTGACTCGAATTCTTCGTGCTTGGATCGACTCAACAATTTTGGCATAAATAGCTTATAAAAACTGCAAAATTTGCCATAAAATGCGTCGTGCGTATGGGACCTTAATGTGCCAATTGGGTTAATTATGCTGATTAGTACACAAAAAGTACTCAAAACCTACAATAAACAGGGTTCAAAATAGCACTTTTTGAGCGCTAATCAGTGGGACCTTCTAATCGGAGTCCCGGGCACAGTCCGAGGGGCCTTTTAAAGCTTAATGCCTTAAGCCAACTGGCCGGGAGCCATTGACTTCATTGCCCATTACATGGGACAGAGGATAGAAGTTTCCCACAGCCTAGGGCCCTTAGGTTTGGTTGAGTGTTCGGGGTGAAGTTCGAGGAGAACTGAATGCCTAGTGCCCTTAACTAACTAGTGGGAGTGCAACGAATCCTGCTCTGAACACTTCCCGAGCTAAAACTTACGGGCACAAGGAATTCATATGTGAATAGGTAGGTTAATATGAATAAAAATGGTGCGTTCTTATCATTTTGTCGTTAGACTCTCCCAAATAGGAGAGTTGAATTCAAGTTTGTGGGCCCCGGAACCGAGTTATATGCTAGAGATCATACATCCAATGCACATAGACTTCATGGGAAAGGCCATAAAAAACCTAGGAGGTGAGTCACTTGTCGATTGAACCGGATCTGACTGAATTCTTTCGAAAGTCGAACAACCTTAAGGATCCTCTGAAATTAGGAAAAAATGTAAAATTTGTGAGTTCGGTTCATTTTGATCCTTCATCTTGGCAACATGTGCATCACCCTCATACCGTTCAGATTAGTATTTTATTATCTGTGTGTTTGGTTCAGTCACATTTCTTGCTTAGGAATGACGAAGCAAGTTGGGGGTGTGATGAGTGCCAAAACACTCATTACAAACCTGGGTTAAGCGGTCGGGATCGATTTCCTTATATATATGACCATGTTTTGATTACTTTCTAATATTTAGTTTTATTTGGTTTTGTAGGAGAAACATGAAAATGCTGAAAATGGAGCACGTCTCTTGGGAGGCACAGGAGAAAAGTGGTGCGAGAAATCGACCCGACGTCGGCGTGATGTAGTGACGTCCACGGCGTCGCTGACGTTACGGGAGATACGGAAAGTCTCAACAAACCTTATCTCTTGGAAGTATAAAAGACGAGAATCCGATTAAAGGGTTGAAATCCATTTTATTGAAACAGGGTTTTGAGGGTGGAGCTTGGAACAAGGAAAGACTTGAAGACCGACCTTCGGGAGAGAAGACTTTACGAGAGCAGGAGATAATGTTTCTCAGTCATTGAAGTTTTCTCTATTTCTATTCTTATGTCTTGGCACTAAATTTGTATTGGAACAGAACATAATAGGGGTTATGATTTTGTAGCTAGGGTGTTGGTAGAGATTTGGACCTGAATACTATGTTAAAGTTTTAGCCTTTTTTATAAATTCTATCTTTTTATATACTTGTTTTTACCAATTAACTCATTCTTCAGGATTAAATCTTAATCCATTCTTATAAATCTTAATATGTGAGTGGTTCTTTGTAAGATCTAATGAATGAAGAATTAGATTATAGTTGGGTGCTAATAAACTTGGTAATATAGGATTATCAATGATTAGGATGCTTAGGAGTTCTTTGCACTCTATTCAACTTTAATGATTGGGGTTGAGCCAAGGAGCAAGAAACCTAGTGACAAAGGGAGGTTAAATGATCTTGAGAAAGACTTTAAGTACATTAGATAAGAGACACCTTGGAAAACACTATATTAGATAATGGAATGGAATCGCAACATTACACAGTAAGATTGTCCAACAACACCAACACCCTAACCTTTTTACATCCTTGATCACTTTACATCTGAAACGAACAATTACTTAAGTAATAACTTAATTTACTTTAGTTCAGCAGCCATACGATCAGCTAGTTTAATATTAAGGGTATTATATTTTAAGTGCAGCCTTCTGATTAAGTTTTCCCTATGGATCGATGTGTCTTGGAAGTGCATTTATTATGATACGTATACTGCGCGAATAGGAACTTAGCACTTCTATTTGCATGCACACAAAAACCACAAATCCGCAGCAAAACGCTCGGCTAGTCTTTGCACCACCGCATTATAAATTGCGATGTGTATTACGATGTAGTCTTTGGAAAGCGCGGATCGAGACATGCTCCTTCTTGTCCCTGAGCAAGAGGGATCCATCGGCAGATAAACCGTAAGCGCAAATAAGGTGACCTCGTCTACATCAGGTGCTGGGATTGGATGGCGGTCACATAACCAGAGATGGAATGGCGGATCCTCACGAGAGCATTGGCGGGTGGGGTGACACCAAGGCTACACCTGACTCCGCCATCGAACACACATGTCGGTATTTGTAGTTCTGATGATATAGGCTGGGGATGGTAGCAGCATCATGGCGTGATGATCATCTCTCTTGGTGAGCACATGAAGAACATGTGTGTCTCGATGACCATCTATGACAGAACAAGTGATAGACGATCATGATGTATTTGGCGGTATACTTGCCAGACCCATACGTCTCTCCGCGCCGGGCAGTGCGATATATCCATCCTCTACATACATGAAGGCTTTCGCTCTGGTATCAAGAGTAGAGTGACTACATTAACGAAGAACCAAATTTATGTTGATTATATATAAATTGCGTGTTCTGGCTGAGTAGTATTGTTGATAATTAATGAAGCCATACACCTTGCTTTGTATCTAC
This sequence comes from Tetrastigma voinierianum, assembly GCA_016808115.1. Classification (NCBI taxonomy): domain Eukaryota; kingdom Viridiplantae; phylum Streptophyta; class Magnoliopsida; order Vitales; family Vitaceae; genus Tetrastigma; species Tetrastigma voinierianum. The sequence goes on from JAEQBH010001615.1 coordinate 1,041,526, forward strand.
TAAGTGTGAGGCTGTGTATGTACAATACCAAGACGGATGGATCAGGATCTGCATCATGGGCCTCTGGGCATGTATCTGCTTGTGAGATAACACGAAGCCGATTATAATTGTCAAGCAAACCATTGATAAAAACCTGTAATCATGGTCATTAATGCAAGTACTAATTATGGTAATGATTAAAATATACGCATGAATGATGTGTCAATTGCTTGCAAATAAGGTACCTGAGTATTTACAATCCAAAGAAGCTACACATTCATTATCAAAGTGTTATTACAAGAAAGCAAACTACAATTCCCAGAACGATTGCCTCACAAAAAAAAGTGAAGATTACTTTCATCTATCGCGAACTGATTTCATTACAAGACGATCAATTGTGACCCAATTGTTTTACGCCCACGATAGTAGTTTCCCTCCTAACGTTCATTTCATTATACAGCACAGGAAGTTGTTAGGACATCAAGCGTCTATGCGTTTCATTGACTCATGAAGTTAATTAAATGAGACCATTATAAAGTGGCCACTCATCTTTAATTAAATATTGGATAAAACAAGCTGCCCATGTATCATAGTACAAACTGCGTAATGTAGTGTGAACAAATAGCAGAAAATCAACACATTGATGCGACATCTTTGCTATGATGGCTACATAAATCCATATATGATCAATCTTTCACATGTTGCATTTTTGGTCGTGTAAATTGAGGCGCTACGTTCGACCACTCCTTGACTTGACATGAAATAGACCTTTATGTGTGATGGTAAGAGTGTTCCATTGATCTAGCCTTAACAACCACGACCTTGAATGGTATCAACATATAAGATTCAATTGGGAGTGGGCCTTGAAACACTTTACCTTGTTATTGTGCTTTTCTGCGGAGAAGAAAGAAGAAAACGGGCGTTGCATCGGATGTTCTGCAATCTGTGCACCTTGTTCCCTTCTTGCAACAAAGTATAGCTTGTTAAGGAAAAGATCATTTGTATTAATATGATGAATGGTAAGCTACGAGCTCCTTTAAGAACACTGTTAAATACCTCCGACATGTTGGTTGTCGTTAACCCATATCTTCGACTCCCATCATGTGAAAGTGCCCATAACTGAAAAGAGATTGCCTCTAACCATTGTTTTGCTTCATAATTAATTATCCCAATTGTAGCCATATGCTTGTGAATTTAGTTGTATGCTAGTGCATTGCTCACATACAATTCTTCAAGGTTTATCTGACGGGTCCTTAAAATTGCTTGCAAGATGACATGCAAATCTGTGATAGACAGGATAGTTAGCCAACCAAGATGAGATCGTAGTATTGCTGCCATAATTCACGGATATGCAGCAAAAGATATAGCGTAAATCCTCGTCCGTTAAGTTGCATTTTTATACATGCGAGAACCATCTGACTATCAATATTCTCTCATTGCATAATAGCAAATGCGATGGAAGCAACTTATTATTTCGAGTACTTATAACAATCAATAACGTGCCTTTATGCTTCCCATACGAATGTGTGCCATGATACTCGATGCGGGGCGACAATGTTGAGCCCTTAGTAGATGGTTTGAATAGCTAGAACCACCAGCGTTAGAATATCCTGAGTGTTTGGCATGTGTGTCATGTTTCCCTAACACAACACATCTAAGTTTACACTTGCTCTAAAACAAGCATTAAGCGACTATGTATATAGCGAGAAAAGTCATCAAATAAATTAATCTAAGTGCTTTATGGCATTCGATGCCTTTTGTATGGTATTTCATATCCCCATTTCTCCATCATACTTGCTTGAATAGTAACCGTAGTCAATGTAAATTGTACGTAATTATTGGCACCCATATGAGCAGCAACCAAGTTTGAGTCAATTGATGATGGTCCGGTTCAAGCGGATTGACTATGAGGCCTTTATGTTTGTTTGTTAACAAATCGCGAAGTATCTTTCGCCCTTAGCTGAAGCTTCCAGCCATTGACATTTTCATTCTTACATCTTAAAAACGAACAATTTTCTTGGTGTGCTTTGGTGGAGTATAAATCTTTGCAGCCTCTTGCAAATCCAAATTTAGAATTAAAGCGGCCAACTACAAATTCTTCACTCGAATAACCGGTAGTATGTTGCACCCATGGAGTCCAACCACTTGAAATAGCATTACCTAAGTTTTTAACATGTTCAAATTGAGGTGTTGGTGGTAAGTGATAATGAACAGGGGATGACTCATCTGGTTTCTCAACATCTGGGTTATTCGATACATCATAAGATGCTACATGGGCAGAAACATATATCCCTTGCTTATTCTCCAAAACTTGGTTGAAAATATGGAAGGATGATACATGTCCATCAGCTTGAACATCTAAGTCTCCATTAGATTCATAATCAACATTTTCATCAAATTCATCATTAGCTTCTTCATAAGCGAAGTTTTCATCATCTCCATATACTCCAGTATCCGGTACTGGGCCACTACTAGAGCTGGCCATAGTCAATTCTGTACATTATAATTGTCGCGAACCAATCTATATGGCCACCCACAGGTGTGTGATTCCGCGTGAAAGCGACTCAGCGACTTCAATATACAATTCAATTTCTTTAATGCTAGTTGTGTTAACCATGTTCAACGTTCGGTACACACTACTGTCATCCCATATTGGAAATGGTTGGAACTCTGTTTCACTTTTGAGAGATGCTAATTTAGGACTAATTTGAACCTTTGTTTGTCAATGGTTGTCATTAAATGTATCATCACTAAATTGTTCAATTGCATTCAACCGATTACATCCAGGCGTAATATGACTTTGTTGCACGTATTTATATGTTTCAGTCGCTTACAATATATTTAGGTATGTGTAACATATCACGGGAATAGATGAAATAGACATAATTGACCTGTATAAAATGGTCCCAAATGAATTAAATAATATGAGATGTCATTATCCTTACTATTTAAACCATATTAATTGATTCTACATTCAATCACCTTGTTTAGCTAATGAATAACCCAAAAACAAATTTTGGCTATATGAAAGTTCACATAGGGTAATAATTAAGTAAAACCAGATTTGACACGTGAGAACCTAAATGAACTTAAATCGATATTCTTTACTCATAAGGTGATGCCTTGGAGCTCATATAACTATTATATTTTTACCAGGTTAAGGTATGGATAAGGTATTCCCTTCTCCATGTTATTTGTTATATATAAATCAATTCTCTATCTTATTATTGTCCTTATAAATGAAAGTGAGAGACAATGAAATGAAATTGTAGGACTAATAAATTTAGAGACTTTTGATGAGAAACATGATATAATATATTAAGTAAGAATAAGTAACACAGACCAACAAATTGCAGGTTTGCATAAGTTAAAAGCTACGCATCTTGCACACATAACTATTTTCCAAATGGTTGATTAAGCATGTGTACTTGATTTCCAAATTTGTTAATTACAAAAATATCAATCAAATCAATTTTTGAAAGAAAAAAAAACCCACCATAATGCACGTTAATGCATTAACGTGCATTGGAATTTAAAAAAAAAATTAATGCAAGTAAATTTTTTTGTTAAAAGCACGTTAATGCCGCTATCCATGATAATTGGTAGTGGAATTTAAAAGCTATGATTACTGCAATAAATCCCGATTCTGCGTGTCATGTGACATTTAACATAAATTCAATTGCCATTGTCGTGAACAAGGCGGCTGTTCTATCTGTTGTAATCTTTCATGACAGATGAATTTACTGGTCGATTCTTTAAAACTAATTTTGTCATTTTTTTTTCAAACGAAATACTTGATCTAAAACTTCGAAATTTATCAAAGAACAGCTCCATTGTACTTCTCAAACAAATTTTAAGTTGTGTATTTTCTATTTCTAACAAAAGCGTGAAACAAAACAACATTTCAATTAGAAATCATTTATTTGGCGAGACATATGGCCAATTATAAACAATACAGTTTGTCCTTGCTGGAAATGAAGGAAGGCAGCTTCAGAACAGATGCGACCGATCTGATTGCTGAAATAAGATTTTCCATTTCACAACGACAATTCGTAGTTGAATCTTTCGAAGAAATACAAAGCCAAGTTGTTTGTTAAAAATTCTGGGAATGTTTTGTTCAAAAAACACACCACACAACAAATTATCACCCCGAGGATTTTCACGAATCATCAACAAAACAAACCCTTGAGCCACCAATCTAAGAAATTTTGAAAAAAAAAACAGTCCTATGTCGGATATTTACTTGTTACGGTGTCGAATAGAGTACCACGAGAAGAAAGAATGGAGCAAAAATCTAGATGAAATCAAGCCCTAGTCGGTCGATGTTGAGGATGAAGAACAGGCGGAATTGAAATAATCTTCGAACTGCTCCTTCTGATGATGTCGAATAGAGTACCAGAAGAAGAAAGAATAGAGCAAAAATCTGGATGAAATCCTGCGCCCTGTCGATTGATCTTGAGGATGAACAACGGTGCGTGAAATGGGGGGGGGAGGAATGGGAGGAAGAAGATGATGACTTAAAATAAAAGACTGATAATGGAATAAGACAGCGACAAGGTGAAGAAATTAAAAATCAAGGTACCACATTGATTAAGACATGACATTTGAATCAAATTAAGTCCGCATTTCGTGATTGCGGCATGTGAAGTCTGAAAGCATATCAATAACAAGCTGTATTTTGCCGGCATAAATCTTACATTGGCCCAGGTAGCTAGTTTGAGCAGCATTAGTTTGAAAAACTAAATTGATTAATTTTCCCCCAAAACACTATTTTGAGTGCAAAACTCCAACTAAAATTATGGTTGTTGTTGATAAACTTTTCAGCTACATTTGCGCGGTTGCTGAAGCTGAGAGAAAAGCGGTTGATGATGATAACACGCGCGGGCTCTCTTTCTGGGTGGGCCAAGACATGTGGTATTTTGTGCCACATGGCGATTCCAGCGTTCATTGATTTTTTTCTGCCTTGTGAAATTCCTAACTGCTCTTACGTGCTACTCCCGCGGTTTTCTATCTAGCTTTATCCCGTCTATTGAATTCGAGTTCGAGCATGCCAAAATGATCGAGACATTAGACCGGTTTGGCAGTCCTTTTAAGGGAAAATTATGCAATGGATATGATTCTATTTAAAAAAACAAAAAAGTTTATGACCAATAAGGAATTAATGTAAGTTAACTCGTTTAAAAATAATTCTTATTAAGTTAAAGGTTCAAGTATAAAAAGTTCGTTCTCATATGAGAACGAATTTAACACATATAAGAGAAAGTTCTCTTGAGATGATCATTTTATGTCTTGAGATCTATGTAGATTAAAATTTTATCCGACAAAACACATATCTCAAGAAATAAAATCACGTAAAACTCATATTCATATGAGAACGAACTTCTTTTATAACTGAATGCTTAAGTTATTACTAACGTGGAAGGAAGTTCTTTTTTCAAAAATGTAATTTTTAACAATAGTAAGAAAGAGAAAAAAAACATATATTTTTAAATAATAGATTTTGAAAGCAAAAAAAGAAAATAAAATGTATTAAATATATATATATATATATATATATATATATATATATATATATATATATATATATATATATATATAATATATTTGTATAAAATTAAAATATACAAATCTGAAATTTATTATTGTTTAATTTTTATGTTTATATTTTAATTTTGAATTTTTAAATATTTAAAATATAAATTTGTAAAATTTAAAATGTAAATCATTTTAATAAAATATTAGAACTTGATAATTTTATACTTTAAATTTTATAAAAATTTATATTTTTAATAATTTGAAATAAAAACATTCAAATATAAGAAGAGTAGATCAAAGTAAAAGTAATTTCAAATTTTTATATTTCCTATTTATATATACTCTTTATATATATATATATATATATATATATATATATATATATATATATATATATATATATATATATATATATGAATACTAAAAATATATGTTTTTTTTAGTTTTTTTACTACTAAAATATTTGTTTCTTTTTCTTCTTTTTTTTTTTTATTTTTTACGACGGTTAAAAATCTCCCACACTGGTAACCTAATAGGAATTATTTTTAAACGAGTTAACTTGCCCTTAGTTTCTCATACTGAATTATTTTTAAATGAGTTAACTTGTTCTTAGTTTCACATTACTCATAAACTTTTTTTTTAAAGATGGGAGAGTCACCTAGAGTTTCTAGAGTATTATTGTAAGCTCTTATTTTCGTATTATGTAGGATTCTCACAAGTGTTTTCTTATAGGAACCTACAAGGTTCCCATAAATAGGAGGAGCATCACTTGGCTAGCTTGCTAAACAAATGAGCTTCTAAAGAATTGTATAGAGCTTCCTACTCCGTTAAAGCGTTTTTCCTTTCTTAAAGAGTTCTCTTGTGAGTTCTCTTATTCTCTTAATTTTTAATCTTGAGTGTGAGTGCTTAGAAAGGCTAACTAGGCAAGTGGGGAAGCTGACACTTAACCCAGTAGAGGTTGTCTGGTAGCACCTGAAACTCAATAGCAAGGCTGAATCATGTTGTTTACTTGAACATCATAGCCGGGTTATAGCTGGTTGGTTGAAAAATGAGACATATTGGACTCTATGGAGGAAGTTAGTGAGCAAATGAAGGGGAAGAAATCTTGACCATCTTGCACGAGCAGGGGGAAGAAAGACAAGTCTTGTGATGTCATCACTAGCTTGTATGGACAAGTTGCTAAGCTAAAGGTCGCTATGGAGGACACCAAGGAGGGGATGGACTTGTTTAAAGATGAGGCATGGAGAAGGCAATGGGAGGTCAAGAAGCGGATCAAGGAGCCTCAAGAAGAGGGGATGTAAGGCTCGTCGGTCCCGGTGGTGTCATGAAAGAGTTGTGGTACTTGAGACAGGTGCAAGCATACTTACTAACTGGAAGCAGGGTGGTGCTCATTGATGAGAGATTGCAGGCAGTTTGGCTCTTTCAGGCATCCTTGTGAGCAGATTGTGTAGCCACTGCCTTGAGGTATCTCATGGGTGGAGTGTAAGCTGAACATATCCTAGTGGAAAACAGATATGTTAGAGCTAGGCAACTACGCCCGCCAGCATGGAAAGATGCTTTAGGCGCTAATACTAACTAGCCAACCAAAAAACTAAGGTTCGCCGCTACTCTCCGTGGTACCATGGCGGGCACCGTTTACGATCTTGGCCCGAGGGCTTGGGATGGGATCAGGCCTAAAACCAGCAGGCCGAGCATGGCGACTCTCTGCGGTGGCCTCTCACTGGGATCATACTTTCGAGATGCGACTGGTGCTGGGGCCACCTATCACCCCGGACGCCTCCTCTCAGATCGCTGTGGGTCCTCTTCACTGGATGCTTTCCTTTAAGATCAATGGCTCTACTAGTAGCCTGTACTCCGCATTGATATAAGTATATGTTCTCTCCCGAGAATCGGTCACCCAGCCTCCGTGGAATAGGAAGACCTCCCAGCCTTGGCCCGTTAGAAGCATTTGTAAAGAAGAATAAGTCTGAGCCACCTTCCCGCGATCTTTATAGGAAGAAGTGGTCACTCATGAAGGTGGATCCGTTCCTCCATGAGGAGAAAGGAATCACACAGGGAGTGGGCATTACCGATTGAGATAGCTACGATTCTAACGCAGTCTTTCAAAAGCGAGCTGACACGCCATGGGAGGAACTGACGGAACACCACCATCGTCTTCTTGTTTGTTTTGTAGGTTGCAGCCGATTGGTGACTAGTGAATGCCTTGACGATCCACTGACTCTGAGAATTCCGGAGACTACAATTGGTGTCATCTGTAGAGGCTGAAGCGAAATCTCGGGGCGATACGTGAAGGCTTGGTGCGCAACTCAGGTGATCCCAGATCTCGAAGCGCTGTTTGTTCATAAAGGCATGGGACCGTGAGACTCCATCATGTCAGCAACCCGACCAAACCTTCCCACGAGGAGCCGGTTCCTCCTCAGGCGCCCAAGAGATGGAAGCGAACAAGAGCGGACGGCTGGGTGGCGGGTTGCGCGAACAGCGAACCCGATTGCGGGAGGATAACGGTGCCTGGCGAACCGGTTGGAGGCTTGCCGGTAGAAATCATGGGGACCTCGCCCGCTACGTCTAATAAGGAAGGAGGTCGTTGTACTTCGGCGGTATTGACCTATCGACGAAGATGGCAGTTTATCTTCAGGCGACTCTCGCGCTCCACGGCGTTCACCATCCCAGAAACGCCCGCGGAAGCCGATCGAAGAAAAAGCCCCTCGTCGACTCGGCCGTCCATCGATGCGCTGCGCGAGTCACGGAAAGCGGCAAGGGCGGCGCCGATCGGCCGTATATCTTGGCGGCTTCGGGTCGTATAGTACTGACCTAGCCTTGCCACTCCAGCCCGAAGGTTTCACAGCCCACATGTTTCCTCCACCCCTCCCAGGGGACCACGGCACATGCTCTCTCTCCTCGGTCAACATTACTGGATTATGACCCTCCGCGGCTTCTATACCGTCATTCGCCATGGCTTGACACTTCGATCCATACGATCATGTTGCATTTCAACCAAGCGATGATCCTCAACGCCGGGGATGACTTCTATAGTAAGTGTTCCGACCGGCCTCGGGCCGGCTTGGCTGGTTCCACAAGCTTCAGGAGGTGATAAACTCATTCGGTGAGGTTGTGGGTCGTCGTCTCGATGTCTGTACTCAGGTGGGCGAAAGGGAATGTGGCTCCCTCCCAGGCTATCCTCAAACGGGAGGCCAGTCCATGAGACTTCATGCGAGGTTCGGACAAAGTACATCCAGCAGTTGATATTTCACAGTATGGATGCAGTCTGCAAAACTTCGAAGAAGCTTTGGTGTTCCGATTCTAGTCTTTATCCCTCGTCCGCCCTGACTATGGAAGAATTGTCGACGGGCGATTAAGTTTCTCATTTTTTGGAAGACAACATTCGGGTCGCCTCGTAGACTGTAATGATAACCACCTAGAGTGGCAAGCCGGCCACCAAAGGCTCATCCGAAGATAAAAGCGGCCCAATAAGGGTCGGCGCGCCAGAAGGGTAATTACGAGCAGAGGAAAGGAATTTACAGTTCCTCCTCTGCCCATCGCCTATAGTGGCTCATCCATATGGGAGCCTCCGGGCCTAAAGTGGCCCCACTATGAGGCGGCCCCGGGATAGCAACAGATCCCTAAGGTGTATTATCGCGGGACCATGGCCACGAAACCAACCAAAGCGAGAAATTACCATTGAGCTTGGTCGGTGGGCACCTGAAGATCTGTTGAGGCAACCGCTGGGTGAAGTCGCTCGGTGGCGGGGTCGTTGATATTAGAGGCCCCGACTGACCATCAACTTTATCTTGGGGGACTGGCGTGCTTGATGTCGATCCAGCGAGAGAGAAAAATACTCGGGGCGGCGCCGATTGAGTTAAAGGTGTTCTTTAGCAGGATCCAGGAAGAGAACATCCACGGTTCAATCGGTTGATGGTCTCCTTTCCCCACCTTGCCCTCATTACGATGCACTTGTACTTACTTTCTGTATTAACAGTTTTGATGTGCATAGGGTCCTCGTCGATCCAGGCAGTGCAATTGATTTACTACACCTCCCAGCCTTTAAGCAGATGAGAGTCCTGCTTGATCATCTCAATTCCGCTAGCAGGGTTTTGTCCGGGTTTAATGGGGCTACCACATTGACAGTTGGAGACTTTCCTTTCGTCGGCGGGTCAGGTAACTTTCGGCAAGTCTTTGTTCTCGATTATTGAAGGCTTGGGGCTATCTGATGCCATCCTGGAATTTGGCACGGCTACGCCATGAAGCGGTACCCTCACGTACCACCAAACAGTGGCTGCATTTTGTCGGGCGAGTCAACGCCGGGAGCAGTTGGCGCGATATTTTCTCGACTCTCGTCTGGGGGCGCCAAACGGGGTATCGGTGAACATCGCTTTGAGGATCAACCTCGGCCAATAGCAATCACAAATCATGCATGACCCGCCTTGGAGGGACCAGCCTGTGCATTAGCAGTTGATCCTTGGAAATACGCCCCTTAGTGATGGAAAGATGCATCATCAATTGTGCCTCTGTCAGGAAGAAGGCTGATTATGACATGTCTTTGCGGTTGAAGCGCTGATGTATTTGCTTGGACCCATGCATATATGGCGAGGTCGCCACACACGCCTCACAGACTCATCTTCGCCTCATGTTGGATAGCCAATTAGCGCTTTCATCGAATCGCCACTTAATTAAATCGAGGCCCAGGGGGCGATAATCTACATGAAACGGTTATCAGGCTTGATTAAGTACCACTGAATGGTGGCCAACATGTGGTTGTCCCAAGAAGGGGGAACAAATGGAGTATATGTGATTTGGACCTCAGTGATCACAATCGAGAATGGCTACCTCACTTGCCCATGATCAAATTGTGGGCCTTTGGCGAGACGCGATGCTATTTACGGATGCCTTCTTGGGATATACCCAGTCCCATGCATCCAGATGTGGGAAAAACATATTTTGTATCGCCAAGGACTACTACTGTTACAATGTGATGCCGCTGACCTTAAAAAAATCTGAGGCCACCATGAGAGATTGGTGACGAAGATGTTGTGGATTACTCGGTAGCCTGATGGAAGTCTATATTGATGATATGTTGGAAAAATCAAGCGGCGCCCAGTCCACCTTTGCGCATCTCCAACGAACATTCGACCTCCTCGGTATGGTAGCAAACGCTAAACCCCTTAAAATGTGCCTTTGGAATTCGGCGGGTGCAGCTATGGTAACCCAAAGAATGAAAGGCTAATCACACTTGACTTAAGGCCATCTTGCAATCACATTTAACCAGAGGGGATCCAGCAAGCGGCTTGCCAGGTTGACGCTCTTAATTTATTTCCCACGGTTCTGAACCAGTTTTGAAACCTTCTTGCTTCTACGAGGGAGCTAGCAGGCAGAATGGAATGAGGGCTGACCAGGCTTTCATGGTAATCAAAACGTACGTGAGCCTGATTCTTGTGAGCCCGAAGCGATGACAGTCTACCTCACACTGACCTACGATATAGTAGTAAGCGCCTTATTTAAAGAATGTGGGGATCACGAAGTTGGGGCCTGTGTTCCTTTGTTATGGGTATAGCGCGAGACGAATCATAGCCACCTCGACGGTGCCTTAGCCCTCAGAACAGGTTGCCCAGCGTACCCATACTTCCCGGGCTTATCCGTTGTGGTGCTAGCGATCTTCCACTCGGGCAGTCATGGAACTGTGTATGCGAAAGATGTTAATGATGGCGGAGTTAGCGAGTATGGCATCCAGTACAAGTCGAGACTTTTGAAGAAGGGGAGGGTCTTGGTTGACTTCATCAGCAATCAGTAGCGAGACACTTGCAGATAAACGGTTTGGTGGACCTTTCAGCGTAGATGGGGCTTCGGACAAGCCGGTGGCATTGAATCTGATTAACCTCCCAATAGGAAGATTGAACAAATACGGTTGGAAACCCCAGCGCCACCACCCGACAAATCAAGTCTGAGGCCGATGGCCGGGACTCGACTCGCACTGCCATAAGTCGACAATCTTCGGTTCGGAAGCGACACGACTGATTGTCGGATAGGTTAATCTTGGGTCGAGTCTAGGGATCCTCGAAAGGCGAAGTATGCTTCCCTAGTCAAGCAGCAATTAAATACCCTCGGCTGGAAAGTGGTTTGTCCCGGGGACATTTATAATGAGGAAATTTGCCTTAATCGTCGTGAACATACCATTCTGGACCGGGAAGTATTATTTATACATCTGCCTATCTATGCGGATATCAATAACATGCCCAAGTAAGCTAGATAGAGGAAGTTCCAGATCTGGATGGACCCATGCGACTATACATAGCCAGGGAACTACCTGGCCACAGAGCAGCCTGAGGTTCGGATTCGAGTCATTAGATTCTCAGCGATAGGCGAGCGCATTTATCTAGAAGAAAGGATCCCTAGGAACATGGCGATGTCTAACCCCCGAGCAAGGCCAGTATGTATTAGCTGAATTGCATGAAGGCATATGCGAGGAATCACAGGAGAGAACTCCTAGCACATCGGGCTCACTCGGGGTAGTATTGACTATGAGTGGGTTCTCGATTACGTCGAAATGTGACCCTTGCCGGTAATGTCCCCTATCTTGAAATCATGGATGCAGACTTGAGTCCATCTCTAACACTGTGGCCATTAACAATAGAGTTGATGCCATTCAGTCCGCTTCCCACTTCCTGGTAAAGAAACTATTATTGGTCGCCATCGATTATTTCAGTAAATGGATAGAGGCTGATGCTTTCTCGTCAATTAAAGGTAGAGATATTTTCGGTTTATCTTGAGAAAACATTGTGCGTTCGGCATCCCAGAATCAATGGGTGTTGAATAATGGTGGGACAACAAGTCTGGACTTTGCCAGAGCAGAGGTAAAGAGATTTATAACCACCCTCGGGTATCCTCAGTAATGGCTAAGCGAAGCCTCGACAAACCTTGGTATTGCCTTGAAAAGTGGTTAGACTCCGCTAAAGGGAAATGGGTGGAAGAACTCCCCGGGGTGCTCTGGGCCTACAGAACCACTGCCCGAAAGCTAACCGACATCTCTCCTTTGCGCCATCGGGATGGAAGCTAGTTATCACCAGAATTAGTGCCCACCATCGACATTTCACGTGAGTCGATCACGGAATCAATAGCGAGGGGTTAGGCGTGGTGATAAAATGAGAAGCCATGATAATCATGTCTGCGCTTGCGAACACACTATATGACGGGTGGCTTATAGAGTGTTTCGGTAGGAATGATTTGGTCTTAAGGAAGGTTTGAAAATACCCTACAGACCCATTGCATGCATTCCAGCTTGGAAGGACACTTATGTGATGACCAATGAAGCCGGATCTCGCGCTAGATAAATGAGATGGAACCCTGTGCCCCAAATGTGGAATACCATGCACACGAAGGTATTATCAATAAAAAATATCTTTGCTTTTCTTTTCTCACATGTCTTCGCATATTTTCATTATACAAGGTCGAATCTAAGCTTTGGATGACGGTCAAATGACCCTATCCGACCCCGACATAGATAACATCTAGTCAGTCAAATTTAAAAGTCTTGGATGGCGTAGTAATGATTCCATCCTACTAATCCGTAGATAACATCTACCGGGTCCAATTTAAAAGCCCTGATGACTAAATAAAATGACCTATCCCGCCCAACATGCATAACATCTAGCCGGGTCAAATTTAAAAGCCCTGATGGCGCAAGAATGACTAACACCCACCTACCTTAGATAACATCTAGCTGGTCCAATTTAAAAGCCCGGATGGCGTAGTAAAATGACCTATCCGGCCCAACGTAGATATCATTTAGCTGGTCAAATTTAAAAGCCTGATGGCAAGAATTATCGATCCACTATAAACCCATAACATCTAGTTTGTCAATTTAAAAGCCTCTACGGCGCAAGAAAATGACCTATCCTACTTCAACGAGATAATATCTAGCTATTTAATCAAAAGCCCAATTTGACAATCAAATGACCTATCCTCGGGCCTCGTATAGATAACATCTAGCCGGTCGATCTAAAAGCCCTGATGATGCGCCAAATGACTGATATCCGCCTAAAGATAGATAACATCTAGCCAGGTCGAATGCAAAAGCCCGGACATAAAGAAACGACCTATTCGCAACACAACAGACTGCCCATCCGGGCGCAAGAAAATGATCTACTACTATATATGCCGAATGGTGCGCTTTAACAAAAAATCAATACAAACTGTGACGACGCAGTATCAAACGCATGCGAAGGCATCAAACAAAAAGTAATCGGCAAAGAGAAAAGGATGCAACTGCTTGGTGCAAAACATTTAACAGTTATAAGCCCCCGCTCCCAAAGCACTCAGGTCCTGGGGCGCAGAAGTAAGATCCTTAACCTCGCGAATATCCGACGAGGCCGAGATCCATCTAAGAGTCGCCCCTCCTGGGCGGCCGGGCCTGACCATTCCCCGGGTGTTCCTCCGCTACCACACTGACCAGTCGAGCAAACGAGGTGCTCGTGGGGCAACCCGGCCAGCAAAGAACTCCGAGTTGTCTGACCAAGATCCACACACTCATCCAGATCCGAGGCTTCGTTTCCAAAGATATGTCAGGTGTAAAAACACAAAGAACTATACCATACAACAAATGGGTGGTCACGTCGCTTGCATCGAACTCGGCCTCCATCGCTCCCCATCGCAATCCACCTTCTGAGGGCTAAATCATCCTTTATGGTCCCAAGCTCCAAAATCAAGGAAAGCCGCTAGTCCATCAAACGGTTGTTTTCTTCCTCCGCCTTCATACAAGCCTCTCCTACCAGGGACAATGCCTTCTGAGCAGCTTCACACTCGGACTCCGCCTTCAGGCGAGCGCTATCCACAACCGCTAAGGCACGTTGAACTTGGGTAAGATCAGACTCCATCTGTGCTCAGGTATTAACGGCCCGACATTCCAACTCTGGCCATCGCTGCCTACGGCGCGCCGCATCCCTCTCTCAAAATTCCATGTTCCGGTGTCTTTCAAGAAATTTCTTAGCCTCCAGCCTCCAAAGACGATGATTGTGGTCCGCCCTCCTTAATTAAGCACTCAGATCTCCCGCTTTAGCCACCCCCGACTGCACATATAATCGTTGTACCGTTTCTGGCTGGCCCCACCGAGTCCTGATGTCAGTTTCGCCATGTTCCGACAAAGAACGACGACCGCAAAGAAACCCATTGAGCACGAATCAAGCATCGAGCTAATGTTACAACGAACTCCGTTATCTTACCAGCTTCAATGACCGAATCGTAGTTACGGCTATGACTCAGATCCCGTCATCGATAACTACCGACGCCCTCCCAATCCGTCATCAGAACACTCGCTGAGTAGTCCTCTCCAAGACCCATGCCCCGACCAACTACTAGCATCCGAAGCATGTGTGGATACAAATTGTTCAGCCGGTCGGCCGCGGACTCTCCACTGCGGAAAAGGCTCCTGAAGAAATGCATGATAGATATTTCACCTCGTCCGCCCGGAGCCGACATTTCATTTCCTGAGGCTCCTACCACGCGAGGAACATAACACCGTTATGAACCGCCCGCAGCGAGCCTCGCAGCCCGACCGCATAAACTTCGACCGCTAGGGTCGACCCTCATCCCGCTGGAAGGGGGATCACTATGCACTCCTGAACCGGATCGACCTCCTTCGACTCTATCCAGCGAATTCTCACTGGGTTCGCTTTGATTCACAGGGTCTCCCCGATTCGAGAGCCATCGATGATAATGGCTTCAGACTCCTCCGATCCTCCCGAAGAAATGGATCGACTAGTCCCGCCGCACTGGCTGGGCGATGTTAGACTCACCGTCAACTCAACCGGCCGCTCATGGCGCTGCAACTGGTCGCCAGTTACAGCCTCACATCCTTTCCTCCTTTCCTCCTCCAAACCCGAAATCCTCGTGTTCTAAGAATAACCTGAACGAAATCCTCCCCTCGACCTAGCGCCTTCACGCCTCGGCCGCTCTTTCCGCGACCTTTATCACTTGGGGCGTATCCGTACCCACTCGCCAGCAAAGTGGAGCCGTCGGGGATTCGCTTACTCCCGGGTTCTTCGACCGAACTCCGGATGGGCAAACTAGAATCCCCACTAGGGAAGTCGACTTAACTCGGTGGCGCTCCAACACCCTCAAGACCCGAATTTGATGCCCCAACCACTGGTCGCCGGAGGGATCGTGCGCCAAATCGACGTCGTCTGGGTCAAAGAATGACAAAATGCTCCCTTTCCATAATGTCCGAAGGCAATACGGAATGACTCGGGAGGGGTGGTGGGTTCGTTACGCCTCACTGCAGATATATTATCTGAGTCGAGAACCTTGTAAAGGATCGCTCCCGCCGAGTCTTCTCGATAGCCGACGAATTTTCTCGAAGCTCGACTTCTCCACCCAGTTCACCAGCCTGCCTCGCCAAGCCTTCCCTACATGAGCAACCCAAGGTTAGTCCATCATAACACACTAAATATCCGGGAAAAGGCCATCAGGCCAGGTCTAACCCGACCACACACCCGAAAAGATCGAGATCGCACGATATTAAACTGAAGCCCTGGAGCCTGTGGACTCATCCCAGGGTCCCTCACTAGCAATACACCTTTCGCCTCCGTCTTAGGTGAGTCGGGGAGCCCATTAACAACCTGAAGTCGGGGGTTCAGAACCGACATAGACATCCGGCCGCCTTGCCCTATTCTCAGAAAATAAATTATACACAGCTCGACCAATGAGAGGTCGAGTTGGTATAAGTGGTTCACGCAGCACCCGATCAAAATACGAATGATGTCTGGTGATAAGAGCCGGGCCGTGAAATGTAAAAACTCCGCTGATCAGTGGCCTGCACTGGGAAGCGAGCTCCTGGCCGCAAGGTGCCCCCAAAACACACCATTATGTTCTCCACCCAAGGTAGACTCATCCGGTCTACCATCAACCTGAGGTCAATGTTATCTAGCACCTCAAGTAGCATTACAATTCCTCCATCGTCGTGGACGATGATGTCATTGCAGGTCATCGCCCGAAGGCGCCCTCCGGGGCCACCACTCGTGGAAGTTTCTTCCTGACCCCTCGTCATTCTACAAGCAGATCAAATGGAGAAGAGAAAACAAATATTAGACTCTAGCCATATACCTAATTGGTACAAAGGCATACCCCAAGCCCGGGCAAGGACCGCCCGGGCCGAATAAGTTTTAAACCATGTCTCCTCCCTGTGCCTTTTTACAACCGAAAAACCAACGCCACTCACCACAAATTCAACATTACTAAGGGGCTAGCTGATGGTTACCTCCGCGAAACGGAGGCGTGAGTGCCAGAACAATGGCTCGCGAACTAATGTGCAAGGTTACACTACAAATTTATCCACAACCGATGGTCAGTAGAGAGGAAAACATATAAACCCAAAATAACAAGGAAGGGAAAGAGTACAACTTAATGATGCCTATCTATATATACCGACGCCAGTGGCCTGCAAATGTATTTTAATGCAATCATGACTAATCGCCCGTCCGGATTTCAACCATCGCGACGCTTCTCGCGCTAGGCACAAGACTACTGTGGCCAAGCCCAGCTCACCGCGATTGTTAATCTGGCCGACCCATTAACAAGTTATATAATATTCAACCGGCCTCAATTAGGCAGAATGTTCGAATACGTCATACACAGAATTACAATAAGACACTAAGCCGTAAAAGAACTGCGATTTTATTAACTGCACTAAAAAGGTGTTCGACATTACATAATGATGCTTGTTACCAAGTAATCATATTACAATACGTCAAACTAACATTCAGAACTTACAAGACACTCGAAATACAGAAGAAAAACAAGCAAAGCATCCACCGCCGGAACCGAGAAAGAAGCCGTCACAGAGCTAAGAAGGAGGGAAAAGATGGAGACGGGTCAGCAGTCAGAGGCTAAGAAAGAGGAAAAGATGGTGACAGGCTAGTGCTATGGAAGCTCGAGAGATCCCCGCAGATTCTGCGGTGGGGTGTCCCTGATTCCATTCAAGTTTTAGAACCACCCAAAGACCACCCGCGTAACACCCGACTCCACTCAAACCATGCGCCTCTAAATTCGATCCATTTGAAAGCGCTCAAATAATCAATCACAATCATCCTTCATCCCGTAATCCCCTAATTCTGAGTCTCGGCAACATTAAATTATCCTTCTCTCGACGGCGGGAACGGACAACCGTGAAGACAACGGAACCCTCCCTCACCCTCTAAACCTTTATAGCGTACTCAGCCTCAAGAGATTTACTCAAGCAACCATATAGCATCTAATGTAGTTTAAAAATGTTAAGGTGTAATCTCACATTGAAATTCAACAATACTGGATGGTTTACTATTCCCCTATGATAGCGACTCCGCCGGGCTTTGTTCCTTTTTTTTCCAACCTGGGACGAGATTACCTCCCAAGAAAAAGGGGGCATCGCTGGGTACCATCGGGCCCGGCTCGATTCCCTAGCCAACCGCCTGCCCCTAAGGGCCCCGGCTGACCAGCCCTAAAGCTAGCCGCCAGAACGCGGCGACTCCGCCCGGTGCCCGGCACCTCTCACCCCGGATGCCTCCTTTCGATGCGCCTCGTGCCGAATACCTATCACCCGCACCGCCCCTCTCCCACGACTTTAGTGCCCGGATGCCTCTTCACTGAATGCTTCTTCCGATCGCCGCCTACCAAGTTAAACCGCCAACCGCTTCCATGATATAAGTATATGTTCTCCTAAGAATCGCCACCGCCTCCAACTAATAGGGAAGGCACTCCCAACAACTACTCGCTCGGAAAGCAACATAAAAAAGAATAAGTCATCCTTCCCGAAATGAGAGCCACCTTCCCCTATCTTTATGGGAAGAAATTGTCCACTCTCCATAGAAGGTGGATCCACATTCTCCCTCCATAAAAGAGAAAAGAATCACACCAGAGGAGGTACTACAGTTCTAATGCTCAGTCTTCCAAAAAAGAGCTAACTTCGTTTACTCCGGGAGATGACTGAACACCACCGTCTGCCTTCTTATTTGTCTCAGTAGGTCATGTTCGATCAGACTAGTGAACGCCCGACGATCCACTCGACTCGAGAATCTAGACTACATCTACCTCATTGATAATGCAACTCTATGGTGGCGTAGAAGGTTCATAGATATAGAGTAGGGTACATGCACCGTAAACACATGAGAAGACTTCAAGAGGGAGATAAAGAAGCAATTCTACCCGGAAGACATGGATTACATGACACGTAAGAAGATCAAGCATCTCAAGCACTCAAGGTAAATTCATGACTATGTCAAGGAGTTCTCCTTCTTAATGCTTGAGGCTCCTGGTATGAATGAGGAAGATCTTCTCTTCAACTTCATGGACAAGTTACAAAGCTGGGCCGAGCAAGAGTTAAGGAGACAGGATGTCAAAGACTTAGCCACGACCATGGCAGTAGTGAAATCACTAGTAAATTTCCGAAAATGAGAGACTATTCCAAATTCAAGCCATCATTCAAGAGTAGTCATGCTAAAGGTGGGGGAGACAAGGGATACAAGAACCATGGTGCTGGCAAGGAAGAATCAAGTGCGACCTCTATTAGCAAAGAGGGCAAGGGTCGGGACAAGCTCAAGGAGTTCAAGCCAAGGACCAACCACTTCTTGTGCAATGGTCCACATTGGGAACCTAAATATCCTAAGAGGAAGGCAATCAATGTTATGATCAAAAGAGAGACCGAACAATAAGGCGATGCTCACATAGGGTTAATGCAGTTGTTGAATGCCCTCAAGGCCAAGTAAGCTAAGGAGCTGCCTTAAAGAAAGGGACTCAAGTATGTGGAGGCCAAGGTGAACGAGATGTCTACCAAGGCCATAGTAGACATTGGTGCCACACACACGTGACGCCCCAAAACCCGGGTGTCCCGTTGACAACCCATCAACCTGCGAAATTCCTGTGGATTTTGGGTGACCCGATACTACACTGTTGCGTCCTATTTATCAGAATCCATATTTTCATAAAAAATCGAGCAAAGTCTCCTTTGCTCGGGGAGCTCTACCCAACATACAACCTATATAACCATAACTCATCCAGGGTCTCAACAAAAGTAGTAATGACCACACAAGGTCCATCTATCCATATCCCCAATATACATCTATATCACAACTACCCGTGGACACCGAGTTACTCCGCACCACCTCAATACATCCCTTTATCGGGATCCATTCATTCACATTTAAATCTAAAATATGAAAGTAAAACACTTAATTACAGCCCGTAAGAGTCCGATCACGACCCTCTTACCATAATTACATACCCGACTATTTAGACAATAGTCTCAAAAGAATTTAATTAAAATTCTTTTATACAAAATACTTTTTACAAAACTAATATCAAGGCCACACATCGGCCTCCTTCATAACTCACTCGCCGCCGAACGTCATCTCCTCAGACACTCCCCCTCGCACTTGAAAGGGGGTCCCACGACGGGGTGAGCAATGCTTAGTTGAGAATAATTCCTATAAGGGCTACTCCCCACCTAAGTGCACATGCACTGCCATTTCACACATTCAAGTAAAAACATACGCATTCCTACTCAAATGTCTACATGCCATGGATGAGAATGTGACTCACTCTGTCCCATGTCCCGAGTCCTCACCTGTCTGGCCACACATGCATGTGCCAGTAAAAACCGCCATCGTGTTTCACCCAATGACTTAACCCATTGAACAACCCTCCAATATTTATTTAATTTCATCAAATCCCGTGTGTTTTTATGGGTCGCGAATTTTCGGGGTCTCACCGTAGGCTTCGCACGCCTTCCGACACTTTCGCGAACTTTTATCGCTGGATACATATGTTTGACCAAGAATAAAATTTGGGTCTTTCACCCTGGGGGGGGATCTGCCCTATCTTGCTTCACCTAAACACACGTGATTTTTTATTATTATTGTTTTACACCCGTGAGTCTCAATTTTGGACGTTGTCCCAATTTCCGAGCTCATTACACATTCACCAAGAATGGTGAATAACTAATACCATGCACACACACCCGACTTGACGCGATGTCCCCGTGCATATGAAATGCAATTATGCCATTGCTCATTCATACCATGCTACATATATGATGAGTGCTATATGTGCATGCCTACTCATGCATAATTACCCATGCATCATTTGGACATTTATATCAAAAAGCATACAAATTCCAAATATATCATACAATTCATGCCACTAGCATCATTTCACGCATACATTGACATCACAAGTTACTACTCACTGAGTAGCGACATCCATCAACTCCTAGCCGACACCAGGATACAAGACATGCTGTCCACAACTATTTACAATAAGCCATGTAATGACCTTATTCATACAAGCACATCACAAGCCAAACCATTAGAACACACAATTTGACTTTCACACAATTTCAACCAAGTATATCATCATTTACCAATTGTGGCAAAAATCTTGACACAAATCATTAAACAACCTAAGTTGTAGCAGTCCAGGAAAATGGACCATAACTTGAGTTATAGAGGTCCGATTTGGGTGATTCAAAAGTCTAACATCAAGGTCTCGGATAGGGCTACAAGTTACTTGAAGGATGCTAGTCCAAATTCTCACTTTTTCCTAGCCGAAAATCAGTCCCAAAAACCTGGACATTAGGCCCCGCCAAACAGGGCGTACTTGAGTAGCTTCCGGAACTTAATTACAACTCGTTATAAAGGTCCGATCATGATTCAAAAGCCTAACATCAAGTTCTCAGATAGGGGCTACACTCTATCAAGGATAATAGTCCAAATTCTCCATTTCTAACCGAAAATTAGCCCTAAAAACTGACATTACATAGTGGTCGAACAGAAAGCACTATTCCCATAACTCCATTAATTTCCGCTAAACAAATCTTAAGGGCAAAATGGCCAAACAGCCCCTTAGGGCATTCAAACTCAACCAAACAGCCCTTAGAATGGAAAATAAACCAAATTAGGAAGAATCCCTACCTCTTGGAGCGTAGAAGAAAATCTAAGAAGTCCCGTGGATATTTCCTAAACCCGAAACCTTTGATTTCCCGAACTCCTCGATCGAATCTCTGACAAAAACTCCTGATTTCGGTGTCCACGCGTTGCCCTCGACTAGTATTCCAACTTTTAAGTTCGCCCATGCGAAACCACCCGAGTTCAGAGGGATCTTAGAGGAGAAGGTATTCCTTTTCCTCTCTCCTCTCCTCTCATTTTCTCCATTTTTCCATTCTTTTCTCCCTTTTCCTCTCCTTTTTGTTTTCCTTTTCTCTTTTTTTTTTTAATTTAACTTTTTTGAAGTTAAGTTTGATATGTGGCTCTCATGGTGCCACGTGTCACGCGATCCTCGCTCGGATCCGTTCCTACCCCGAAACAATTTATTTTCATTCCTGTTCAAGTTCAATTTATTTTAAATGAACTTAACTCAAGTCATTTCCCGACTTTCGAGATTTTCGTAAAAATCTCATCCCTGGAGTCACTAGCGACTCACCACCAAGAAAATCGTAAACATTATAACAGTCTCGGAATTCGACGAAACTTTTTTGGGTCACTAGATTTCGCAAGACAAATCCAACGGCGCAGTCCTTTTCATCATCTGAGATCTAGAGAATTTTCCAGGCTTTCATGAACTATTATGCCAATTTTTATTATTTTTGCCATTTTTTAGAAAACAAATTTTCCTGCCTTACATCTCTTCCCCTTTAAAAGAATTTCTATCCCTAAATTCTTATGCACATAACATGGATATGCAACTCACACAATCACATGCATATTTAACTAGCTTAATAACTACAAAACGACTAAACCACATACCTTCATCCTAAACAAGAAAGGATAGGTGGCTCGCATCGTGTCCCGTCCCATGTCGCCTTCCAACTCTGGGCAGGTTGCCACAACACCTTACTAGCCCTCACTGGGCCTTCGGGTCGCAAACCTAATCCCGGTTATCCATGATACACACTGGTCCCTCCTCGAAGGTCCCATCTATATCAACAATAAGCTCTCCTCAATCCACTACATGAGGCGGATCTGGAGTGTATTTCCTGAGTATGGAGACATAGAATACCTCATGGACACCCGATAAGCTCGACGGCAATGCCAACCGATACACAACTGTGCCCACCCTCTCGAGTATTTCGAAGAGCCCGATATATCTCGGTGACAACTTCCCCCTCTTACCGAACCTGACCACTCCTCTCTTAGGCATCACCTTCAAGAAGACGTGATCACCCACCTCAAACTCTAGAGGTCGACGACGTCTGTCGGCATAGCTCTTCTGCCGGCTCTGAGCCGTGAGAAGATGCTTTCATATTGAATCCACCTTCTCAGAGGTGTCTCTAATCAGATCCGGATCTGTGATGGATCCCTTTCCTACCTCCGTCTAACAAATCGGAGATCAACATGGCCTCCCATACAAAGCCTCATAGGTAATCTGTGTACTCGCCTGATAACTGTTATTGTAGGCGAATTCCACTAAGGGCAAATGTTCATCCCAACTACCCTTGAGATCTAAGACACATGCTCGCAAAGATGACCCTCTAAAACTCAGATAGTCCTCCTCCGATCGTAGTCCTGTCTATGGATGAAAAGCGGTGCTCATCATCAACTATGTTCCCATGGCTCTCTGGAAACTCTTCCAAAAGTGAGCCATAAACCTAGGATCCCGGTCTGATACGATAGAGATTGGCACTCCATGTAACCGGACAATCTCTCGTATGTACAACCTGCAGAATTCCTCTAGTGTGAAGGCTATCCGCACAACTAGAAAATGTGTCGACTTAGTGAGCGAACCATTATCATCCACACCGCATCGTTCTTCCACAATGTCCATGGAAAGTGAGTCACAAAATCCATCGTGATATGCTCCCACTTCCACTCTGCTACCTCCAATGGCTAAAGTAGCCTTACGGGACTATTGTGCTCAGCCTTTACCTGTTGACACGTGAGACATCGTCAAACAAAGTCCTTAACGTGTCTCTTCATCCCGCTCCAGTAATACTGGTAACGAAGATCATAGTACATCTTCATGCCACTTGATGCATCTGCAAATCGAGTATCAACTCGAGATCTCATCTCCTCGTGATTCACAATCGGGGAACCACAACCCAATCTCAAGAGTATCGAAGACTACCATCCGTGTGAACGACCCAAACTCTCACCGCACTGACGCACTCCTATCCCCCGATGACACTATCTCTACGTCCTGCCCCTGAGACTCAATCACTTTGCTCAATAAGGATGGCGTAACCACTAGACTCCTTAAGACACCCTTAGCTTGATCTCTCAGATCGTGAGTCTAAACTCGTCCTACAACTCGAGCATCCGCCACTCCCGAAGCTACACTAGCCGTTACTCCCGTGACTTCCGACACAGCCGGGCCACCAATTACATTTGCCTTATCAGGATGGTTTTTCAAAGTGAAGTCATAATCCTCCAGATACTCCATCCATCTGTGTTGCCTCATGTTGAGAGGTCCCACTGTGTAAAGATATACTTTAGACTTTTGTTGTCTAAAAACACCCTGAACTGCTCACCATATAGGTAGTGGCGCCAAATCTTCAAGGCAAAGACTATGGTAGCCAACTCCATGTCATGCGTGGGGTAATTCCGCTCATGATTCTTTAACTGCAGAGAACCATAAGCTAATACCCTCCCGGACTACATCAAAACGCATCCCAGTCCGTCCTTCGAGGCATCACAAATACATCAGAAAATTCTCCGTCCCATTTCTGGGACTATCAGAATAGGAGTTGTAGTAAGCCTCCTTTTCAATTCATGGAATTCCTTCTCACACCGGTCATTTCACTCGAATTTGACCTCATTTCGGGTCAATCTTGTTATAGGTGTAGCTAATCGGGAGAAGTCCTCAATGAATCTCCTATAATACGCTATCAGTCCTAAGAAACTACGTATCTCAAATACTGACTTCGGCCTATCCCAACAAATAACTGCCTCAACCTTCTCCGGGTCCACTGATACACCAGAAACTGACACTACATGTCCTAAGAATCTCGCCTCAGTAAGCCAAAACTCTCACTTATTACACTTAACGTATAACTGATGTTCTCTGAGGGCCTAGAGAACAATCCTCAAGTGATCCTCATGCTCCTCCTCAAATTGGGAGTATATCAAAATGTCATCCACAAAGACTACGACGAACTGATCTAAGTAAGGTTGGAATACCCTATGCATGATATCCATGAATGTCGATGGAGCATTCGTCAAGCCAAATGGCATCACTATGAACTTGAAATGCCCATACCGCGTCCTAAATGCTGTCTTAGGGATATCTACCTCCCTACCTCTCAACTAATGATAACTGGTGCAAAGGTTTATCTTGGAATAGACTCGCGCCCCTCTTAGCTGATCAAACAAATCATCAATCCTCGATAATGGATACCGAGCTCTAATGGTAAACCTCGTTCAACTCGGGTCGATAGTCAATGCAATAAGGGTCTCTGCCTTCTTCTAGCAAACAAAACCGTAGCGCCCCAAGGTGAAGTGCTCTGGCCTAGCAAAACCCCACCAACACCTCGCACCGACCTGAAGTTCCAATTTCATTCGATGCCATCCTAGAGGAGTCATAGAGATGGGCAACGCACTGTGGTGTAACTCAATAACAGTCTACATTCCTCGTGCGTGAGGTAACCTTGCAGTTCATCCCAAAGACATCCTCATACTCACAAACCACCGAGGCAGACCCAACCTATCTCACCTCGCCCTTTCAGTAAGGCTCTCATACCAACCCATCAATCATTCATGCCACCCGAGCCGTGATACGCCTAAGGTAAAGAATCGTGCTTATCCCCCTGAAACATAACACAATTACCATCCTATGCGTAGGCATTAACTCTCCTACGATCATAGTCAATGATGACTCGGTGTGTCGTCAACCAGTCCATCTCGAGGATGAAATCAAACTCTGACATGTCCATAACCCTTAAGTCCACAGTGAGTAGAATCTCGGAGATCTCTAACTCACAATCCCAACATATCTGATCAACACTCACCCTTGTTCCTAGAGGAGAATTCACCTTCAACGGCTTTTCCAAGGTTTCAACCTCTAAGCCCATATCGAGATTTCTCTCATTGTCTATTTAGCAGTACACATGCCAACCACTAATAGACATCAACATCCTGAACTATTCCGTTCATCCATTTTCGAAACTCTTAAAGTTATATTTTCTAACCTTAGTGTTAATATTTTTCTATATACATTATACCATGTATATGATTCACGCAATTTGTGACACACAATCACGCAATCACAATCACGTAACACACAACATGAAAATGTACAATGCATGCAATGGTCTAAACCCAATGCCCATCCTTTTCCTAGGTAACCACATACCTACGTTATGATATACAAACTGCAACACCGGAACTCAATGAATTTGATGACTTAGACCCGTATTCATCAGCCCTCAGTACTCGTGTACCTAGACTCTTGATACCTAATTGAGATGAGCTAGTATCAAGACCATACTTGTGGATACCAACACTTAAGCTCCCTAGGTAATAGTTTACCTAAGCTCTGATACCAAGCTATGACGCCCCAAAACCAGGGGCTCCCAAGCACAACCCGTCAACCCACGCAATTTCGGATTTCAGACCCGATACCACACCGTTGTGTCCCGACATTCGAACTATTTTCACAAAAAAATTCCGCAAAGTCTCCTTTGTTCGGGGAGCTTTACCCAACATACAACCCAGATAACCATAACTCATCTGTGGTCTCAATGAAGTAGTAACGCATCACACAGGTCCATCCGGCTCATCTTCATTATACAACTATATCACAACTACCCATGGACACCGAGTTACTCGACACAACCTCAATACATCCCTTTACCGGGATCCATTCATTCACATTTAAATATAACATATGAAAGTAAAACACTTAATTACAATCCATAAGAGTTCGATCACGACCCTCTTACCATAATTATATACCCGACTATTTAGACAATAATCCCAAAAGAATTTAATTACAATTCTTTTATACAAAATACTTTTTACAAAAGTAATACAGTCACACACCCAGCCTCCTTCATAATCACGGCCTCGCCGAGCGTTCCTTGTACACCCCTATACCCGAAGGGGGGTCCCCACTGAACTGGCATATGCCTAGTTGAGAATAATCTATAGTATTACTCCACCCAGTACATGCAATGCCATTTCACACATTCAAGTAAAAACATACGCATTCCTACTCAAATGTCTACATGCCATGGATGAGAATGTGACTCACTCTGTCCCATGTACCGAGTCCTCACCGACTCCATCACACATGCATATGCCAAGTGTGAAAACCGTCATTGGTGTTTCACCCAATGACTTAACCCATTGAACAACCCTCCAATATTTATTTAATTTCATCAAATCCCATGTGTTTTTATGGGTAGCGAATTTTCGGGGTCTCACAGCAGGCTTCGCACGCCTTCCGACACTTTCGCTAACTTTTATCGCTGGATACATATGTCTAACCAAAAATAAAATTTGGGTCTTTCACCCTGGGGGGGGGGATCTACCCTATCTTGCTTCACCCAAACACACGTGATTTATTATTATTATTGTTTTACACCCGTGAGACTCAATTTTGGACATTGTCCCAATTTCCAAGCTCACTACACATTCACTAAGAATGGTGAATAACCAATACCATGCATACACACCTGACTTGACGCGATGTCCCCGTGCATATGAAATGCAATGATGCCATTGTTCATTCATACCATGCTACATATATGATGAGCGTTATATGTGCATACCTACTCATGCATAATTACTCATGCATAATTTGGATATTTATATAAAAAAACATACAATTTCCAAATATATCATACAATTCATGCCATCATATCATTACACACATACATTGACATCACAAGTCACTACTACTTCGAAAGAAGATTTCATCAACCTCAGCCGAATCATGACAAGAGATGTCCACAACTAGCCTGTATTGTCGTAATGACCTTATTCATACAAGCACATCACAAATCAAACCATTAGAACACACAATTTGACTTCCACACAATTTCAACCAAGTATATCACGCAATTCAAGCAATGATATACTACAATCATTTACCAATTGTGGCAAAAATCTGGACACAAATAATTAAACAACCTAAGCTATAGCAGTCCCGAAAAATGGACAATAATTTGAGTTATAGAGATCTAATTTAGGTGATTCAAAAGCCTAACATCAAGTTCTCGGATAGGGCTACAATTTCCTTGAAGGATGTTAGTCCAAATTCTCACTTTTTCCTAGCCAAAAATTAGTCTCAAAAACCTAAACAGTAGGTTCGTCCAAAACAAGGCAACTTGGAGTAGTCCCGGGAAACGGACCATAACTTGAGTTATAGAGGTCCGATTTGAGTGATTCAAAAGCCTAACATCAAGTTCTTAGTCAGGGCTATAATTTACTTGAAGGATACTAGTACAAATTCTCCCTTTTCTAACAGAAAATAAGCCCTGAAAAATGGACTTCATATAGGGTCAAAACAAGGCACTATTCGCATAACCCATTAATTTGCCAAACAGTCCCTTAAGGAAAAAAGGGTCAAACAACCTCTTAGGGCATTAAAACTCAATCAAATAGCCCATAGAATGGAAAATAAACCTGTGACGCCCCAAAACCCGGGGGTCCGTTGACAACCCGTCAACTCGCGACAGCCGCGGATGCTCTGCAACCCGACACCACCACGAAAAATCTGGGGCAGAGTCTCCTTTGTACGGAGCCTACCCAAGGTACAAAACCCGTCCCAACAATTTACATAAATCGCTAATAATCGGTCTATATACAATTAAAATGAGTGCCGGTCACTAACCATACATCACTACTCATTAAAATTATCAACTATATATAATAGTTCAAAGTTAATAAATTACTTTTACCAACATATTCAAAATTTAGAGTTTTAATACATGTTATACAAACGAATACCCAAAGCCACAACTCGCCTCTTCTAAACGCGTCTCAGTGAGCCCGTCCTCCCCGTACACTCCCCTCGTACCGAAATGATCCCTCTCGACAGGTGAGCAAAGCCCAGTAATGATAATTTCCTACATGGGTTACTTCTCACCTAAGTGCACATGTCATGGCAAACAATCACATCCAAGCAATTACATGAACCTACTCAAATGTCTACATGCCCAATCCCATGTCTCGAGCTCTACCAACTCCTCACATATGCCTAAGCCGACGCGAGTAAAATATCCGGGGCCAAAACAAAAGCTTTTGTTCTCGAAACTTACTACCAAGATTCAGAAATATATCAGACTACCCTCCGAGGCGAATTGCTGGATAACGCTCAGAAACAGTCATGGTCCTCATCCGAAGTGATATGTTGGACAACTCTCCAAGGCAATTCTTCGGAAAATCTTCCTTCGAAATTTCCTTTCACAAACATTTTTTTTCCTTTTTATTTTCTTTCATGTCATGCACTCACTCCTAATATTCTAGGGTGCCCCAGTGCATATGGAATGCATTATGCCAATCCCAACAACTCATGCTAATATATAAACATGTATATATTAACATAATTAATCCACATAAATCATGTTATTCAAATTAATCGGAGAACACCAAAATTAGCTCACATGGGCTAATTAACAAACTCAAGCAATTCATTTTTGAATCACTCAACATCATAAAAATTCACACCGAAAATCACGTCACTATTCATATGAACAGTGAAACCCTCGGGTTGGCACCGCTACTTACTAAACATGGGATTTTCTCCTAATTCTGGCTCAAATGTTTCAGACCGAAACACGACTAACCTAAGCCTATAACATTCCCCAACCATTTACATGGCTCTTAAATTAAAGAATAACACAAGTAGAAAGATCCCTACCTCGAGTCATTTAAACCCACCAAATCTGTCCACGCTGCAGCCCCCGCCTCGTGATCGACTCTTACTTTCGTCCGTCGAGAACCGATCATCCGAATCCATGGAAATCTAGAGAAGGAGCCTTCTCTCTCTCTAAACCGGGGAACTGTACCCACCACCGCCCGATTCTCGGGCTACTTCGGGAGAAGAAGATCACTATTCTTCTTTGTTTTATTCTCATTAAACATTTCCATAATTCCCATTGTCCCTTTGCCTTTGATTCGAAGACATGGCTTTATCTGCTTACTCATCTCATCCCCTCACTAATCATGCAACATGTGTCAAATGAGTACATGTAGTAGGTGACTTTTGTCACGTCACATCACATGTCTCTCACAATCCGTTTTACGGCACCTGACACCAGGTACCTCGAAAAAGTGAAATTCCGATTGTCTTGGAATTCGACGAAATTAACGTGGTAGCTAGATTTCGCGAGACGATTCCAACGGTGAAATCCGTTTCGTCATCCGAGATCTAGAAAAATTTCGGATTTTGACCGAAATTACCGTTTATTTTATTCAAAATTCAAATTTTCTCTGCTTTACATTCTCCTCCTTAAAAAAAAAAATTTGCCTTGAAATTCGATAACTACGGGAATAAATCACATGCATATGCAATGTGCACTATGCCATGCATGTGTAAACTAGCCATTTAAGCATTGGAACGACTAAACCACGACCTTCATCCCTAAACAAGAAGGATGGCTCCGCACGGTCCCCGCTCCCACGTCGACTCCTCCACTCCACCTGCCGCCATAGCACCCTCACCACCTCACGGCCTCAAGGCCGCAAAACCCGATCCTGCCATCCATACGCACACCGGTCCCTCCTCGAAGGTCCCATCTCGTGTCAACCTCAATCTCTCCCCAATCCACTACATGAGCCGGATTCGAGTGTACCTCCCGAGTAATGGAGACGTGAAATACCCGTGAACACCGGCCATGTCGGCGTTAGTGCCAACCAAGACGCTACAGTGCCTACCCTCTCGAGTATCTCGAAGGGCCCAATAAACCTCTGCGATAGCTTCCCTCGCTTGTCGAACCTGACCACTCATCTCTTAGGCATCACCTTCAAGAAGACGTGATCTCCAACCTCAAACTCTAAGGGTCGACGCCGTACATCAACATACTCTTCCTCGCCGCTCCGGAAGTAAGAAGATGTTGTCAGACAAGGTTACCTTCGAAGGTGTTTCTAATCGTATCGTGACCGTTGATGGAGCTCTCTCCCACCTCATCCAACATACTGATCCGATACCTCCTGCGCCAATGCCCCAGATGGTGCCATCCGTGATCACTCATGGTAACCATTGTTAGAAAATTCCACTAAGGGTGCGCTCTCCCGGCCTACCCTTATGATCCAAGACGCATGCTCACAACATGTCCTCTAACACCTGTATGGTCCTCTCAGATCACCCATCCGTCTTCGTGGGTGGAAAGTCGTGACCATGGTCGCCTGTGGTGCCCATAAATTTCAGCTCTTCCAAAGTGAGCCGAAACCTCGTCGCTATCCAACATTATGGATAATGCACCATGTAGCCTGACTATCTCGAATGTACAACCTATCAATATCTCCAATGTGAAGGTCATCCGCACGGCTAGGAAAATGTGCCGACTTCGCGGAGCCTGGCCCACTATAACCCATACCGCATCATGTCCCCGCGATGTTCCCGGCAAGCCGGGTCACAAATCCATCGGACGTGCTCCCACTTCCACCAGCCACCTCCAATGGCCGGTAGCCCCGCGGTCTCTCGAGCTCACCTTTAACCTAGCCGACACGTGAGACATCGGGGCCAACAAAGTCCCCACGTGTCTCTTTGATTCATTCAGCAATACCGACTCACGGCGATCTGGTACATCTCGCGGCCTCCCGGATGCACGGAAAATCGAGAGCGTTGAAACCCCCGAGAATCTCCTCTCTCAAATCGCCAATCGGGGGAACCACTACCGGCCCCCATACCGAAGACTCACCATCCGCGTGGACTGGCCCAGCCCTCACACCTGCACTGGACAGACTATCCCTCGATGGACACTCATTCGGGCCCTTCCTTGGGACCGCCTTGCTCAACATGATGGTGTAGCCACTAAACTCCCCAACGTACCTTGATCCCGCCACAGAATTATAAATTTCCAACCGTCCCACGCTACATCCGCCACTCCCGGAAGCCGATGAGTCAAAAACTCATTTGATTTTAATCCATTTTTCTAATTTAATGACAATATGAATGCTGATTCATATGCAGAAATATGGATATTTTACTCAAATATAATTTTGTAAAGAATTACAGCAGAATCAAAAGCCACAGCAAGAACCAAAAGAAAACCGTATAATAGTAGGGGTGAAGTCGCAACTGATAATTGAAGTCGCAAATGCGAACTCTTCGCCCGCTAATTCCAAATACGACACCACCAAGACTAGGCCCTGAGGAGAAATGGAAGACCCGCATCAAGCCGTTGCGACAGAAAGTGAGGCTGCGACCGTAAATACTAAGGCACCCAGAAGAGACGTTATGACCAAGGAAGAGTCAATAGATGTAAGGAATATTCAAGGAAGAATCTGAGGTAACGACACCAATCTGAGGTCGCGACGCCAAATGAAGACGACGCAAGTCGCAACATAAACTTGAGGTCGCGATGTTGATCGGTTGATGAAGCCATAAATGAGGTCTCTGCAGGAAAATTGGAAGGTAACTAGTTTTGAACAAAGACTCCAACCTGAAGTCGACATGAAACAAAGACAAGGGTCTCAAGCAGGAGGGTTTTCTGTCATGATTAATCATTCAGTCGTGAACTACATTTAAGCAACCGGGACAAAAAAAAAACCTACCAGAAAAAAAGAGAAACCTTAAGGTCGCAACACCATTTTGTGGTCGCGACCTGAAATAGAGGCCGGGCGCAATGAAAATGATCAGCAACTAAAAAAAAAAATAGGGTCGCGACCGTAAGGAAGGCAAGGAGGAGTCACCGAGGTCGCAACCCGCTTTTCCGATCGCGACTAAAATTTGGTAATCGGTGAAGATAGAAGGTCGCCAATGAGATAATCTATGGTCGCGACTAAGTACATGTAATCGAGACAAAGACAAAGGGTCAAGAAGGAAACAAAGAGGTCTTGACTCGCTTTGAGGTCGCGAACGTAGTGCTTGATAAGAGAAATTACTTAGTCACAACCTGTTATCGACGTCGTGACAAGCAACATGTATGAGGACAGAAGGTTAAACAAAGAAGTCGCAGCCAGAAAAATAAGTCATGACCTAGAACTAAGACATTACACGTAAATGTGGTCGTGGACTCAAATAGAGGTCGACGCACGTGCCAGGCGGCAAAAGAACCATGTCGCGACTCCATTTTGAGGTCGCGACCACTAATCAAGGTAGCTGCAAGGAATCTAGTTACAATTGAAGATGTCAGGTCGCAACTAAACAAGTGCAAATGAGAGAATTCAGGTCGCGACTCCATTTCGAGGTCGTGACTTGAAAATAGTAAACTGGGCCTTTCTTTTAGGAAATCCACCTGTAGCTCGAATCAGCCCAATTTCGACAAGAGTAAATAGCCCTTATAATTTTTAGTAAAGCAAATTTCTGCCTTTCGATACCTTAACCGGGAAGAGGAGAAGGACTCATCAGATATTTTTAGAATATATTTTTTATTTTTTATTTTATTTTCTTTACGGATCTCAAACTGCTGACCTCAGATAGAAACGATGAAGCCGGGATTTAAATTTATGATTTTCTCTTACACCATCGCCTCGAAATTACTTGGAAGTCCGGACAAATTTCAATTCGTTTCTTTCGCTATTACAATTACAAAGGTGTACTTGATCAATGATCCATCGTCGATTGTAATGCAAGATGAACGCAGCTTTTACTATATCGATTTACCGCTACACCTTTTTCGCATCATTTAGAGAGAAATACTGACAACAATGATTTGATTGATGTTGCTTGAATAGATCATCTCAATCGGTAGCATATGATACCATTTCAAGGGATTATTTCCCGCTTCGATTTTAGTGAGACCCTCTCAAGTGGACACGTAGATGAGATTCCCTGAGAGTTGGGAACATTCCACTTGTGGGTATGATATTGTAACGCCCCATCCCGAGAGGGTGTACGGTATGTGTAACCGTATGTGCATCAAGGGTTTCCTTAATTATTTTAGTGCCATAATAGAATTTTTGAAAGTTGTTTTAAGGATGAAATTATAAAGTTTTCAAAGAATTTGCGGGTACTTTTTGCAAATGAAGGAAAGCGTGGAGGTGAAATTCCACTATGAAATCTTAAAAGGATAATAATAATAAATTACCATAATGGTTCAGGGAAGCCTAGAAAAATCTCTAGATCTCGGATGACGAAACGGACCGCGCCGTTAAATTCGTCTCGCGAAATCTAGTAACCCAAAAATTCCTCATCGACCTGAGACTGGCCGTAATATTTACGATTTTCTGGATGATAAGTCGCTAAGGACTTTAAGGGATTAGATTTTACAAAATCTCTAAGTCGTGAAGGGCTTGATTTCTGGTTCATTTACAATAAAGTGAACTCGAAAAAGAAATAAAAAATTTTCGACGTAAATGGACCTCGAATGGAACACAGAAATCAAGTATCCAAATAATACACACAAGAAGTTAAGAAAAAAATAAAATAAATAAAAAGGAAGATAAAGTCAAAACTTTAATTTTGATGTTCTGGAGAACGATAGGCAATGTAGAGAATTTTATTTTTATTTTCTTCTCTTTGTTTCTTTCTCAGATTTATGGAAATTGGACCGTAGATTTTTGTTGGAGCAGAAGGCAAAGTTGGTCTACGCGATGAGAGCTATGCGTAGGTACCAAAAGCTTAGCATTTCGGCCAACTCCAAAAGGTAGGGAATGTTCCTACTTGAGTTATTTTTAGCCTAAATGCTATGTAATGACTTGAAATTTTAGAGGTCGTGAAGGTCAGAACTTCATCCCCAAATTTTTAAACCGAAGCTGAAATTTTAGAATTTTTGACTGTGGTTCTGACAAATCTCGGCTACACCTCGATCAAGTTAACATTTCGTGTTGAAATTTCGGGATTGTAGTCTGATTGTGTCAGTGTAATTTCAGAAATGTTTTCTGCAGCTTTGACTCTATGGAAAGTCCCTTGAGTTAAAAGTTTGCTAAAACAAATAGTTTTTATGGGGCATTTAATGTGTAGGGACATTTTGGTCAATTTCACATCATATTATCGATGTCCTTATCGAATCGACTAAAGACGTAAAGTTTTATTAGAATCGGTTCGCTCGATATAGTCGCTTGGAAGTTCTCAGATGCTTTATTGCTAAACGCTGAACTGAGGGCATTTTCAGACTTTGTGGATTGTGTAGGCGATTTGAGGTCCACGAGAATCTATGCTCGATACAAGATTTCAAAGAAATTAGTCGAGAAAAAGGTGAGTACTCAAAATCCTTTTCTAAAACGAAAGTGTTTAAATTACAAGTTTGCAAAGTGCTTTGAAAATATAATGTAATTTATAAAGTATTTTTTTTACCTCCACTTGTTATACTAAGCAAAAGTTCGATTAAAGAGGATTTAAGAAACTTTGGCCCGGGTTTAGCAAAACCCCTAGCTGTACTCCCATTCCTAGCCATATGTTTTTCTGATTGTGTACGGCAAGGTTATGGGATATTATGACTAACTATACTGTCTGGCCCAAGAATCTGGGGTTGGGATCTAGCATATATTTATATAGTGAGTCGCTTTCGCACATCCGGGGTATATATAGTTAGTGCGACTTAAGACATGGCGACGAGGTGTCAAGGTTCCGAGGTTCCATCAACGGCATTTGGTTCCGAGGTTCCATTATGTTTATAGAGATCCCGCCATGTTCACCGGACCATATTAGACGGTAAAGGTTCGAGTTCACTAACGATGCCAGTGTCTGAGGTTCCGTGGCATCGCCTAAGGTATTTTTAAACGGGCCACAAGGGTTGTACTTGATTTACGTGATAAGACTTTCAGATATTAACCACCATCAAACAAGCCACGCTTCGAAATGGGCCACAAGTGGTTGGTACTTGATTTCCAAAAGATAGCATTTTCTTAGATATTAACCACCATCGAAACAAGCCAACAACAAATAGTTTTTAGAATGAAGCCAAGAGTAGAAATACAAGACAATAAATAGTTTTCATAAGAAACCTGCCATAAAAGTAACTTTTACAAACTATTTATGTACGTATTTACATTTGGAGGTACATACAAAGAAACAACAACATTTAGAACTTATAAGATCACTGAGTCCGCTTGCCTGGCGCTTCGTTTTTAAATAATTTTTCAAAGTGAAAATAAGCCAAAGACCAGATTCTCATCCTAGACGCCGTGTTGTGATTATATATAAGATAAGGTGTAAAGTAAAGTAGTAAAAGTTAAAATGTGACATTTTTATATATGTAAATATCTTTGTAAAATATGCATGCATGGTTTTGAGAAAACAGTCATGATGAAATTATGTCGATTGATCCTCATCTTATATTTTTTGATGAGGACCCGCAGGTCCTTTATGGTCAGAGTCGAGTTTTGGAAAATATCGACCGTATTTTTATACAGTGATTTTGTATTTCGGGATCCACCCATCGCAATCATATGCCGCGCATTTTCATTAAATCTAAAGGTGATTTTGATGTAGTGCGAAAATTTTTATAACCCACGTTTTCTAAAGACAGCTTCGCCAGCTTTAATCTGGCCAAATTTTCACAGAATCCTGGTCTACGAGCGAGCTGGGCCGGGAGGTTACTATGGAGCTGGGCTTGCATTCCCTCGTCACTAGGAAAGGGTCCGCTAAGCCGTATCGGGAGCGCTTTAGCGATAGTTCCGCCCGTTTTTCTGCCTAGCTCAAAGATTTCTAGAATTGCTTTTATAATGATTTTTCTATCGCAACCTACATTGTTTTGCTAAATCCTTGCGATGCATTAAATATTGAAAAGTGTCATCAATCTTTTAATCTAGGAATTCACAAGATTATGTCTGGGACGAGGTCGTAGAGGTCGACGGTGATCCGGCACCGGAGGCACCACCACAGAGATATGTCGAGCACCCCTAGTCTGAAAATGCTTCAATGAATCAGGCCCCCGCAGAACCATCGCAGGGCCGCAGACTCAGGAGGCTGCACTCGACGATGGATCAAGTTATGAGATTACAAGAGCCTAATTGTCAAACACGGAGCCTCTAAAAGAGCAGAGGGGCATGATAGAACACACTCTAAAATTAGGGGCTAAAACTTATGATGGTAATCGGCGACCTGTAGGCAACGTACTTTATGGCTAGACAGTGGTTAGGTGAAATTATGCAATGACGGGTGTTCGTGATGACAGAAGTCCTCTTTTCAGTGGTTCTTACGCGCCTGTGGCCATGGACTCGGTGGAGGCCATTAAGAGGAGACACCCCACAGAGTCACTGGGACCGCCCCGACAGCATTTACAGACAGATTTTACCTAATGTAGTTATCGATGCAAAATAAGAATTCTTCACAGTTAGAGCAATGATCCCCTGACGCGACTTAATATGAGTGGGGAGGTTTTCGCACTCGTGAAACCGGTGCCTATGATACAGAAAATGAGGAACATATGTAAGTGATTCATGGCCAAATTTCGAACGTTAGAATTAAGTTCATCTAGCTCAAGATCTCAAAATAACTTTGAGAAAATGACTGAGGCCGCACTAAAGGTAGAAAGGATAGTTTCCACCCTAACTCGGGGCTGCCAGGACAAGAAGAGAGGTGTCTCAAGACTAGTCACCCGCACCCGCCGCCTAGTAGAAAGAAAGGAAGAAGGACCACCTGCAGGGCTCAGACAAGGAGTAACATCTAGCCAAGGACTGCTTTGATCACCAAACAGCCCCAGAGGTGGCAGATCTCAGATCATGCCTCCCATCGGTGCCCTACATGCTCGAGGAGGCATCTCGTAGAGCGCAGGATGAACACGTGATGTTTCCATCATGGGCGTGAAGGTCACTTTATCCGAGACTCGTCCACAAGCAGCTGCGGCAGACCTCCGAGGTAGGTACACAGCCCACCCTGTGCACCCGCCGATCCTAGTCGGCCGTAGGGCGGTTCAGCAGAGGTGGCAGACAAAGACCCCTCGGTAGAGGTCGCTGTGCGGTGCAGGAGGTGTAGGCAAGACTCGACCGGGCCGATTCGAGTGGAACTCGTACTGTGCTCTGGGCATTTATAAATACACACAGAGGCGATGCATCACCAGACGGATTATCGGGTATGATTTCAATACGAAGGATGCATATGTACTGCGGGACCTAAGAGCCGCCATTCATTTATTTCAAGACCATCTAATCGAGAGGCACCGTGATGTGAGTCCCAACCTATGATGGTCGTATGGTGGTTTTCGTATCTAACGGGATACCTATGATATCCGAAAGGATAGTTCTGTGTAGTGATTGCGATCCGTAATAAGGATTTTCCAAATGTGACTTTGATAGTGTTAGGTATCCATGATTTCGATATAGTCTTCGTAATGGACTGTTATCCAAGCATAGAGCCACCTTAGATCGTTATAAGAAAGAAGTAAGATTGTTCTACTGCAGGAACCAGGCGTGATATTTGGGAATCGAAGAGAGATCGCCCTAGTCTCATTAATGCCATGATTCGCCGAAAATGCTTCCTAAAGGTTGCCAGGTTATTTGGCATTTATAAGGATAGAGACAAGAGGTATCACTACTGAAGACATCCCATAGTCAAAGAGTTTCCAGATTATTTTTTAGGCTTCAATTCCTGATGAGCAATCGAGTTTGTTATCAACCGATTCCAGGACCGGAGCCACATCCTAGTCCTCCATACAGAATTACGCCAAAGAGTTGAAAGAATCAAGGCACAATCGGGAGGAATTGCTAAGCAAGTGGCTTCATCCGAATCTAGCACCTCACCGTGGGAGCCCAGCTCTCTTCGTAAAGAAGAAAGATGGAAGCTTACTTGTGTATAGACTATGACAATTTTTAATCGAGCGACGATACGCAACCGCATCCGCTTCCTCAGAGTAGATGAGTTATTTGATCAATCGCATGGATCTCGTATATTCTAAGATCGACCTTAAGGTCAGCTACCATCGCTTGAGGGTCCGAGAGAATGATGTTTCTAAGACCGCCTTCAGGATCTAGATACTCATTACTACGAAGTTCCTAAGTGATGCTGGATTGACTAATGCCCCAAATCTGGCGCTCATGGATTCGATGAATGGTATTCAAATCAGATTAGATAAGTTTGTGATCAGACTTACTGATGACATTCTAAGGTACCTGTAATCCAGAGGAACATGTAGAGCATCTTCGACAAGATGCATTCTTTCTCGAGAGCGCTATATATGCAAACTTTTAGGCGCCGCTTTGGTCGGACAGTAGCTTTCTCAAATAAGGTCATTTTGTATAGTATTAGTGTGGATCCTCGAAGATCAAGCAGAGAATCGGGAAGCCTCACGAATGTTTCTCAAGTCCATAGCTTCCTTTGATCAAGTGTGTTATTATAGGAAATTGTGGTTATGGGATTTTCGAAGCTAACAAACTCTATCGACCAATCTATTGAAAAATGATCAGAAATTCGAGTGGTCAGATACCTTCCAGCATAGTTTTGAGGAGCTGAGGCAGAGATTAACGACAAATTTCCAATAGCAAGCACTACCGTCAGAAAGACTTATGGCGTGGTATACGCTGATGCTTCCACAAGGTTTAGGGTGTGCTTTGGGTGTGTAATGGTGAGGGATAGCTTATGCTTCCCGCTCAATTAAAGAAGCACGGCGTAACTCACTCGACCCATGATTTAGAACTAGCAGCTGGTTTCCGCTCTAAAGATCCGGGAGACATTCATACGCAGTTCCCGGCCGATATTCACCGATCATAAGAGCCTCGCAGTGATATCTTCACCGCTTTGAGCTTAACTTAAGGCAACACGGTAGTTTGAGTTGATTAAGGATTATGATCGCACGATAGAAAGTACCATCCGGAAGGCCAATGTAGTGGCCGATGCCTTAAGCCGAAAACTGGAGGGTTCCTATGTTTATCTCGCTGCACAATATATCTCCTATCGTTGATGAGTCGAGATACTGGGAGTTCAGCTTGCAGTAGCCGATATTAGGGACACCAGTTGGCATCATTTTATGTTCGTCCTCTTCTCGTGGATTAGATCAAGGAAGGTTAGAAGCAAATTTCAGAGATGATTAAGCTGGAGGCGTAGATTTGAGGGGCAGAGGAAACCGTGGTTCCGCATCGTAGACGACGGCGTATCGCTGAGGGAGTCGAATGCTGCATTCGAAATAGTGAACTAAAAGGGAAATCCGGAAGAGGCTCACTCTTCAAAGATATGCCATAATCTTGTAGCACCAAGATGTATCATACCGAGGGAGCATTATCGTGGAAGGGCATGAAAAAGGAAATTGCATTTCGCATCCGGGAGCCTTAACTCACGCCAGGAAGCGCAGAGCACCTGGCCCATAGGAAAGATACAACCCTTCCGATTCCCGTATGGAAGTGGGATAAGATTACTATGGATTTTGTTATCTAAGCTCGAACCTCGAGACAACACGATGCCATATGTGGGTGATAAGGTGGATAGACTAATCAACCACGCATTTTCTCCCGCTTAGTAATGATGACCCGCTGGACAAGTCAGCCCAATTATACGGAGGATAGTTAGATTACATGGTGTTCCATATCGAGAATCACCGAGACCCCGTGATTCACATCCAGATTTTAGTCCACATGTGATGTCATAAATTTTGACAGACTTTAGCACAGTTTTTCCATCCTCGTGACCGACATGGTCACGAGAGAACTATTCAGACGCAGATAGATATGCTTAGAGCATGCGTGATAGTAGCTTATGAAGCCGATACGATTTATCTCTCGATGGAGTTCGCCTACAGTCAAGTATCAATCCAAGATAGGCATGGATCCATTCAAGCACTGTATGGTCGGAAGTGTCGACTCCGTGATAGCCGGGATGAAGTAGGAGAGGAGGACTGACAGCCTAGAGTTAGTACAGACATTTTAGATAAGATCCGCATCATTCGAGACAGACTCAAGATAACCAAGGACGGACAGAAAAGTTATGCGACAAACTCGTGAGGGATTCACTTATGCGGGCGATAGGTCTCCTTAAAGTTTCCCTGAAAGGTGTCCTCAGATTTGAAGACGCGGAAGCCGAGGCCCAAATACATGTAAGCCATATGAGATTATCACAAAGGGACCAATAGCATATAGATTAGACCTTCCTCCAGAGTTGTCTAAGGTTCATAATGTGTTTCATGTATCCATGCTCCGCAAGTACATTCCATATCCCTCCCATGTACTCAGAGATCAGCCAGTAGAACTAAAGGGTAATTTGACATATAAGGAGCAGCCCAATGCATAAGAGATCACAGAGAGTATTCATGAATAAGGTCATTCCGCTAGTCAAAGTTTTACGGGGAATCATGGGATTAAGGAGGCTACGTGGGAGTCGAGGCTCGTATGCTAAATAATATCCCGCTTGTTTTCGTATTAAGGTATCCTCTATATGTTAGTTTTGTTCATTTTGAGGACGAAATGTTCTAAAGGAGGAAGGATTTGTAACGCCCCGTCCCGAGAGGGTGTACGGTATGTGTAACCATATGTGCACCAAAGGCTTCCTTAATTATTTTAGTGCCATAATAGAATTTTTGAAAGTTGTTTTAAGGATGAAATTATAAAGTTTTCAAAGAATTGTGGCACTTTTGCAATTATGAAAGTGAGGGGTGAAATTCCAATTATGGAATTTTAAAAGGATAATAATAAATTACCATAATGGTTCGTGGAAGCCTAGAAAATTCTCTAGGACTTCTGATGACTCCAATCCACAGTCATAAATTCGCTCATGAATTTAAATGACCTTGTAAAATTTCGCTTAATTCCTCGAGACAATCGTAATATTTTACGATTTTCGATGATAAGTCGCCAGGACTGTGTGGATTAGATTTACAAAATCTCTGAAGTCAGGAAGTGACTTGATTTAAGTTCATTTACAATAAAGTGAACTGAAAAGAAATAAAATTTCGGGTTAGAAATGGACCCCGACGGGGGCAATAGAAATCGCTATCCAAATAATAATACACACACATAATAATAATAATAAAATAAATTTTAAAAAAATAAAAAAAGAAGATAAAGTCAAAACGGACGGATGCTCGGATATAACGATAAGCACAGAGAGAATTTTATTTTTATTTTCTTCTCTTCGTTTCTTTCGATTTACTTAAAATCGATCAGATTTTTATCGGGAGTTGTATAAAGTTGGTCTACGTTGACGAGAGCTACACGTAGTTATTTTCAAAGCTAAGATTTCTAAATAACTCCAAAAGCGCAGTGAACGTCTTACTTGAGTTATTTTTAGCCTAAAATGCTAAGTAATGGTTTGAAATTTTTTAGAGGCCGTGAAAGGTCAAACTTCATCCAAAATTTTAAACTGAGTTTAGGAATTTTAGGAATTTTGGGACTATGTTCTGACAAATCGTTGAATTTCTGGACATTTTTCTGACATTTCGTTGAAATTTCAGATCAGAGTCTACTGTGTCTGACATAATTTTCGTGAAATGTTTTCTGGTGTTTTAATCTATGGAAAGTCCCTGAAAGTTAAAAGTTTGTTAAAACAGATAGTTTTGCGGGGCATTTAATGTAGGGACATTTTGGTCACTCTCTACATCATATTATCATGTCCTTATCGAATGGGACTCAGCACGAAAGTTTTTGTTAGAATCGAAGTCTGCTCGATATAGTCGCTTGAAAAACCCCGTATGCGATGGTTAAAACGCAGAACCGGTGGCATTTTCGTACTTTGTATGAATTGTGTAGGCGATTTGAGCATCCGATGGCACTGTAGAGCGCCGACAAGATTTCCAGTTAAATTAGTCGAAAAAGGTGAGTACTCAAAATCATTTTCTAAAACGAAAAGTGTTTAAATACCATAAGTTTGCAAAGTGCTTCAAAATATAATGTAATTTATAAAGCATTTTTTTACCCCACTCATATACTGTTAAAAGTCTCGATTTCGCATTAAGAAACAGCTTGGCCCTCGGTTTAGTTAAAAACCCCTAGATGGCACAAATTTCATTCCTACGATGTATTTGATTGTGCATGGCAAGGTTATGAGATATTATGATTCAACTATACTGCACGGCCCACACCGTGCCGATCTAGCAGAAGATTATACAAGGAGTCGCCCCGCACATCTCGTGGGGTATATAGTTAGCGCTACCGACTTAGTACATGATGAGGTGTCAATCTCAGGTTCCATCACCCGGCATTTTGGTTCCGAGGTTCCATTATGTTTATAGAGATCCCGCCGTGTTCACCGGACCATATTAGACTGGTAGTGTTCCGAGGTTCACTACCGATGCCAGGTTCCGAGGTTCCGTGGCATCACGTCTAGGTATTTCATAAATGGGTCATAGTGGTTGGTACTTGATTTACAGTATAGCACTTTCAAATATTAACCACCACTGAAACAGCCGAACAAGCCAAAAATGGCCACGTTGGTCGTACTGATTTTATAGCATTTTCAGATATTACAACCCACCACCGAAATAGTTTCTCGCGAGCGAATAGTTTTTAGAACAGCTTTCAGTAGGAAATAGTTTTCAAAGATAGCCTTTCGTAAATGGTTTTCATAGCAAAAACTCGCTTTCTATGAATTACTTTTACAACCATTGCATGCATTTTCTATATCGAGGTACATACACGATCGATGAGTATATCTTAAATACTCATTTTATCCCTATATTTTAGTTATTTTTTCTAGTGTTTACGTTAAATAAGTGCCCTAATGCTCTAAAAGTTTACTCTTATGATCAGGTCATCCATTTGGTGGAATTGTGCAAAATTGGTGGAAAAACTGCTACAAAAGCAACAGGAGAGGCTACTGCATTTTTGACATTTTCAGACACCATATGAGCTCCTATTGAATCAAGCCATATATGGATGGATTCTACACTTCAAGAGCTTTCCAGGTATACCAAGAACACCAAAATTGGAGTT
This sequence comes from Tetrastigma voinierianum, assembly GCA_016808115.1. Lineage (NCBI taxonomy): Eukaryota > Viridiplantae > Streptophyta > Magnoliopsida > Vitales > Vitaceae > Tetrastigma > Tetrastigma voinierianum. The sequence goes on from JAEQBH010001615.1 coordinate 1,084,890, forward strand.
CGAACAAAGAAGTTATGCAAGTTCCAAAACTTAAAGAAAATCAGCAAACATTGCAGCACATTCATCAGGAGAGGCTACTGTATTTTGACTTTTTCAGACATTATATGAGCTCATATTGCATCAAGCCATATATGGATGGATTCTACACTTCAAGATCTTTCCAATGGTACCAAGAACACCCAAATCGGAGTTTGTATGACAAAGTTATGGCTTTACAAAGTTGGAGCAAAAGCAGGGGACTGCAACAACGTCGCGACGTTGCAGAAACAGAGCATCCCGACGTCGCGACGTTGCTGCACGACGTCGCGACGTTCGGGGTCGGTTTTGGATAGATTTTTAGCCCATTTTGAGCCCATAATGGAGGGTTTTAAAGCTCAAACCTGAGGGATCGAAAAGGGAGGACGATTTGGAACGGTTTTTTGGACGTTTTTGAGGGAGAACAAGCTCCCTTTGGGTGGAAACACCGTATTTTTCTCGAGACTTAGGTTCGCTCGAAGAGGAAGAACACTGAGGAAAGAAGAAGATACTTGAGGAGAAGAAGGGAGCTTCAATCTAAATCTGTTTTCTCTCTTCCTTTCCGCTTTTTCTTTCTTTGATGGTTGTATTTACTTTCCAATTTATGTTTTAGTTAGTTTTCTTAGGTTTGTATGTAGCCAAAGACATATTTGTATGAATCTCCTAATTTATATTGATTGATGTTTTATTTCCTATTTATGTTGAGAGTATTTCATTTAGATCTTAATGCTTGTGGATATTTAATAATATTTGCATGAATTGTGGTTTGATTCAAAATCGAGAAGTGAGAGTTGTACTAGACCATGGATGACTTATCATCTAATTATCGCGAGATAGAGATAAGTGAGATTAGGGTGTGATATTATGATTTATAGGGTTCAATGCATCCTAGTTATGATGGCTCGAGGCAGAGATGCGTATAACCTTTCTAAGGTAGTGTGCAATGCTCGAGAGAGATCTCGAATATACATTAGTTAAATCGCCATCTTCATGATGAAACTGATCATCGACAATCAATGTGAGGTTCATACATCATCGTTTAGGTGAAATCTATAATCTTAAGGCTTTAGTCTTTATGGGCCAACTATTCTTGCATGCCTAGATTAGTGTCTTTGAGTTATTCTATAGATTTTCCAACATCCAAATAGAGCATAGGCTAGATTAGAGTCAGTACTTAGTAACCCAATTCTCTGTAGGAACGATACTCACTTATCATTATATTACTTGAGGCTTATCAAGGCACTTGCGCACATAGCGTACACATTTACATCACGCTTCTACTTATCATACATACAACAACATTTAGAACTTATAGTACCTCACCGGTCTGCTTGCTCACGCTCGCTTTTAAATAATTTTTCTGTGCAAGAAAATAAGCCAAAAGACCTTTCGTAATTTCACCCTAGACGCTGTTGTGATTATATATAAGATAAGGTGTAAAGTAAAAGTAGTAAAAGTTAAAATGTGACATTTTGTATATGTAAATATTTTTTTGTAAAATATGCATGCATGGTTTTGAGAAAAACAGTTATATGAAATTATGTCGATCGATCCTATCTATATTTTCTGATGAGGACCCAGGTCCTTTATGGTCAGAGTCGATTTTTTGAAAATATCGGGACTGTATTTTTTTATACAGTGATTTTTGTATTTTGGTTTGACCACCATGCAAATAAGAGGCCACGGATTTTCGTTAAATCTAAAGGTGTGATTTTGATAGAAAAGTGAAAATTTTTATAACCCACGTTTTCCAAAGACAGTTTCAGTAGTTTTAACGGCTTAGCTTCATGGTAACTTTGTCGAGCCGACCTTGGCCGGGAGGTTACTATGGAGCTGCCTGCATTCCCCCTCGTCACCAGTGAAGGGGTCCGCGATATACTACCATCGATGAACTACTAAGCTCGTAGTTCACCCCGATAAATTCCCATTCACTCATAATCGATGTCGAGGGGAAAATTTATCAATGTAAATAATCGTAGACTTCACCTAATCTTGTGGAAGTTCCCACCTATGTTAGCGTAGTTAATCAAGGAAGGGAAGAACCATTAGATTTAAAGGATGAGTCATCAATCGAGTTGTAGAAGGTTTTGAAAATCCCGCAAAGGGAAGCAAGAAACTGTTAATCTCAAGAAATGGGTGTGAAGTATCGAGAAAGAAAAATACCTTGTATCTTTCAAGAAGGTCAAAAATACAAGTAAATGGGTTAGATCCAGATTCGAGAAAGCAGCCTCTTAACCAATGAATATGGGAACGAACTGATTTTAAGGCATCTTCGACAAATCCACATCCGACAACAAAATGTAGTAATGAATATTAATGCAGAATCAATGTTTGGCCAAAGACTGATAGTGTTCATATTTCATGTAGGAACTGATCAATCCAAAGAATTGATTTTTATTTTTGGGATTGGTAACAATTTATTTCCTTTACATTCCCATGTATCGCTCTAGACTATTATCTTCTAGGATTAAACCATCACTATCCACTTAGAGTTCAAATAAGGTGGACCTTAAGAAGTTTCAAGTTGATTCCAAATTCTTGTCAATCCTCAAAGGGGGAATGATATCCGACTTACATCCATTTTACTACTTGTATGATCTCGCACTCATAGTTGTCTTAGATTAAACCATTTTCAAATTAAGCAATATAAAGAATTAATCGCTTATATCCTAGTAATTCCAAGTATGGATAAAGATAAAGAGAATTGTAAGGCTCTTGTGAACTATGTTAATTTGAAGGTTTTAGTCTTATAGCACTCGTGCAAACAAGTTTTATGGCATCGCTACGGATTGAAAGAATTTGACAAATCAATATTTTCACCAAAAAAGGGAAATGCTACTGGACATTTTTCTTGAATTTTACAAAAGAAACACAAAATAGTTTTACCGGGAAGTGGTCAGACAAAACCACTCTATCTTTATAAAGCTGACCGAATTATTTTTACTAATACCACTGACTTCATGTAATCTTAGGTGTATCTCCATTTCGTGAAGGTATCTCATTTATAGGAAGCCAGTCGATCTATCTACTTCGAGACCGAAATGAAAGAACACCGAGGGAATTCCGAGGAAGGTAAAAGAGCAGTACAACTATGGCGTATGAGAGAGAATTAATCGACGCTTGAATAGGAGACAAGCAGAGAGACTTCAAAGGCAAGATACTATGGAGGATTTCGAGACCTCGTCATCCAGACACAAATAGCTAGACAACCTGGCCAGGAAGCTAACAACTTCGAGCTAAACCACTGATCACAATGGTTCAAAGAAGATCAATTTACGTGCCAACCCTACTCGAGGACCCTAATGAGCACTCGCATTCCTCAAGACAATATTGTAAAGTTGAATGGTGTAAGACCAGAAGTGATTAAGCTGCAACTCTTCCCCTTTTCCTTGGAGACATTCAGCCCGGTTTGATTCCCCACCATATGGCCTGAATACTGAGGAGCTAGTGGAAGCTTATTCGCAGCTTCTTCCCTTCTCTCACCTCAGAGAAGGAAGGAGATCAGTGTGTTCAATCAGGGGGAAGATGAAAGCCTATATACAACTTAGGAAAGGTTCAAAAGACTGATGAAGAGATGTCCCATGCATGGCCCAGATCTCAAGACACAAATGGACATCTTCACCACTCCATGAACGATACCTCCAAGGGTATTATCATGCTTCGCTGCGGGGGCATCTCAAAAGAAAAAGTGTGAGGAGGCAAGGGACTTGATAGAGGACTGCCAAAGTAATATGAAGAACGATCCGAATCTTCGTGGAGTAACAACAAAGCAAAGGGGAGCGGATCATCAACTTAACAAAATGATGCTCATGGAAGCAAAGCTAGACGCACCATAATAGGATGGATGTGACAAGAGAAGAGGTTGCATTCTACTCATGAGATAGGAGCAAAGAGATGAGGAGAATGAGAAGAAGTGCCGAGGAACTAGCTTCAAGAGGATCCCTACCAGTCGAGGGAGCTAAATACTTGAATGAACAAAGGAGCTATCATTTCAAGCCTAATCTCAACTTACCTACACACTATAATCCAACACTCAGGAACCATGAGAACTTCTCATATGGCGGAGGAGCAATACAAGGCCCAAGACATGGGCAGAATTACCAACAAGGGTATCAGCCAACAAGGTTCCAAAGCAGCAAGGAGAGAGCATAAATGAATATCAGGGTCAAAAGAGGGCCCAGTCTTTTGAAGAGCGGATGCCGGTACTACTGGGGATAACAAGAAGCCGAGCAAACCTCCATGAACGTAGTTTAATGAGTTGGAAAATTTAAAATCCAACATTCATATGTTTCAAGAAACACAGTGCATCACTAAAGAACTCGAAACACAAGTAGGTAGCCGGCCCCGAATACGCAGTAACTGCAACAAGGTGCGTTCCCTAGTGACACTTAGAAAAACCCGAAGGACTGCATGGCAATTCAGTTGAGAAGTGGGAAGGAAGTGAGCAGCATCAACAGAAAAGAAAAGAAGGAAAAGACTGATGAAGAAGAAAAAGAAACTGGAAGAGAAGAAGAGAAGAATATGTCAGAAAAGACAATGTATGCGTAAAAGCAAAGCTAACTCGGAGCACTCGAGAAGAGCTCAGAGTTAAAATGTAAGGAGAAAGTACAGTTACACCCCCGCAGCGCCATTTCCTCGTAGGCTTCGCTGTATGGGCAAGGAGGGAAGAGCAGTTTTCTAAATTCTTGGAAATATTCAAGAAAATAGAAATCAATATTCCCTTTGTAGAGGCAATCAATCAAATGCCGAACTATGCAAAATTTCTAAAGGAGATACTGAGTAAGAAAAAGAAGATTGCCGAGGAAGGAATAGTGAACTTAACTCGCCACCACAGAGTTATCCGTAGAAGTCTTCCACAAAAAATGAAGGACCCAGTAACTTTGCCATTCCCGCCTTCCATGTGGAAACATAGAATTCAAGAAGGCCTTATGCTAATTTCAAGGCTGCAGATCAACTTGATGCCTGTCAAGAGCGCATAGATTGAGCCTGGGGAACTCATCCCAACAAAGAATACATTGCTGCATGGTCGATAGATCCATGGCACGACTAGAAGGTGTTTTAAAGATAAGCCACAAGGTGGGGAAATTTCTCTTCCTATGGACTTTGTGACCATGAAATGGAAGAGGATACCTAAGTCTTATATTTCTGTGAAGCACCTCTAGCAAAATCTGTGAGTCGCCTTGATAGATTTACAAAAGGGTGAGCTGACCTTAAGGGTAGGAGATGAAGCAGTGCACTTTAACCTTAATAAGAGCTTGGAACAACCTAATGTTGATGCAGAGATTTGTATTGCTGTAGAAAACAATAGTCCTATTAGTGTTGAACTAAATTTTGATTGTAATCTTCACCATTCTATCAATGAAATTGAGATGAATTTCCAAAGATTCGAGAGTATTGACTATGAATTATTACCTTCCGCTTGGTAAAATATAAGCAAATTCTGAGCTTCAATGAAAACAAATAAGAACATGTATGCAAAGAAGGGAACAGAAGTCGTTAAACAAGATACTAGTGTATATTAATATTAAAGAATTGGTCACTAATTAAATATGCTTTCTAGAACTTAAAAGGAAAAAACCAAAGAATCATGTCGTCAGACTGGACCGAAATCAAGAACAAAAGTTGCTACAAATTCTAAGAAAGTACAAGGGAAGCTATTGCTTGTCAATCGAGGATCTAAAGGGTATCACCCTTACATTTGCATGCACAAGATATTGTTGAATGATGATGCAAAGACTTCTAATAACACCAAAGGAGGTCGAACTCGTGATGAAAGAGGTTGTCGAAAGGAGGTGTTGAAATGGTCAATGCGTGTTTTATATATGCAATATTAGACAGCCTCTGCGAGCCCACCCATGTAGTTCCCAAAGGTGGATTAACCGTGATCGAAATGAGGAAAATGAATTAATCTACAAGAACTATGACTGTGGATGGAGGGTGTGCGCAGATCACAAGAAACCGACTTTGTAACCGTGAAAGAATCATTTTCCCTTGCCTTCATCGATCGATGTCGGATAGGTTCACAGGACACCTCACTTTGTTTATTTTCGATAGATACTGGATATAATCAATGCATTGCACCTCGAGGACCAGGAGAAACCACTTTTACATGCCCATTTGGTACTATTTCTTTAGAAGAATGCCATTCGTTTGTGTAATGCTCCTCGCTACATTCCAAAGATGCATGATGTCTATTCTCGTGATTTGGAAGAGGAAGTTATGGAGACTTCATGGATGATTTCACAAGGTATGGATCCGCTTTTGAAATTGCTTTGCATAATTGGGACACAATACTTCATTGTGTGCCAAGACAAAGAATCTAGCCCCGACCGGGGAAAATGCCATTTTATGGTAACATAAGGTATTGTCCCTTGGGCACATGATTTCGCAGCTAGTGCTCGAGTGAGATCAAGGAATGTTTCACTATAAAAAATCTATGCCACCAACAACAATATGAAGGAAGCTTTCTGGAAAAGATGTTGGTTTTTGGCAAGATTTATCGTGAGACTTCTTAAAATTGCTAGCCATTATGCGTGATCATTGGAAAAGATGCCAAGTTTAAGCTCGATGAGTCCTCGTTAAAGATCTTTAGAAGAGATCGAGTCAAAATTAATAATTCCCATTATAAAACTAGACTAGACAAGGAGTCAGGCCATCGTGATGCCAATGACTATGCAATGGGAGCTGTATTGGGACAGAGAACTAACAAGATGTTTAAGGCCATAAATTATGTCAGCAAAACCTTTAATGAAGCTTAAGAGAATTACTCAACTATTGAAAAGGAGATGTTGGCCATAGTATTTGCATGTGAAAATTTTAGGCCATACATATTGGGGTCCCATGTCATTATTCATACTGATCATGCTGCAATTAAGTATCTGATGGCAAAGAAAGATGCAAAGCCAAGACTGATTAGGTGGGTATTGTTATTACAGGAATTTGATCTGGAGATCAAAGACAAGAAAGGTTGTGACAATGTGATAGTTGATCACTTGTCAAGAGTTGAAAAGCCTATTGTACAACAAGAAGAAAAAGAAATAGCAGAACATTTTTCAGATGAGCAGTTATTTCACCGGTTACCCAATCACCTCGTATGTCAGATATTAGAACTTCTTAGTACGCGGGGGTTATGCCAACTATAACCGCCTACCAACGTAGAAAAATTAAGGACCTGACAATGATGGCATCCGATGACCCACTCATTGTTTAAAAGAGGAGCCGATATGATAATCAAGAGGAAACTGTAGTGAACAAGGCAAGATCTTAAGGTGAATGTCATGCATCACCATATGGAGGACACTTATAGAGACAAAACACCACAAAATTCTCCAATCATGTTTTTATCAGCCTACTATTTTCAAGGATCATTTGAATGGGTGAAATTTCAGGATCAATGCCAAAGAATGGGAAATGTTAGCAAAGGCATGAAATGCCCCGCAAGGTATCCCGTGGTGCAAATCTATTCATGTTCGGGAATAGACTTTAGCTGGGTCCCTTTCCACCTTCAAATGGAAATTTATACATACCCTGTTTGCGGATTATGTATCCAACGGGTCAGGCAACAAATTGCTCCAAGAATGTTGCTAATATAGTCGTGGGGTTTTTACAAAAGAACATTTTGAACAGATTTGGGATGCCTAAGAACCACATCGACGGAGGAAGCTAATTTTACAAATAAGGTGTTTGATGGGGACTCAAGGAGCGATATGGAATCAAACACATTATGATCTTGTCTTATCATCCTCAAACAAATGGGCAAGTTGAGATTTCTAATAGGGAGATAAAGAAAATTCTAGAAAAAATTGTAAGCTCCAGTAGAAGAGATTGGTCTTTGAAACTTGATGATGCACTATGGGCATACAGGACAGCTTATAAAACTCCCATTGGAACGTCCCCATACAAGATTGTCTATGGTAAACCTTGTCACCTTCCTCTAGAATTGGAATATAAAGCTATGTGGGCTATCAAGAAGGTGAATTTTGACTTCAAGGCTGCTAGAGAAGAAAGGCTACTCCACCTGAATGAATTGGAAGAGCTGAGGAATGAAGCCTATGATAATGCTAAAATTTACAAAGATAAAACAAAGAAATTTAAGATGATCGGGAGGGATTTTGAGAGAGAGTTGAAAGTGTGAGATCAAGTCCCGTTATTCAACTCCGTGACCAAACTCTTTCCAGGGAAGCTAAAATCAAAATGGAGTGGACCATATACAGTAGTATCAAATACAACCTTTGGAGCAGTGACACTGAGAACCAGCAATGGAGAGGAATTCAAAGTCAATGGTCAGAGATTGAAGCACTACCTTGGAGAAATTCAGATAACAAAATGATTCCTAGTTTTGAGTGAGAAAAATTTGAGGAAACAAGGATTTAATAGCAACAAGTCCAGCTAAGGACTCAAAACGGAGCAGCTTTGTGGGAGGCAACCCACACTAGCGCCTTGTTTTAAGTTTCGAAGCTCAGGCTAGAAATTTTGGATTTTTTTTTTTAGTAAGTTTGGTGTGTGATTTATTATTACCGCTTTAATGTATGTATGTCTTCAGACAATAAAGTGTATACAAGGAGGAATCTCTGCATCCAAATTTCCAGTCTGCACACGAGACAAAAAGAGGGCAGTATACTCTTCTCTGATTAATGCTAATTGTTTCAGATAAAGCATGATTGAATTTTGGGGAAAATTTTAATTTCTGATTCAATTTTAAATCTGTTGCATTATAGAGTTGATTCGCTGAATGTCTGAATGCTGAGAATGAATTGTACTTGTTTTGATTGGATTTATTGAATTGAAATTTGTTTGAAATGGAATTGTTAGAATTAGGATTAGAAAATTTCAGGTCGCAACATCAATCCTTCTGTTGAGACCACATCTTAGGTCGCGACAAAGCTAAGTAGGTCGCGACTAGAAATGGTTAACTCCCAATAAATTTAAGTCTTAACTTTTCGAATAGGCATGAGCTTAATAGCTACGAGGAGTTAATGAAATGCTGCTAGTGTGGTGACTCAAAAATTTAATGTTGCAACCTTCCATTCAACAATCATAACTCGAGCCCATAAAAACAAATGTGAAGCCAAAAAGCCATTTCATACAAAAACTTCAATTCATCTTCACTTCTTTCCAACTCTTCTACTTCCACTTCCTAATTCTTCGAATCTCCAAACCCTAAGCCCAGAGTGCAAACCGGCTACCCTCCGAAATTTTCATTTATGGATGCAAATCAGAAAGATATTCTGGATCTAATGTAATGACTGGCACTCGCGTAGTATGTCCAGCGGAAGAAAAGGTTCATTTTGGAACCTCCTCGGATTTAAGACTGTTATTAATACGTAAACTTAAAACCAATGGAATTGAAGGAACTAGTTTAGGTCGTATATTTTCGAAAGAGGAATTCAAAAGATATTCAATGCCTCTTAAAGAAAACGATCAAACTTCCTTAAAGCTTTTCCCTTCTTCTTAAAACTTCCGTTGAAATAACAGAGCTGCTACTTAAATCATTCATCGGGAATATTAAGATTTAAGAGCTTCTTGCTCCCCTAAGAACCAAAGTCACTATAAAAGGATGGAAGACACAGTATAGAATGAACATGAAAATGAAGAAAAGAGGAGGATGAGGAAAAAGATTTAGTTCCATGTGGTAAATGCAGAGCGTATGGAATGAATGGAGTCGGAAAACAAACCAATTCCAATCATGATTCCAAAAGACGCTCTATCATTAAGAAAATGGATGATGGGAAGAGAATTGGAAGAAGGGTTAACTAGAACTCCCATCATCCAAAGGAACTCAGACAGAGGAGGCAAGGAAAAGGCTCACCTTGTTGGGTCTGCTCTGCTATCAACCCCTTTCTTCCTGCGCACATTCGTGATAAGGGGAACTGATTAAGCAGGAGCTACAGCCTTTAGGAGGAAGGCATAGGGTTTTAGATCAAGGAATAGAGAATCTTCCCTCTGGATTAGATACAGTATTTATTGTATTTTTGCATTAGTTTTTGTATAGATAGAGATTAGATTGCAAGATATGTTTGAAATTTGAATTTATTGAATAAATGAAATTCCAGTTGCTTAAAAAAGTGATTTGTTTTGGATTCATGAATTGATTAAGTGAATTGTGTTGTTTGTGTCATTCATTATTTGTCTGCAAGAAATGATCTATATCTTCGAAGCCAGACAATGACACAATTACCAACGATGAGAGCTTTAACAACACCGTAAGAAAAAGGTTAGAGCAGAACTATGGAACTCCGAATAAGAGGTTGTCATTTAGTTGAACCAAGCTTTCTAAATTGGCAGACCGGGAAAAAATACACGATTGAAAGAGTAAAGAAAATGATTAAATTTTGAGTGTAAACAACTAAGTCCACATAAATCTTGGAAAAACTATGCACAAGGTTTGGAAAATCCTTAATACTTTAAGAGGGATTAGGGACATCTTCTGGAATAATCCAAATTAAAAAGCATATGGTCCTAGAACTTGTTAGATTATTGGTTGAGGCGAAATCCTAGGCAGAAACAACTAACAAGAAATGATAGAGGCCATCCTTGGAAGTTTGAGCCTTTTCAAGCCTACCATTATTATATGCAAAAGCATACACTTTAGTTCCATGATTGAGCCTAAAGCCTAATTTCTTCAAATAGCAGCAACTGAAGACCTGAATTCCTTTCTTAGAATTAATACCACAGAAAGAACCCTAAAATTACCCGCCGTAGTATGAAGTTTACTATGCAGCTGAATAAGTTCGGGGAATTTGATTTCTTTAGATTACAAGGATGAAGAAGGAAAAAATAAATTGAAGAAACAAATAAAGGAAAAGAAATTGAAAGGAATAAGTTTTGTCTTGTGGCATATCTCTTGAACAATTAAGTTCGTAGGAGAGCCAACACCTAAGACCCTAATGCCAACTGGTAATGGGAGTCAAGCAAAATTTCCAAAAGTTCTCTAAGAGTGATAGAAAGCCTAATAAGACAAAACATAGCACTATTCCAATTCTTTGAACTGAGTTTCAGTGAAAAGGAATTGAACTGATAAGTTGAAGGTGGAAGAGTTTACAAGAAGAAGAAAGAAAAGGATGAAAGATGAAGGCCATAGAAAGAAAGAATGGAATCTGGGTAATTTACATCCTAAAATTTTCCATTTATCTACCCAATTACCCAAGCCTAACATTACAAGCCCAAAAGACCTTTTTGATCTTGAAGGTTGAGTTTGCCTACATTAGTGAAGATCAATATGAAAGACAAGCCTATGTGACTTAAATTAGCTTATAAGGAGAATTCCAGAAGATTAACTAATCTCACAAAAAGATGAATGGGAAGGAAGACCTACACACACTCACAGAACAAGATTTACTGACTGGTATGTTTACATGAAAATTTCATCAGCTTATTTGTGATGGAGGTTGAAAACATTTCCGTTTTCTCAATTGATGACTGAATTTGAGATAATACTGCAACCTTCTTGTTCAAGTCAAATGGTAAAATAAGAAAAACTATGGTTTAAATAAAAAAAAATGTCCTTAAAAATAAAGCTCAATTGTTTGAGAACAAACAATTCTTTCTTTTCTTTGTTTGGGGACAAGCAAAATTTTAAGCTTGGGGGAATTTGATGAGTCAAAAACTCATTTGATTTTTAATCCATTTTTCTAATTTAAATGACAATATGAATGCTGATTAATATGCATAAATATGGATATTTTACTCAAATATAATTTTGTAGAGAATTACAACAGAATCAAAAGCCACAGCAAGAACCAAAAGAAAACCGTCTAATAGCAGGGGTGAAGTCGCAACTGAGAATTGAAGTCGCAACAAGGAACTCTTCAGCTTCGCGAATCTTAGGTCACTATTGACTACCAAGACTTAGCTCTGAGGGAGAAATGGAAGGTCGTGATTGCCAAGTCGAAGGGGACAGAAAGTGAGGTTGCGACTCGTAAATACTAAGGCACCTGTAAAGAGACGTTGGCGACCAAGGAAGAGTTGTCGAGATGTATGAATATTCAAGGAAGAATCAGGTCGACGCTGACGCTGGATGAAGCCATAGATGAGGCTCCCACAGAAAATCAAGTTGCAACTAGTTCTTAATTGAAAGACTCAACTCGAAGTTGCGACGTGCTTTTGAGGTCGCGACATGAAACAAAGACAAGGGGTCTCTACATGGAGGGTTTTCAGGTTGCGACTAATCATTCAAGTCATAACTACATTTAAGCAACCGGGACAAAAAAAAAACCTACCAGAAAAAAATAGCAACCATAAGGTTGCGACACCATTTTGTGGTCGCGACCTGAAATAGAGGCTGAAGCAAGGAAAATGATTGCAACTAAAAAAAAAAAAATGTGGGTTGCACTGTATGAAGGCAAGGAGAGTCAATTGAGTGTCACGACCTAGTTTTCCTACACAATTAAAAATTCCCAGATCGATGAAGATAGAAGGTCGCCACAGAGATAATCGGTGTCGCGACTAAGTACATGTAACTGAGACAAAGACAAAGGGTCAACAAGGTAACAAAGAGGTCGCGACTTGCTTTTGAGGTCACGACCAGAAAAACGGTGATAAGAGAAATTACTTAGTCGCAACCTGTTATCGACGTCGTGACAAGCAACATGTATGAGGACAGAAGGTCAAACAAAGAAATCACAGCCAGAAAAAGAAGTCATGACCTAGAACTGAAGACATGGCCACAGAAATGTGGTCGCGACCTGAAATAGAGGTCGCGACGCAGAATGCAGCAGAAGGCAAAAGAACCATGTCGCGACTCCATTTTGAGGTCACGACCACTAATCAAGGTAGCTGCAAGGAATCTAGTCACAACTGAAGATGTTAGGTCGCAACTAAACAAGTGCAAATGAGAGAATTCAGGTCACGACTCCATTTTGAGGCCGTGACTTGAAAATAGTAAACTGGGCCTTTCTTTTAGGAAATCCACCTGGAGCTTGTTATCAAGCCTAATTTTGGACAGTTATAAATAGCCCTTATAAGTTTTAGTAAAGCGTACTCTCCTTGCCTTCAATACCTTAACCGGGAAGAGGAAAAGGACTCATCAGAGATATTTTTGCATATAGATTTTTTTTTATTATTTTATTTTATTTTCTCTTTTTGGATCTGAACCAATGACCTGTGTAGAAACAATGAAGTTAGATTTAAATTTATGATTTTCTTGCTACCAACAAATTAATGGAGTCCGACAAATTTCTCGAATTCGTTTTTCGGGCCATAATTATAGTAGTGTAATTGACATCAATGATCCATTGTCGATTGTAATGCAAGATGGAACGCAAGATTTATATTGGATTTACTGTTAGTTACAGTCTTTTCTGCATCATTTAGAGAGAAATACTTGGACTGGAATTTATTTGATTGATGTTGTTCTTGAATAGATCAGTTCCCAATGGTAGCATATGATACCATTCTGGATTGTTCACTCTGATTTCAAGAGACTCTCTGGACACGTAGATGGAGATTCCCGAGAGTCGGGAAACATTCCATCAGGGGTATGATATACTACCATCACTTAACCATTGCTTTGAAGTTCACCGATAAATTCCCTATTCAATTAAGCAATTGATGTCGGAGGAAAATTTATCAATGTAAATAATTAGAGACTTCACCTTAATCTGAGGGGAAGTTCCTGACACTATGTTAGCAGAAAGCTAATCATGGGAAAAGAAGAACCATTAGATTTAAAAGATGAGCTTTTTACCATCTTGATGGCTTTGGCAAGAATCTGTAAAGGAAAGCAAGAAATTCAGTCTCAAGAAACGGGTGTGAAGTATCGAGAAAGAAAAATACCCGCATCTTGAAAGAATGTCAAATACAAGTAGCCGGTTAGATCCGTCTTCGAAAAGTGTGGGCCTCTAATCCGCTGAATATGGAGAAATCCAATTGCATTGTAAGGCATCTTGACAAATCCACATCCAGCAACAAAATGTAGTAATGAATATTAACGCAGAATCGGGTCAAGCCACAAGATTCCTTGATAGTGTTCATTTCTCATGTAGAACCGATCTACCCAGTGAATTGATTTTTATTTTTAGTCAACATTTGATTTTTACATTCCTATGTATCTTCTAGGACTATTATCTCTCTAGATTAAACCATCAATTAGTCCACTGGAGTTCAAATGGTACCTTTTAAGTAGCCGGGGTAGCTTGATTCCAAATTCTTATCAATCGTGGGAATGATATCCGACTTACATCCATTTTACTACTTGTATGGACCGTGACACTCGCAGCGGTCTTAGATTAAAACCATTTTCAAATTAAGCAATATATAAGTAATTTTATCGCTATATCCTAGTAATTCCAAGAGCCAAAGATGCAAGAGACCAGTGCCTTGTGCTATGTTAAGTTGAAGGTTTTAGTCTATATAATCACATGCAAACAAAAGCTATACTAGCCAATGCTCCCCTTGACTTCCGACTGAGCGCATCAGCCACCACATTTGCCTTATCAGGATGGTAATGCAAAGTGAAGTCATAATCCTCTAGAACTCCGATCCATTCAAGGCTGGCTTCATATCAGGTCCCACGCGTGAAAATATACTCGCACTTTCAGGGTCCGAGTACACCTCGAACTCCGCCACCATATGCGAAGCGGCGCCCAAATCTCAAGGCGAAGACTACGACCACCAACTCCATGTCGGTGGGGTAATTGCCGCGATTCTTCAACTGACGGAACCATAGCGCCACCCTCCCGGGATCGCACTAAACACATCCTGGCCCCGGGCCCCTACATCACAATACACTGTGTACCCTGCCCTCGGTCCGAGACTATCAATATAGGAGCAGCAAGGTGAAGCCTTTCAACTCCCGAAATGCCTCCTCGCACGGCCATCCCAATTTAACCCCACCTCCTTCCAGTCAATCTCACATAGTGCCGTTTAATCTAGAGAAATCCTCAATGAATTCCCTCGTGAGTCCCATCCAATCCCAAGAAACTACGTATCTCGAAGATCGAATTTTGGCCTCTCCCCAACTCATCACGCTCCTCGACCTTCTCTGGGTCTACCTACACGCTTGATGCTGACACCATGTGCCCCAAAAATCTCACCTCGCAGTTTCAAAACTGCGACTTATCGAATCTCGCGTACAAATTACGGTCTCTCAAGAATCGTAAAGCAATCCTCAAGTGATCCTCATGGTCCTACTCTGACTAGGAGTATATCAAGATGTCATCCATGAAGACTACGATAAAATGATCTGTGATAAGGTCGAATTCCTATGCATGAGGTCCACATCGTCGCCAAGCGCATTCGCCAATCCAAAGGCATCATCAGAACTCAAAGGTCATAAAGCATCCTAAAGTCAGTTTAGTGGATATTTATCTCCTAACCTCGGGCCGATGGTAACCATAAGGTCTATCTTTGGAGTGTACTCGCCCTCTCTAACTGACAAACAAATCATTAATCTCAAAGAATGGGAAAACATTCTGATCGTAACCCCCGCTCAACCGCTCAAATCAATTCACTACTGGGGTGGTCTGCCCTTCTTTCTTTCGCAAACGTAACCGAGCGCCCCATGGTGAAGTGCTCTGCCTACCGAACCCTTTGTCCAAGAATTCAGAAATGGACTTGAGTTCCTGTAACTCAACTGGTGCCATCATATGAGGAGTCATAGAGATGGGCGAAGTACCAGGGTGTAACTCGATACCGAGGTCTACAACCCTCTACGGAGGTAATCCCGATAGCTAATTCGGAAAAACATCCTCATACTCACAAACTACTCTAGGTAGATCTAAGTCCGGTCTCACCTCATCCTTCTAGGGTAAGGCTTGCTAGCCAACCCACCAACTGCCCCCTGACACTGACTCAGACACCGTCTCTGGGCAAATATCATGTTTGTCCCTTGAAATACAACAAGAGTGTCACCCCGTGTGTGGCGCAGAATCTCCACGCTCACAATCGATAACGACTGTAGCCAGCCACCAATCCATCCCCAGGATGACGTCGAACTCTGACATGTCCATGATCCTCAAGTCCACTGTGAGTAGAGTCCCCGAGATCTCTAACTCGCAACCACGACATATCATCCATCCTCGCCCCAATCCCTGGGCAGAGAACTCACACGGGCCAGCGGGCTCCTCTAAGGCCTCAACCACTAAGCCCAACTCTATCATAACTGATGCAGCATCTCTAAGGTGTAAACACAGCCTCGAGACACTATTCACATACCAAAAACATTTAGTACACAATATCCATGCATTCATAGGTAATGCAAGACAATAAGTTCATATATTAAATAATATTCAACAAAAAAAAGTTTTTTTTTTATTTTTTTAAAAAAATTATTTTATATTTTATTTATTTATTTTTAAAACCTTGTGAACAGAGCTCATGAACAGTGTCCTAAACAAAGGACTTAACACGTGACCGAGTCGAGTGCACAAAGGCACTCCACTGGCTCACCACAGACACATCTGACGCCAGCCGTCAGATACACATAAACAGCAGTTCTGCCTGCCATACGCAGTCATAAAGTCCGACCAGAGCCAGTGCCTACATGATATAACCTAGAGGCAAGCCGCCTTCCCACGATACAATTTATTGTATCATGACACTCCCAAGCAAGAGCGAATTACAGACGCTACCGCTCATGAGCGCAAGGCCATTGCGGTCAGCAGGGCCTCTGGCCATTGCAGGGCCTCGGCCGGTCGCAGCCGAGTCCTCACGATCATGGCCCACCCGTACCGTGTCTTGGCCGTGATCGCGGCGTATTGATACGCCCTTCCAGTCACTACAATGCACTATATCGCACTGGGTATCGGGAAATGGGCAAGAACTCATCCACCGCCTTCGAAAGCGCATTTTTTTTTTTCACATCATTTTTTTTTCTTATTCCATCTATTGGAAAACCACCAAAAAAAATTATATTTTTTTTTCATTTTCCTGTAGAACCAAATAAATTTATTAAAATTTTTTTTTTTTCCAGTTTTACACATTATAAAACCTCAAAAAAAAAAAAATTCTTCTCATCATTTTTTCCTATGTCTCATTCACTAAACACACAATCACACAATCTACAACACACATGATCACACACCATATTAATAACAACTCATGTTATGCACACCATTCACACATAAAACACAATGCATGCGGTGTTCTAATCCTGTCCCGTGACTGCCTAGGTAATCACATACCTAAGCCCTCACATCGAGCTTTACCTAGTTGTAATGCTCTTACACCTTATGACCATGGCCTAAGCCCAAGTCCCTCAAGCCCTAGGTAATCGTTTACCTAAGATCTGATAATAAGCTGTGAAGCTGGTATTAGGACTAAACTTATGGATACACCCACCGTGCTCCTAAGGTAATCGTTTACCTTAGCTCTTATACCAAAAAGAAATACCCAAAGCCACAACCCTGCTTTCTTCTAAACACGCCTCTAGTGAGCGTCGTCCTCCTGTACACTCCCTATACCTGAAATAGTGATCCTCGACAGGTGAGCAAAGCCCAAGAGGTCATAATTTCCACGTGGGTTACCCCACCTAAGTGCAGGCATGCCATGGCGCGAAAAACAATCACATCCAAGAAATTACATGAACCTACTCAAATGTCTACATGCCCAATCCCATGTCCCGAGTCCTCACCGGCTCCCTCACATATGCCTAAGTCACGCGAGTAAATATCCGCCAAAACAAAAGCTTTTGTTCTCGAAAACTTACTACCGAGATCCCAGAATATATTGACTACCCTCCGAGGCGAATTGTCGGATAACGCTCCGAAACGCCATGGTCCTCATCCCAAGTGATATGTCGACGACTTCAAGGCAATTCTTCGGAAAATCTTCCTTCGAAATTTCCTTTCACAAACATTTTTTTTCCTTTTTATTTTCTTTCATGTCATGCACTCACTCCTAATATTCTAGGGTGCCCTAGTGCATATGGAATGCATATGCCAATCCCAACAACTCATGCTAATATATAAAACATGTATATATTAACATAATTAATCCATATAAATCATGTTATTCAAATTCACAATGATAACACCAAAATTAGCTCACATGGGCTAATTAACAAACACAAGCAATTCATTTTGAATCACTCAACATCATAAAAATTCACACCAAAAATCACGTCAATTGTTCATATGAACAAAGAAACCTCGTTGGCACTGCTCAAGGTTAAACAACGGGATTTTCTCCACTTGGCTCAAATGTTTTGAGACTCCAAAACACCGCTTAATCCAAGCCTCGTAACATCCCCAATCATTTACATGGCTCTTAGCCAAAGAACACAGTAGGAAAATATCCCACCTCTCGAGTTGTCAAAACTCCACCAACCCAAGGTCCACGCGTAGCCCTCACGCAGATCGACTTTACTTCGCTCCACAAGAACTAATCGAACGACGGAAATCTGTGAGAGAAGGAGTTCTCTCTCTCTCTAAAACCGAATCCAGCCACTCACGCCTCGATTCTCGCTACTTCGAGAAGAAGATCACTATTCTTCTTTTTGTTTTATTCTCACAAACATTTACACTCTTATCATTCCTTTTGTCTTGATTTTTGACACATGGCTTTATCTAAGCCATTCATCTCATCCCCTCACTAATCATGCAACATGTTTTATATGAGTACATATAAGAAGAATTTTTTTCACATCACATATCTTCAAATCGCTTTACCAAGACCCGACACCCTGCTCAAAAACGTGAAATTCCGATTGTCTCGAAATTTGACGAAATTAGACGTGGTGGCTAGATTTCGTGAGACGATTCCAACGGTGAAATAGATTTCGTCATCCGAGATCTAGAAAAATTTTGGATTTTGACCGAAATTACCGTTTTACCCTTTTTCAGAAAATTCGAATTTTCCCAGGTTTTACAAAACCAAAGTAGGAAGAATCCCTACCTCTTGGAGCGTAGAAGAAAATCTAGGAAGTCCCGAGGACATTTCCTAAACCCGAAACCTTTGATTTCCCTTAACTCCTCGTGGACCGACCTAAACTCCTAATTCCCTAAGTACGAGTTGCCCTCGACGAGTACTCCAACTTTAAGTCTTGACCCGACGCAAGACGACCACCTGAGCATCGTAGATCTTAGAGAGAAGGTAGAGTCCCTTTTTCCCTCTCTCTCTCATCTCCTCTCCTTCTCTCCTTCTCTCCATTTTTCCCTTCTTTTCTCCATTTTCCTCTTCTTTTTGTTTGCCTTTTCTCCTTTTCTCCTTTTTTTTTTTAACTTAACTTATTTTAAGTTGAGTTTGATATGTGGCTCTCATGGTGCCACGTGTCACGCGATCCTCGCTCGGATATGTTCTTACCCCGAAACAATTTATTTTGCTCCGGTTCAAGTTCAATTTATTTTAAATGAACTTAACTGAAGTTATTTCATGACTTCCGAGATTTTCGTAAAAATCTCATTTCTGGAGTCACTAGCGAGTCACTACCTAAAAAATCGTAAAAATTCTGACTGTCTCGGAATTCAACGAAACTTTTTTGGGTCACTATATTTCGCGAGACGAATCCAACGGCATAGTCTGTTTCATCATCCGAGATCTAGAGAATTTTCTAGGCCTCCCTAAACCATTATGACAATTTTTATTATTTTTTCCATTTTTCAAAAAAAATAAATTTTTCCTGGGTTTTACAACACAACTTTGTCTCAAAGGAGGAGGCAAACATATTAAAGCTCTAGATATCCAAGGAGGCGGGTTGGCTCAAGGCAGTTAAATTCGCTGCCAAGCCATCATAAGGAGTAGCTCAAGAGGTGACCATGAGGATCAAGCCATGGGAAGGCAAGGTCAACTTCGCGATAGCACCCATGGATGACTTCAAGGTGGTACTTGAGATGGATTTCCTATGCTAGGTAAAAGTTGTGCCCTTACCTTTCTTACATTCAATGGCTATCTTAGTGGAGAAGGCACCATGTATGGTCCCTATAATCACCGAGGGCAAGCCTAAGACCCCCATGTTCAGATTAAAACATGGAAAATGTTCAGAATAATGTATTGAGGCTAAAGGAACTGAAACAGATTAAAACGAAATTATTTTAAGGGGTGAGAATGTAAAACCCTGGAAAAATGTAATTTTTCTGGAAAATGGCAAAATGATAATTTGCAATTGGAAAAAAATCTGTAATTTTTCTAGATCTCAGATGACGAAACGGACTTCCTCGTTGAATTCGTCACGTGAAATCTAGTCACTTAGTCGAATTGATCTGATCGATTTTCACGAATTTCGTGGTTAATCAGTGGACCCCGAAAAGTTTTGAAAAATCTGAAAATTGTCAAATATTTAAGAATGTCCATTACAGATGATGGGCGAAGCGAGAGCGAAATAAAATTTTAAATGACAGGCAGAAAAGTGTGACACGTGGCGCGACGTGAGCCACGTGTCCACACTATAAATAGTCACTAACATGCCAAAATATCTCATTTTGGTCTAAGATAGCAAGTAGAGAGAGAGAGGAGAGAGAGAGAGAAAAAGAAAAGACGATCTTCTCTCTTCGTTCACGGGTTTTTCGTCGGTCGGATCTCGTTGGTCGAGTTAAAGTTGATCCTACAGCGACAAGGCTCTGGCGTGAGTGCAGGAATCATAAGATTTCGTAGGTTCAAGTTTGGGTTTTTTGGCAGAAAATACGGTATCCGGAAATCACATTATTTGATGTAGGGTTTTCTCTACTCGGGTTAATTTTGTCTAAGGGCATGTGTGTGTCAAGGGAGATCTTTGTCGTTTCTCTTCGATCCATGGTTTGTATTTTGGTCATAACTTGGTCATCACTCATCCGAATTGAGTGATTCAAATTTTTAGGTAAACTAGATTTATAGGAAAACATATCTCCTTGAAATAGGTCTATCCAAACTTCGACCCCTTTGGACTCAGAAATGCATTTAAAGTGGAGCTATGTTCAGGTAGTTTTCTTGTTCTGTTTTGAGACCCCATGACTGTGTTTTGGCCATAACTTGGCCATCACTCATCCGAATTGAGTGGTTTAAATTGCTGGATGAACTAAACTAATAGGAGAACATATCTCCATGAAATAGGTATATCCAAATTCCGACACTTTTGGACTCAGAAATTCATTCAAAGTGCACTAGCACACTAATTCCCGGGTGGGATACAATTGTCATGGCCTCCAATTTCGGAAGGCCATAACTTCTTCGTCCGAACTCAGTTTTTGGTGTTCTTAGACTCTATGGAAAGGTCATTGAGTCAAGATTCTAGCCACATTCTTGTAGAGGATATTGGATGATCAAAACATGGCTGAAAATTTATGTTTTTCACCAAGTGTGCAGGTTGCTTGGTTATGTCGATGTGAATAGTCGGGTTTTGACATGACCATTTAAATGGCGTGTTGTGAAATTTGTGTATGGGGTAGTAATTTCCATGAGTTAACATAAGAAAAGCATGAGAAACAAAAGAGGTTGAGTTCAATTGATTTTAATCAATTGGAAGTGATTAAATGTAAGGGTTGATGAAAGTATATTATAGTTAATGGTTTAATTGAACATGATTAAGGTATGGATGTTAATAGATTTTATGGATAATGTGACTTGTATATGGCTTAAATAACTAATATGAGGAAAAATGTAAATGTTTATGAAAATATATATATATATATATATATATATATATATATATATATATATATATATATATATAATATATATACCAATGTATATGTTTTCATATTTATGTTATAAATATTCCAAATGAAAAGGAGTATGGTTTTCTTGACTTTAAATTATGTTGAGAAAATATGAAATGAATATAGTTTCCATAGTTTTTATAAAGTATGATTTATGGTTTCATATTATATAAAATGTTTATGACATATATTCTATATATATATATATATATATATATATATATATATATAACTAATATATATATATATATATATATATATATGTTTATATGAAAATGTTTGAATCCATGGATTACTTACATGTTACAAAGATAAAGTTAAAGGAAAGTTGACTAAAGTACTTTACGCGTGCATGACACATGGGAAAGGGATAGGATTTTTATATGAGAGGGAAAAGTGATGCATATTGCCTTATCTGCGTGAAAGTCGAAAGGTTACCAACGCAATGTGATTTATTTCATAGTGCAATGGTATTTAAAAGAAAAACACGATTTATCAAATGTTCCTTTTTGGGCCATCAGTGATCGTAAGACTGTTTCCTCGTAGGTTCTTTCATGGGCCAACGATGGTTAACGGTAGGCGGGTTAATTGGATAAACGGATTAAGGAAAATAAAGTAAAGTAAATGTTTATTGAAATGATATGTTTATATAATTGTTTACACATTGTATTTGAACTATATGGGAAAGAAAGTAAAGTAAATGTTTATTGAAATGATATGTTTATACAATTGTTTTACACATTGTATTTGAACTACATGGAAAAGAAAGTAAAGTAAATGTTTATTGAATTGATATGTTTATACAATTGTTTTACACATTGTATTTGAACTATATGTATTTGAACTATATGGAAAAGAAAATAAAGTAAATGTTTATTGAAATGATATGTTTATACAATTGTTTTGCACATTGTATTTGAACTATATCTGGAAACATTATTTTCCTATGAACTGTATTCTCACTGAGCTCCTTTAGCTCACCTTTTTCCAAATGTTTTATAAAATGTTTTCAAGGGCAGAGACTGACTTGCAGTTTGAGAGTCCTCCAGGCTAGTGACACTTCCGCCTCATGGCGATACCTTTTTAAAATGTATAGTTTTTAGTAATAACTACTTGTACCTTTCTTCGTGATACATATATGTTTTAAATAGGCCAGACTACGAGCTCTAATCCTCTTGTTTGTGGTAGAGGTATGCGAGAGCGGTTAGGTGTAATTCTAGACTGAGCCCAACAGTTTATAGAAAAAAAAATTGTTTATATCTCTATAGTTTTCAGAAAATGATTTCAAAGTTTGATTTGAAATTGTTGTGGTGGACTTGATGTCCCATTGTTGGATGTGGAGTAAATTAAATTGTTTTATTACAGGTGTTGTAAATTGGGTGCCTTAGAAAAACAGAGGAAACTCTACCGATTTTCTATATAATGTTTAAGTATAAAAAGGGTTCGATGTTTAAAAGAAAAAAAAAAAATTTTTCCCACCCTGTTTCATAAGATTTTAATGGAAAACACAAGCGTATAATGGGTTTAAGCTCACCAGTTCACTTTTAAAAAGGGTTAAAAAGAAATGTTTTCTCAAATCCGTAGGAGTGCAAGGAGGGTCCCTTGGGTTAGGAAAAGGAAACTCGGATTGGGTCCCTTCAAAGTATCCCATTCCTCTTATTGGTGATCTATTTTATCAACTTGGTAGAGCAATGTACGTCACTAAGCTAGACTTGCAGTCGGGTTACTACCATGTTGTTTGCCTTTTTATATATATAGACTAAATCTCTCAATTTAACACCTATACAGGAGCCTTACAGTTTTCCTGCAAAAATGTCAAGTTGGACTGAAGTTTCTAAAAATGAATAAAATTGATTTTCTCTTTGTTTTTGAATTATAAATGGGTTTAGTCTATAACACTGCAAGTGTAAAGGTCATATAAGTAGTAAAAATGGATGTAAGTCTAGATATCATTCCCACAGAAATTGACAAGAATTTGAAGTTCAACTACCTCAACTACTCAAGATCCATACTATTTGAACCTCCATGTGACAGTTTCTTGGCTTAACTAGAAAAATAATTGTCCTAGAGAATACACCTAAAAGTAAAAGAAAGTTGAAATATGATAATAAAACAAATAACAAAAAAAAAAAATTTGGACTGGATCAATTCTCAATGAGAAATGAACCTTTATCAATCTTGTGAAACAACCAATTACGCACCATCATGCATTATTTACTCTTGTTTTGTTAAGTTTGGATTTGTCGAAGATGCTAACAATGCAATTGGATTTCTCGTAATTCAGCGACTAGAGGTCCACAGCTATACTTGAAGACAAAAGTGCAACTAGTTACTTGTGTTCTACACAATCTTTACAAGATAAAGTATTTTCTTTCTCAATACTTCCTTTTATTTCTTGAGAGGCTACTTGATTTCTGCTTCCCAGTAAGGGGTTGTTGCAAAACTTCACAACTTGATTGATGACTCATCCTTTAAATCTAGTGGATATTTCACTTCCCTTGATTAGATCTCAGCTAACACGGGTTCAGGAGCTTTCCAACAGATTAAGGTGAAATCTCTTATTATTTAAATTGATAAATATTCCTCTCCAACATCAATTATGAGTGAATTGGGAATTTATCTAAGTGAACTCTCAGAGCTCAATAGTTCTTCAATGGTAGTCTAACATACCCACCAAATGAATGTTCCAAACTCTCAGGAATCTCCATCTGTGTCCTCGGAAGGGTCTCTGAGTCTCAGGCAAAAACATACCTTAGAAGGTATTCGATACTATTATTGGTGTCCATTCCACGATAACACTTCAACCAAATAAATTCAATCAGGTAATCCTCTCTCTAATTTATACGAAAAATGCAACTAACAATAAATCAATCTAGTGAAGTTGTGCTCTAAGAACCGCATCACAATCTACAATGGAGCATTAATCAAATGCACCCATATTGATTGCAATGAACTGAGAAGAAATGAATTCCAGAATTTGTCTAGATTTCATTAAATTTAGGTAGTAATTGTAAAAGAAAATCAGAAATTAAATCTAGCTTTGACATTTCTACATAGATCACTAGTTTAGATCCAAAAAAAGAAAAAAAAATTAAAAAAAAAAGAAAAATATATTCTAAAATATACAGTGAGTCTTCCTCGTCCTCCCAGACAATGGGTTTCAGGAAAAAGCGGAAGCTCCTTTACTAAACTGTATACGCCTATTTATAACCTTCATAAATTGGGCCTGATTCCAAGTCTCCAAGTGAATTTCCCTAAAATAAATGGCTGACTCTACATTTGGGGTGCGACATCATTTAAGCTACGGATCACATCCAGATTACGTCGTGACCTCGGGAAACTAGTCCATGTTCTCACCCAATTCTTGCAAATGTTGTTTGTGACTGATGTTTTTACGTTGCGACTTGTTTCTTCAGTTGCATTTGATTAGTGGTCGCGACATGAATTCCGTGTTGTGACCATGTTAGTTGTCAGTAGTGAGAACTCTGGTTATGACCTCATTTTCTTGTTATCAAGAATTGGTGTCACGACCTCAATTCGATGTCGCGACCTGGCTCTTTCTGCCTTTATTTCATTTCAATGTCGCGACCTCGATTTGATATCGCGACCTCATTTCTGTTGTCAACCTCTTTAATTCTTGGTCACAGCTTATCTTTCAAGTTGCGACATCATTCAATTGTCTTGAGCCTTCAAGCGGGTCGCGACTCAGATTTGCTGGTTTGCTTGTTTTCTTATCGCAACGTGGACATATGGTCGCGACCAAGTAGTTTCTTAAATTACTGAAATTCCTGTCGCGACCTCAAAAGTATGTTCGCGACCATTCTTTCTTCCTATCCAGTCGCAGCCTCGTTTCGGTCTCAGCAGGTTTCAGTAATTTTCTATTTCTAGTGTGACTGTTGTTCTTCCCTTTCTTTGAAATATGAGTGCGCAGCTTCGATTCTGCTCTCCAGCGACTTTGGCGGTCTTGCTTTCCTCTTGCGTGCAGTAGCCATGACCTGGCGTGTGGCGACACCATTTGCATTGTCGACCTTATTCTTGGTGACTCCATTTTCATGTTGCGACTTAAATAGTTTTGTGCGTTCATTATCTTATTTAGTGGGATTTGGGTCGCGACCTAATCGTTTCTTTCTTCTTGAAATTCTGTCGTGACCTTAAAAGCATGTGTGACATCATTTCTCCCAATCTGTTGCAACCTCATTTTGACTCTGTGATTTCCATCAGATTCCAACTTCTTTTAAATTGACCTAGAAGTGATAATAGTGTGATGAGATTGCTCTCTTGCCTGAACTCTTATCTATTTAGCCCAAATGTGGTATGACACTGGAATACCTGGTCGTGACCTTGATTGGGAGATCTTCAACTTATACTTTTTGTTGCAGCAGCAAATTGCTGGTAGAGGACCTTATAAACAGTCTGTGTATTCATAGTGTGACCCTCACGATCCATTTGTTGCCGGCGAGGTTATCTTCGACCGGTGTCGCGACCTGAGAATGGTGTCGCGACATAAGAAATCCTTCGCCCCCAGCTCTTTTACGTCTCCAGCAAACTTCTCCTCTATAAATATGACTTTTCATTCGACATAGTATGACTTACGGTCGTGACCTCGATTGCTGTTACGACCTCACCTTGGCCCGTGACACTTTCTTGATCCTTCTTTGGAATTTTGTTTATGCTATAGATTTACGCAAAACATAAGGTATTAAATAGGCATATTTTGAATAAAAACAAACAATTATATAAAAGAACGGTCAGGAAAATGTCTTAAAAAATGAATGAATTTTTACTCATCGAATTCCCCCGAGCAAAATTTTGCTTGTCCCAAGCAAAGAAAAGACTGTTGTCCTCAAACAAATTGAGACATATTTTGAGACATTTTTCTGTTCTATAGCACAATCTTTTCTTATTCCATCCTTTGACTTGAACAAGAAGATTGTAGTATCATTTCAAACTTTGGTCTTCAATTGAGAAAAATGAATGTTTTCAAACCATAATTACAAATAAACTGATGAACACTGCATGAAAACAGTTCAGTTAATAGATTTTGTTCTGTGAGTGTGTGTAGGTCTTCTTTCCTTTTCATCTTCTTGTTGAATTAGTTAATCTTACGAGGATCTCACCAGAAAACTAGTCAAAGTCCCATAGGCTTGTTTTTCATATTGATCTCTACTAATGTAGGTAAATTCAACCTTCAAGATCAAAGAGGTCTTTTAGGCTTGGGTAATTAGGGTGGACAATTGGAAAATTTAGGTTGCAAATTACTCATATTCCACTCTTCCTTTATGTATAATGGCCTTCATCTTTCATCATTTTCCTTCCTTGTAATGTAAACTCCCCAAAACTTGGCTTTGTACATCATCTTGGATGTTGTGGCTCTTTGGTTGCCACTTTCAACTTATCAACTCAGTTCCTTTTTACTGGAACTTTTTTTGTTTCTCTTTATTTTCAAAGAATTGGAATAGTGCAATGTTTTGTCTTCTTAGGCTTTCTATCACTCTTAGAGAACTTTGGGCTATGACTCCTGTCTGGGTTGGCATTAGGGTACTAGGTGTTGAAGTACCCCTCACGAGCTTAATTGTTCAAAGATATAGGTCTAAGACAAAACTTGATTCCTTTTTCAACTTTTCTTCTTTATCTCTAGTTCTTCCAATTTATTTTCCTCATCCATCCTTGTAATCAAGAAATATATTCCACCCAAACTTGTTCCTTTACGCCTGTGATAAACATTCTTCACGAAAACTAAGTAATTTGGAGTTCTTTCTTTTGTAAGATTATTTAGCAGGATTCAAGGTTTCTAATTACTGTTGAAAGAAGAATTGTTCATAGCGTTTCTTGGCTCAAAGCATGGAACTAGAGTGTATGCCTTTGCATATAATGAGGGTAGGTTGGAAAAGGTTCAAACTTCCAAAGATGGCCTCTATAACTTCTTGTTAGTTGTTTTTACCTAGGATTTCGACTTTACCAATAATCTAACAAGTTCTAGGACCTTGTACCCTTGATTGTGAATCATCCCAGAAGATGTTCCTAATCCCTTTCAAAGTTTAAAATTTCTTGACCATGTGTATTTTTTTCCAAGATTTGTCTTGACTTACTTGTTTATACACACAACTTGATCATCTTATTTGTTCTTTCAATTTTATACTTTTTCCAAATTTTGAATTCAAACCCGAATTCAACTTCTTATTTCATTTCACTAAAGCCTACTCTCATTTCTCTTATAGTGTTGTTCTGGATTTAAACAGTGGTCATTGTGTCATTGTATAAATAAGGCTTGAATACATAGGTCATTTCTTGCAGACAAACAATGAATGACACAAACAACACAATTCACTTAATCAGATCCATGCATCCAAAACCGTCCTTATTTTAATGATTCAATCTTTATTTCAACAATGTATAAGTTACGGTTGCAACATTATTAGTAACAAACCAAATCATTCAATCGACAGGCAATTCACGAAGACACTTTTGATGAACTTTTCGAGCTTATATTAATGATGTTGAAGGGTATAGTGGGAAAAATAAAAGGGAAATAGAGTGTGCTGTTCACTCCGCTACTCTTATCGGATTTTTTATAATATGATGTTGGGAGGATCTAAGTCAAAGCTTATAAACATGGAGAAAATTTAGGGAAGGTTATATGGTCTTTTATTTTAAGTGTGGGTTTCTACCTTGTTAGTGGAAATTAAATCATTTTATTAAATTCACAGACTAAATAAGAGATGTGCGCTCAAGTAAGTCGATTCACTATTCTTTCAACTGAGGCCACAGCCCATTTTTGATAAATTTTGTTGATCAAATCCAAACTCTCCATGCGGATTTTCTTCTATAAACATCATTATCTTCCAGTTCTTTATCTCTATCCTTCATCAACTTCCCAAACTCCTTGAATTGCTCCTTATACAGGTATTTGAAGGCTTGAATCTTCTTTAGCATGTTAGCCTCCATCTCAACTTCTCTTTTCTCGGAATGCAGTGCACTTCTTCATCTCTTCCTAAAGCGGATTTGTTGTAGAAGGCTTCAATGCCTTATCTTCTCGATTTCTTCTAAACATCCTCTTCTCTCAATTCCTCCTCTCTCTGTCTTAGAGTCACTCCAAATATTGTTCTTTCCTCTGGTCGAAACTTCTAAGAACTCTTCTCACGATTCTTTGTTGTTTTTCCATTACGCTCCTTTTCTTCCATATCTTTCTTCTTGATCTCGGCATCTCAGTTTAGTGTTTTTCCTTCTCTACACAGACTCTCTCTTATGAAATTCTTGTCAATCTCTATAGGAATAAATATACGGACTTACATCAGCACACTATATGACTGTACACTTAGGTGTTATAGACTAAACATTATAATTCAAGAAACAAAGAAAATCATTTTAGAAACTTGATTCAATTTGACATATTTGCGGGGAAAGGCGCAAGAGCTCTGTATGGTACTAAATTAAGAGGTTTGAATCTATATATATAAAAAAGGCAAACAAGTTTTTATGGCGTCGTTCTTAGGATTGGCTAAATTGACAAATCAATATTTTTTTGACAAGGGAAATACTAATTTGGACATATTTTTATTTTAAAAATCACAAAAAGCAGTTTAATAGCATTGGCGCATAAGCTGCGTGTTACACAGAAGCCTGGTGTTATACTATTTTCATTACTAGAGTTTCTTTTAATGATAGTGCATTTCCGCATTTCGGGAGACTATTGAATGCACGTCAGGTTAGACTGTTTCCTCAGAATCTTGAGTTGGAAAGAACCTTAAGGAGGTGGGAAGATTCGGAAGAGTAGAAACATTATCTGTGACAGATGAAAGAGATAGATTAGGACAAAAGAGCATAAGATAACAATGAGGGCCCTAGATGGACAGTGGAGGATTCAAGGGACGAATGATCTAAGAAGAGTACTCAACAGTTAGACAGTCTGCTATAGAGGCTAACAACTTTGAATTAAAACCAACTCTAATCACCGTAGTGCAGCCAGCATTTAGTTTCACGAGGGCCGTCCCACGAAGACCCCAATGAGCATGATGGATTCCTCAGAGTCCAATACATCAAGTTAAATGGTGTAAGGCCAAAGTGATCGGTGCAACTCTTATTTTATTTGTAGATGTGCTGACCACTGGTTTGATCCTCTGCTCTGGTCAGTGAATGCATGGGAAGAGCTGGTTGAAGCCTATCTTAGCCGGATATGTTTTCCCCGTCCCTCATCCCGAAGAAGGAGGGAGAGATCGGTGTGTTGAACAAGGAGAAGAGTTTAAAGTGAATGGTGGTGATTAAGCGATATCTTGGAAGAAATATGATTGATTCCTAGTTACGAGTGGAAGAAAATTGCTTAAGCAAAGAGATTCATAGCAATAGTCATGGGACTAGCTAGTAACTTTGTGGGAGGCAACCCATACAACAATTTCTCTCTAAGTTTTATTAGTCAATTTATTTATTTATTTTTATTTTTATTTTTCTAGTTAGACTTATGTGTTGTTTCTTGTTTAAAATTTTAGTGTTTCTTGTTGCGGAGTCAAAAGGCGCAATAGACATGGAATTTTCATTTATTGCTTCCATAATGAAAACAAGACCACAAGGGGGAGTAATTCTGATTCCCTAAACTTGTCTTAAATAAGAATGCATGATTGAATTTTAGGGGAATTGGAATTTCCAATTCACTGTTGAATCTGATGCTTTGATGACCTATATTGATGAACTTTTGAATGATGAGGATGAATGGTTCTTGTTTGAATGGGGTTCGCACATTAATCTTGTTTGAATTTAAAATTGTGTTTATGAAGATGCGGGTTTTTCTAGGTCGCGACGGATAGGTCGCAGCGAGTTTTGAAGTGATAACATGAATTAGAAATTCGAGATTCGCAACATAGGATTTTACGGTCAAGACCAAGCGAAGAGGTCGCGGCATTAATTTCTGGTTGCGACATCGGGTGTGAGTTTTAAAGGCGAGCGGCTCCATGCCGCCTTATTAGGATTTAGGTCGGGACCAGGAAAAACTGAAGAAAGAAAGAAATAGGTCACGACATCAATTTATTTGTTAAGACCACATTTCTAGTCGCGACGGACCTAAAAAGGTCGCAACCAAAAAAATGACTAAATCCTAATAAATATAGGTTTTAACATGATTTTAGGTGTCACAACACTAAATGAGGCACTTATTGAAAACGATTAATGTTGTGACTCATGCTTTAGATTAGGCATTCATGAGACATAATGCTAACACTAAGCCCATCAAAATGGCCCCGAACATAATCTTTAAAACTTATTCGGTCGTATCTTCCTACGTAGTTCCACTTTCAACTCTCTTAGACTTCCCGAAACCACAAAGCCGTTACCCAATTCCAACTCACCCACATAATGAGATAACCAAAACTCTGTTCCAGTTAAGCCAGAATAATTAATAAGCTCATGTTGAGCATTGCCCAGAGTGGGAGGGAGTTCTGGAGACAGTTTGGAAGCTTGTGGCAGAATCTGAGATTCGAAACTTGGCTTGAAAATGGAGGAACCGAGTTGAGGAAAGAAAAGAACCTGGATAGGGTAGTGGAACAAACTAAATAAGGAGAATTAGAAGAAGACAAAGATTTTGTATCTTCATAAGCTAAAGATTTATGGACTAAGTGTCTTTGGGTGACAAGGGGCTTTAATCGTGAAGAGAGGTTTAATTGATTTAATTTTTTCTAAGATAATAGAAAAAAGAGGTTGGGAGTGCTTACATTGCACACACGGGCGCTCAGTTATTTAGTGATTAGTGCCCGAGTGATATTTGAACCACATTTGTGGGTTTTGAGTGCTTTTGTGTACTAATCCATTCTAGTAACCCAGTGACATGTTCGGGTCCCTATTGTACCTACGAAATAATATTTTGTGGCTAATTTTGTAGTTTTTGCGAGCTAATCGTGCCAAAATTTTTGAGTCGATCCAAGCATGAAGAATTTGAGTCAAACTCAGCATTGTAGATCAAAAACCAAGAAGAAAGAATAGCAGAAAATAGAAGAAATGGAACCTTTTATGTAAATTTGGTTCTAAACTATTCCACAGCTCTTGCCTTATTCATCTACTTTGCCAGTTCACCTTTGTGGTTGTGCCCTATTTGCATTTTTTTTGGTTTTTTCCCATTATATCCCTTGTAATACCTTATGATTTTGGTTGCTTTTATGTTTACATGACTCACGAGCATATATAAGTCTCAGTTTGTACAAAATGATCTCACTTCACGTCGGCTTGATAGAGAGGCGGCGGTTTCACGGCTTCCTTTTCCAGATTTTTCTTTCATTTTCTTTCCGCTCATTTACCAAACACTCCTACGAGGATGACAACTCAGAGGATGGTTAAAAGTAGACCTCTTCTCATGAAGAGGGGAGACTCTTGCAGGCAATGGTTTTTTGAGGTAGCGACGGTCCTGCGTTTTCACGTGACATTTATTTTCATTTATGTTCCTATCCTTCACTCTAGGTTTAAATCTCTGAGCCATCTTGATTGACCCGGTATTTGGCAATCTTTTAGGGTTAAATTGGATGTTTATTGTTAGATTAGTGATATTCATTCGTTTCCTTCTATTTATTCTGCGTAAGATGGGTCCGGGGAGGTAGGTTTTCCACTATTTGGGACCATGAATATTAAATTAAATGCAAGTTCTCACATTTTTTATGTGCGGAGTTATGGGTATTTGCGTTCACACTTCTCGCATAAGTTAAAATCTCTTAAGCATGCCTCTTTAATGTGTATTTGCTTGGCTTTTGGGTTCCAGTGGATACTTTCATTAGATCCACTTGATGCGGTCGTTGTCTCCTATTAGTTGATATGGGGTAGGGTTTTGAGATGTGTTTTCTTTGCTAGGACATTTATGCCTAATAAAATGCTTTATCAAAGGAAAATTATTAGGGGTTTAGTTTTAAAGTTAAATGAAGATCCGGTTCGAAATTGACTATATGTCATCCTCCCCAATCGAAGAAATGGGCAGGACCTCAGTTGCCTTAGGACCTCAAACCAGTAGCCCAATGCTTCAAGGAGTTCTCTTTCTTATTTTTCTTCATTTTAATTTCAATCTATACACAACCAATCCCCCTGTTTTTATCAAACCTTAAAATCCGAATTGAAATTCACCATTTTTGAATCACTGCAAATCATGTGCACGAAGAAAAACCCATCCACAATGTTCGCCCACAGGCCCACTATCTTAATAACTGCTACGTCGATGGAGGAATTTAGGTTTATAAATATTGATTCGGCACAACTACTTGCGAGAACAAATCCTTTGCTACGGCGGGGTATGCAAACATGGTGGAATGAGAAGACTCGGTATATGTGCGAGTCATTCTTTAGACCTGAATCAATGAGATGTTCAAACTAAAGGAACTCAAGCACGAGTTCCAAATTTAAGAAGCTGATGAAAACCCGGATCATGAGAAGATTATAGACCTCTGTTTGTTGGGCGAGTGGGGGCCGCAGGAGCCCTCACTACACTATCACTTGAGAGAAAGTCCCTCATGGAGGAAGCTAAGGTTTGGTTCTACTTCCTCTCTTTAATAATCCTTTCAACTAAACATCTTTGTGCAGTGAGAGAACAAGAGGCAATCATTCTATATGCCCTTTTGAAGGGATATTAAATGAATGTTGAAGGTTTAATTGAGGAGTCGATCAGAGGGTACCACCTAAGCAACAAAAGAGGACTAATCCCTCACCTTAGCAGACTATGCATCTCGGCTAGGGTGAGAAATCATAGGACCCAGAAGAAAGAAACATGCCTAAGGAAAAAATGCTCGACCTGACCCTCACGGGTGTAGCAAGGGGCCCCGAATAAAAAGAAATGAAAAGGATAATTAAGAATTAGAGTAGAGCCCTGCGAGAGGAAAATGGAAATAGGGAAATGGAAACTATTCCAGAGCAAATTCCTCCAGAATAAGAGGAAGAGATGCCTTTCAGGATGAGTCCTCGGAGTCATTCCTATCGATATGAGAAGATTTCCACTACACGACAAGCGAAAGCTCCGAGAAGAGGAGAAACTACGGGAAATCATGGAATCTTTTGAGATCAATAAAGAAAGATATAGTAGAAAAGGAGCATAAATGGGAAAAACAGCAGCAAATTAGAGAAGAGTTCTTAGAAGCTGAATTCAGGAGGAAAGAACAATTATTGGAGCAGACTCTAAGATAGAGAGAGGAGGAATGCAAAGAAGAGATGAAAATGAGAGAGAAAGAAATTGGAGAAAAGATGAAGGCTGGTTTGGAAGCCTTCTACAACAACTAGTTTAGAAGAGATGAAGAAGTGCTTACCATTCTAAGGAAAAGAGAAGCTGAGATGGAGGGTAACATGCTAAAGAAGATTCAAGCCTTCAAATACCTGTATAAGGAGAATTCAAAGAGTTTGGGAAGTTGATGAAGGATAGAGATAAAGAACTGGAAGATAATGATGTTTATAGAAGAAAAATCTGGCATGAGAGTTTGGATTTGATCAACAAAAATTTATCAGACATGCTGGGTTGTATCTCTGAGTTGGAAAGAACAGTGAATCAGATGGGCTTGAAGCAAGACACCTTGATCAGTCTTGTGAATTTAACAAATGATTTAATCTCCACTAACGAGTAGAACCAGCGACCTCGAAATAAAGACAGACTATAACCTTCTCCAAATTTTCTCCATGTTTAGCAAGCTTTGACTTAGATCCTCCCAACATCATATTAAAAAAATATGATAAGAGAAGGGAGTGAAATAGCACAATTTTACTTTTCTTTTTCCCACTGTACTCCTTCAACATCATTAATATAAGCTCAGAAAAGTTCATTGAAAAGTGTCTTGTGAATTCTTCTGTTGATTGGGTGATTTGGTTTGTTACTTTCAATAATGTTACAACCATAACTTATACATTGTTGAAATGCTTGATTGGAATCTGATTGCTGAATAAGTGATTTGTTTTGGATGCATGGATCGATTGAAGTGATTGTGTTGTTTTAACTTTTGTCATTCATTGTTTGTTTGCAAGAAATGACCTATGTATTCAAGCCTTATTTTTACAATGACACAATGACCACTATTTAAATCTAGAACAACACTATAAGAGAAATAAGAATAGGCTTTAGTGAAATGAAATAAGAAGTTGCAGTTTTAGTTTGAATCAAGTTTAAATTGCAGAATTTGGAAAAAGTATACAATTGAAAAAACAAATAAGATGATTGAAGCTGTGTGTATAAACAGTAAGTCAGTACAAATCTTGGAAAAACAATACACATGGTCAAGAAAATTCTTAAAACTTTGAGAGGGATTAGGAACATCTTCTGGGATGATTCACAATCAAGTACAAGGTCCTAGAACTTGTTAGATTATTGGTCAAGGCGAAATCCTAGGTAAACAACTAATAAGAAGTTATAGAGGCCATCTTTGGAAGTTTGAACCTTTTCCAACCTACCCTCATTATATGCAAAGGCATACACTCTAGTTCCATGCTTTGAGAAAAAAATGCCTAATTTCTTCAAATAGTAGCAATTAGAAACCTGAAATCCCTCCCTTACAATAATCCTGTAGCAAAGAACCCCAGTACAGTTTCAGAATAGAATGTTTCTGTGCGAAAAGGAACAACTTTGGGGAATATATTTCTTTTAGGATCACAAGGATGGAGTGAGAAAATAAATTGAAGAACTAGAGATAAAGAAGAAGAAGTTGAAAAATGAATAAGTTTTGTCTTGTGGCCTATCTCTCTTGAACAATTAAGCTCGTAGGGGTGTTTCAACACCTAGTACCCTAATGTCAACTGGTATGGGAGTTGCTAGCCCAAAGTTCTCTAAGAGTGATAGAAAGCCTAAGAAGACAAAACATTGCACTATTCTAATTCTTTGAAAATAAAGAGAGAAAGCGAAAATAGTTCGATAAAAGGCGAGGGTGATAAGTTGAAGGTAGCAGCAAAGGATCCATAACATCCAAGATGATGTACAAAGCTAAGTTTTGGGGAGTTTACATTACAAGGAAGGAAAATGATGAAAGATGAAGGCCATTATACAGAAAGGAAGAGTGGAATCTAGGTAATTTGCAACCTAAATTTTCAAATTGTCCACCCTAATTACCCAAGCCTAAAAGACCTCTTTGATCTTGAAGGTTGAATTTACTTACATTAGTGGAGATCAATATGAAAAACAAGCCTATGGGACTTTGACTAGTTTTCTAAGGAGATCCCCAGAAGATTAACTAATTCAACAAGAAAATGAAAAGGAAAGAAGACCTACACACACTCACAGAACAAGATCTATTGACTGAACTGTTTTCATGCAGTGTTTGTCAGTTTATTTGTAATAGAGGTTGAAAACATTCCTTTTTCTCAATTGAAAACCAAAGTTTGAAATGATACTGCAATCTTCTTGTTCAAGTCAAAGGATGGAATAAGAAAAGATTGTGCTGTAGAACAGAAAAATATCCTTCAAAATAAGGTTCAATTGTTTGAGGACAAACAAATCTTTCTTTTCTTTGCTTGGGGACAAGCAAAATTTTAAGTTTGGGGGAATTTGATGAGTAAAAAACTCATTCATTTTTAGTACATTTTTCTGATTTTTTTTTTCTTTTATATAATTGCTTGTTTTTATTCAAAAATATGTACTATTTACCAAATTTATGTTTTGCATAAATTTATAGCAGAAATGATGTCGCGACATGCTTTTAAGGTAGCGACAGGAATTTCAGCATGGAAAAGAAATGATTAGGTCACAACCTAAATCCCACGTCGCGACAAGATAATGAACAGACAAACAATTTAAGTCGCACCTCTCAATTTATATATATAGACTAAACCTCTCAATTTAATACCTATACAGGAGCCTTACAGTTTATGAACAGGCAAACAGTTTAGTCTATATATATGTGGATAAACTTGGAGATGAGCCAAAGACCACATGTGTGACAAGGTATGACTCTTATGAGTTCCTTGTAATGCCCTTGCCAACGCACTTGCTACATTTCTGCACTTTGATGAACAAGATCTTTCATTCTTGACTGGATAAGTTTGTGGTGGTGTACTTAGATGATATAATTATCTATAACAACACCTTGGAGGAACATGTTGATCATCTAAGAAAGGTATTCAAAGTGTTGAGACAAAATGAGCTATATGTGAAGAAGGAGAAGTGTTCCTTTACTAAAAGGGAAGTGGGCTTCCTAGGGCATCGTATCAAGGATGGCAAGTTGATGATGGATGAGAGCAAGGTGAGGGCCATCTAGGAATGGGATCCCCCTACTAAGGTGCCCCAACTAAGGTGTTTCTATGGGACCCCTTTCTGGAGCCCGGCCCCAGTTTGGCGGAGTCAGACAGGAGTCAGGGATGCCACTAAAATCACTCCAATCACTCAAAATCATCTTTGAGACGATTCTGAGTGGGCAAGCCATAAACATTTAACAAAATACATTTAACTTTAACAAATACATTTCTGATGAAGGCATTGAGCCTTTTGAAATGATTTACAAAAATAGATGTTGAGTTCATTGTTTTTTACAAAATATCAATATCCAAAAGAAAGCATGGAATAAATGCACATGTCGGAGCATACTCAAATTTCCTTCTTTATATTTCGGCTCCTCGATCTTAGGTCGCTTTCGATCACTATCTATCACTCGATACACGCATTGGTAAAACAATATAAGCATTTCATGCTTAGTGGTTCTATACAATTCCATTCTACCAATGATTTGGCTTAAATCAAATCATGCGATTTAATAATTGAGACTTTCAAATCTTTTGTATAGATCAATATAATATAACTCATACTTTGTTATATATATATATAATCAGTTATAGTTCCTTGATCATCCCAAAAATACACTTTCATATTCAATATTTCACAATCTCAAATCAATTCAAATATGCTCACAAATTCAATTTAGTTCTGCAATTCAATTCAGTTATGTCAATCAATTCAGTTATGTCAATCAATTCAGTTATGCCCTTAACGAATTTAACCTATGTCTTCGATATCGGGATATCGAGTCAAACGCGATCCATTGAAGTTGCGAGGCGGTGTCGAATGGTTTTACTAACAGTCGGTCCTTGAGGAAATTTGCAAGCTGGTTATAAACAATGGAAATAATGAACACTACGTCACACGGTCCCAGCACAGAAACAGTATTCGGAGTGACACATCAATACAATAGTTCGCGATCGCGCTGTTGACCTATGGGTATGCGATCTATCCTTAATGGGAAATAAACGGTTAACATTCTATTAAGGCGTTCGAATCCTTTATAGCAAAATATAATACAATATATGCGCTTGTATAAACAGTTTATTTTCAATAATCATACGAATTTTATATGCAAACATTTCCCCAATCACTTTTCTCAAATCAATTAAATCAATTCGATATGCTTTTAGACAAGCATGGCTTGAAACGAGGAATAGGAACAGTGAACAAACATTTCAAATTTTGAAACAAGGAATATGAGTAAGTAGAACAAACCCAAAAATCTTGCACTTTGATTCCAATCCTTGAATCTCAATCTCAGTTGGCTTTTCCTCCTCGTCGAGTCCCCATTCAAAACCATTAAGAACAATATTATTCATACATACTAGTAGTTTTGGTTAGGATGAATTTTGAGAGACCATTTTGTTCCAAAATTCACAAGATATATATGGATTCTTGACTCAATGGGCTTTCATAAAGTCAAGAATACCTGAATCGGAGTTCGGACGAAGAGGTTATGACCTTCAGAGTGGAGGTCATGCACGGTCAAATCTGGCAGGCTGACGACTGGACAAGCTCCAATCCCTATCACCTCGTTCAAGCATCTTCTATCCTCCTCAGGAATATGAATGTATTCTTGACTCAATGGGATTTCCATAGAGTCCAAGAACACCAAACGGAGTTCGGGCGAAGAAGATATATGAGCCTTAGGATTTGGAGGTCATGCGTAGTCAGCAGGCAGGCTGACGACTGGACAGGCTGATCTAACACCTCGGTCTGACACCTAATATCCTCCTCAGGCATATTAATGGATTCTTGACTCAATAGGACCGCAGGTCAGAGAGCGCCTCGATGAGGTTAGGCTTGAAGAGATATGACCTTTCGAAGTTGGAGGTCATGCGTAGTCAACCCGAGGCGGTGACTGGTGACAAGCTGGCTGACCTGGACGAGCTCGATATAACACCTCGGTCTAACATCTTCTCCTCAGGCATATGAATGTTCTTATGACTCATGGGCTTTCCATAGAGTCTAGAACACTAAATCGGAGTTCGAGCGAAGGAGATATGACCTTCGAGTTGGAGGTCATGCGTGATCAACCCCGGACAGGCTGACCTTTCTTCGCATGAGGAATGCAGTGACCTCTCTTGCATGACCTCTGGCTGCATGGCGCCAGTGCGTGACCTCTGTGCACTTGACACCACATTGCATGGCCTCGCCCGTTTGGTATTCGAATTAAAAGACCATAACTTGGTGAGTGCAGATTGAGAAATTCAAAGCACAACATGGGACCGTTATTCTTGGCTCACAACACTAGAAGGACTTGCTTGCAGTTCTTACTATTTCTTACCACAAAAATCAGGCTCTAAGGTCCGGTTAATCGCACTATCACAATCTACGGCAGCTTCTCTCATAGTTTAAATGCAACCAAACACTCCTAAGGCAAGATAACCACCCAAAAGCCCTTAGGGTAGAAAATGGCCCAAGTAGGAAGACCTACCTCTTGGATTTTGTCGAAACTCGATTCGGTCTCTACTTGCGACTCTTGTCCACGATGGACTTTCCCTCTTTGCTTCACCCAGGAAACCTATAGTAGTCCCGATCGTCGGAAAATCTAGAGAGAAGAGTGGAGCCTCTCTCCTAACTCTACTTTTCTCTGTTTTCCTTTCTTATGGATCACTCTTAATCGTACTTTAAAAGGTGGAAGCTTCCTCCTCTTTTTCCCATGCCACATGTCCTTTCATTTCTCTATTATTCTTCATTTAAGTCTCCTATTATTTCCCCCTTACTCATTTATTTCTCCTAACTTCACTTTGACATATAAACTTATTTACAATTGACCCTTAGGTCCCCATTTTACAATTTCCATATTTTCTCTTTTTCACTTGGGTTTATTTCCGGATTCAATAATCATTTAATCAATATTCATCTAACAATTTCCAGAAAAATACCCAAGTTGGCTCAGGTATACGAATATATAATTTTATTACTTAAAAATTCTAGGTACTTTAGAGGCGTTACGAGTTTCTTGACACTGGCTCCAGCTTCTGTGGTAATTCATAAAGAACTGTAAGTAAGCAGCTCCATTGACGGATCTACTCAAGAAGAACACAATGTGGACGTGGGATGAGAAGTGTTAACAAACCTTTGAAGACTTGAAGAAGGTAATGACAAAGGAGCCGATATTGGTACTACATGACCACACCAAGACATTTGAGGTGCATACCGATGCCTTTGACTTTGTGATTGGAGGGGTTCTTATGCAGGAGAGGCATCCTATAGCCTTTGAGAGCCGCAAGCTCAATGAGACCTAAAGGTACTATACGGTTAAAGAAAAGGAGATGACGATGATAGTACATTGCTTGCGAACATGGAGACACTATCTACTGGGGTCACGCTTCATACTGAAGACAAACAATGTTGCAACTAGCTAGTTCTAGACTCAAAAGAAGCTAAGTCCCAAGCAGGCGAGATTGTAGCACCCCTTTCCCGGCCCGACCCGTTTGACGGGTCCGAACCGAGTCCGAGTTGCTCTAATGTCACTCAATCACCTTATCAAAATCATTTATCAAAAACACGTCGTAGCGTTACACTTCAATTGGCATAAATCAGCACTGGAAATATGCGGAAGCGTTTTTAAAGGGTAAGCCCATTTCATTTCATTAATGCAAAGAAATACAGAATTACTAAAGGCATATCGAAACGCACTCAAATTATTTACAAAATAGATATTGATTTGAAATTGTTTTTACAAAATATCAATGTTCAAAAAGAGATATGGGGTGAATGCATATATCGGAACATACTCCGCAATTCTTTCTTCATGACTCGACGCTCCTCAATCTTACTTTTCGCTTTTGTTGAATCGGTACCTGCGCATAGATAAAACTATACGTTAAGCATTTTCATGCTTAGTGGTTCTATACAATTCCATTCTCGGTTTCAATTTAAATCAAATCATGCGGTTTTACTAAACAAACTTTCAGATCTTTTTGGATGATCGATGTCAATACAATACATATACTTACTTCATATACAATCATTTATGGTTCATTGATGTCGAATATACACTTTACATATGCAATAGTGTTGATAATCAAATCAGAAACTTACATTTCTAATACTCTTTTTCATTTCAAATTCGCAATCATGCTTTTCAATTCCAATTTATCTACAATCTCGAATCAATTCAATTCAGTTCGCATTTAACAATTTAACTATCTTTTAAAGTAGCAGTTATCAAAATCAAACACACAGTCCCGCCTGACATTACCAGGCATTCAAATGCCTGCTTTCTGATCTGATCTCATTTGATTTGTTAGTGGTCATCAACAATCAGGTGGTAAACACCTCTGGGATACGGTCCATTGGGTTCTTGATCAGTGACACATCAATACAATCGTTCGCAATATTGCTATTTTGACCCCTATTGGTATACAATCTATCCTTCATATGAACTAAACGGTTAACATTCAATTCAGGGCGTTCAAATCTTTTATGTAACATACGAACATAATATATACATTTGTACTAAATAGTTCATTTCAATACTCATGCAATTTTCATTTGCAAACATTTCACAATCAATTTCTTCAAATCAATTAAAAAAAACAATTCAATATGTTTTTCTTGTATGCATTTAGAACAAATAGTTCAAATCTTGAAAGCGAGAATAGGAGAAGATAGAACAAACAAAATGGTAGCTTTGAGTTCTAATCTTCGGAATCTAAACTCAACTGTGGCTTTCCTCATAAGTCGACTCTGATGAATAATAGCTTGATCATATTAGTAGGTTATTCTAAGAGTTTTTGAGTCAAAGGACATATCACCTATACCTCTTCACTTGAAAGGGTACATGGGGACACGCAGGCCATAATTTGCTCATGCTTCCTTCAAAATAGCTATTTAGCTCTATAGTCTATTTTTAGTAGAAATTGGAATCATCTCATTTGGATACGAGCTCGAGGAATTCTTTGTGTCAGGCTGGTGGGTAATGCCGATCACTCAGGTTTACCTCTTTGTTTGACGTTTGGGGTTTTGGCTCCATAGGGCCCAGTAGCTGGTTCCTTCTAAGAATTTGAAGCCTGGTTTCAAAAAGGTTCTTTCTCCAACTGGAATCATCCAATTTGGATCACTAACTCAGTCTTCACATTTACATCCAGACTACTCCAATTTGCATGAGAATCATTGTTCTTACACACGCTCACTGACTAAGATTTACGAGCCTTTGGGGTTACAATTTGTATATACTTCCTTCAAGTAAATTATTTCTAGAAGTCTATTTACATCATAATTTTGAATCACTCGGTTGGTGGTGAAACTCAACTTATGGCCAAAACACTATAACAATACCCAAATAAAGCATAACCCATGAGCTACCAGAGCTCACCTTTAAGCCCGTGTTGGGAGCCTTAGAGCTACAATTTGCTCTA
Source organism: Tetrastigma voinierianum (assembly GCA_016808115.1). Taxonomy (NCBI): domain Eukaryota; kingdom Viridiplantae; phylum Streptophyta; class Magnoliopsida; order Vitales; family Vitaceae; genus Tetrastigma; species Tetrastigma voinierianum. Next base: position 1,127,039 of record JAEQBH010001615.1, read on the forward strand.
ATTCCCTTCTATACATTGTAGACCTATCTCTTATGGTTCTTTACTTATTTAAATCTTCATTTGGATGATTATAGCATCTATAGCCAAAACAAGAACAAGATGTGACAAAATTTTAACGGTATTTCCTTTGAAAACCCAACATTTTCCCTTTTTACAAACACTCCTCCAAACCAATTCAAACCAATCTAAACAATGCAAAACAATCTCAAACCGAACTAAAACCATCCAAGAACACTTTTATGCCACATTTGGGGTTTTATTAAACCCAAACACAAGTAGAAAGGGGGTTAGGGTTTGGTTTTCTTACCTTAAATCCCTTTTAATATTATTGCCCAGTGCTCTTTACTTCCAACAGATCTCTTAAGCTCTTGCTTTAATGGAGCAAGAATCACAACCTCCTCACTTTGCAAGCTAGCTCTCCCTTCCTCTCTCTCAAACCATTTTGCTCAAAATGAGTTTCAAGACCCACACAGTGTTAATATCTATAATCACATAAAGAGGCCTTGTTTAGCTTTCTTCAAAAATCCATTTTAGGTTCGTTCTCTTAATTGCTAAACTTACCCACTATTATCTCTCCTTATTAAGTCTCATTAATCACACTTACATTTCATGCACAACTTATGACCCATAGATCCTTATTTCTCAATTTCAAATTTTGCCATTTTCAGTCAATTTCTCATTTAGCATTTAATATTTGCATTACAAACTTTAACATATAATATTAATCAACATTATTTAACTGATAGAATACCTAGTTAAGCTAGAATTATACCAGATATATAATAAAATTATTAAAAAAAATTGTAAGGTATTTTTAGGGCGTTACAAAGATGACAAGTGTAACACCCCAAATTATACCCTAGTAGTTTTATGACATGATTATGGTATAATAAAAGTTAAATTTATATTTTTTTTTTTCGGAAATTAAAGTGCTAAGTTTGAAAATTGATATAACCGAAATTATTAAAGAAGTAAAAAAGATAATGAGAAATTGTCAAATTAGGGACTTAAGAGACATTAAGTTAAAGATTATATATATTAATTAGGATTTTGTCGGATGTTTCAAATTATGATAAAGGAAGGACTAAAGAGCAAATAGGAAAATTGAGCCAAATTCCCTTAAGAGAACAACTTGTCCTAGAATTAGGGCAATTCTCCATTTTAGATTTAGGAGTTCTAGGGCATACGATTTGGGAGAATATCATTTTTGGGTTGCTTTCTCTCCATGTGCTTAGAGCTCTACTTGTTCAAGTAAAGGAAAGGTAAGGAAGAAAGAAAGAAGAGAAGAAAAGGAAAGTTTGGTTGAAGTCTTCAAGAAAATAAGGTTAGGAAAAGTAAGACCCCTAACTCATTTTCTCATTAAGTTAGTTTGAATTAGGTTTGAGTTCAACATCAGTGAAATTCTTAAACCTCCTTTCTTGTTTGTTAGGAAACTATCCTAACTTCCTCTTTGTTATGTTGTGCTAGGAAAACCCTAACCCTTCTATAAATGTGTTTTTGGTTGGTTTGAGTTGGGTTTTGTGGTTTGTTTTGAGTTTGTTTTGTTTTGGTTGGAAATTTACGATGAAAAAGGGCAAAAATGCCTCATTTCTAGAAACCCAACACCTCTCCTCCTAGGCGAAGGTCTATTCGCTTCATGACCAAGCTTACCAAAATTGCCGATTCTGCTCGCCTCGTGAAGTTCATGCGTTAGCGTAGTCATCACTTCAATGAAAGTTCTAAACACAAATGTAACACGATCTATTTTTGTTTCTTGTACATTATTCAAACCATCACTCTTTTGTTCGGATTTCCAATGGGTGATTATTACGTATGAAATTGGATTAATTGAGGATCTTAACAAGTGAAAAAAAAGGGGTCATTACATATATACAAGTTATAGTTTAATTACTAATAAAATATCACGTGTTAGGATATAGGTACGAACCTTGCGAACATTCTGAAGCGGGACTTTTATTTTCTTGCCCTTATTTGTACATTATATAATCTGAGAATGTGATTAAGAATAATATAACAAGCTTTAAACACATATAATGTATGCCCTCTTAAGACCATAATAAGATAGAATAGGCACTCGTGATTAAGGTAGCCTGACCTCTGTTTGATCACTTTGGCCTCCTGTTTCAATCATTGGCATTCATGGTGCTCACGACATATTCGTGGTGCATGCACGTTTATGTTTGATAGCCGGCACCTTTGTTGAATATTATGCAGCCAGCCGATTACCTATTATATTTAACCTATCCCTCTTATTATTATTTATTTAGTTCTGTACGTGACATTTATATTATATAGTATTTAGACAGTGAAACATAAGAAAATAAAGTAATCTTTGATGCTAGGCATAATTGATTATGTTTTGTAGTACCTCACGTACCCTTATAATCTGAAATATATTATGTACTCCTAGGAATGAATATTTTGATATGAATTAGTTAAAAGTATATTGCAATTACCGAGGGACCCGCTTGCAGGAGTGGTCACATATGCCTATGTTTTCCCACTAGTATAAACATGCGATGTTTCATCCGTGTGCAGGCGAATGGTCGTGGAGACGTCTATGTTCGTCAAATTAACAAAGTGGAGTCATATATTTTCAGTCATCAGGTCCCGAATTAGTTTTGTTGTAATTATACAAAAATAAATGTAATATTTTGAGATAGTGGAACTTGGTGATACAAGTAGTCAGTTCAGGAGTAGTACAGAGTAGTGGAACTTCAGAGGGTGTATATGTACAGACAATTCATAAAACTTACTACTATGGTAGTGTTTTACAGTTTATGTCTTCATAATTTGGCATGGCAAAAATGGGCCACTAATGTCGGGTAAATAGTTCACGGCCAGTGTGGCGCCCGCGCCAAGGTGAGGATGGGGAGTTACAGCAAGACTTCCTGGCTGAGTTTAACTACACGTTGGAGTGCTAGCTAAACATAGGTAATTGTGGTGGCGCCAGCAAACATAAACGGAGCTTACGTGCGATTAGCGAAGCTTCGGGGAAGAAATGGTGGATCTGTAAAGGGTTAATCTAGTGGCTAAGAATCTTATCACCTTAGTCCATGAAAGGAAGACATGACGGTTTTGGGTGGAGGACAATCTACTCTACACCAAGGGGAAACAACTCTACATGCTTAAGTGGGGGAACATCAGGAGGAATCTCATCAAGGAGTGTCATGACTCCAAATGGGCTGGTCACCCAGGGCAACGACGCACAAGGGCACTACTAGAGTCCACTATTATTGGCCTCAGATATAGGATGATGTGGAGACATATGTAAGGACTTGTCTGTATGCCAACAAGACAAGGTAGAGCAACACTAGCCTAGAGAACTCTTGAAACCACTACCTACAACGGAAAGACCATGGGAGAGCATCTCTATGGACTTCATCATCGGGCTGCCTAAGTTTGACGGATATGGCTATATCATAGTGGTGGTGGATAAGTTCTCTAAGAAGGCAACATTCATAACAGCCCCTAAGGACTGTAAGGTAGAGGAGACGACATGACTATTCCTCAAGAAAGTGATGAAGTATTGGGGACTACTGAAGTACATCATTATCACTGGGAAATCCTGGACGGAGCTCTTTAAGATGATAGGATCATAACTTCACTTCTCTACTAGTTTTCACTCTCAAGCGGATGGGCAAACAGAACGAGTGAATGCACTATTGGAGTTATACTTGAGGCACTTTGTGAGTGCTAATCATACTAACTGTGTAACGCCCCTTCCCCGACCCCGTCAAGTGATGGAATGTCACACAAAACAGAGAACTATTAACCTAAGATTAGTGGGCCCATTTCAAGCATATATTCATGAAGATATAAACTTGTAAAACTACCACCATAGTGGTGTTTAAATTGTCCTGTACATATATGTATGAGTCCAAAAACTTGCATTCATACAAATTGCACTATCTCCAAAATATTACGTTTACATTTTATTACAACAAAAACCAATTCGGGGACCTACATCAGAAGGACTCCTAATGATGTGTTGGCTCTGGTGAGTACGAGATGTCCCTGGCGACCTCTTTAGTACTTACACGGATGAAACACCCATGCTAAACTTTAAGCTTAGTGGGAAAACGGATAACATATACGACCACTTGTGGTGGTCCTCAATTACAGCATACATGTAAAATAATTCGCATATCAAAATGTTCAATCTCCCGTAGGACTACATAATAGAAGTTTTACATCAGAAGGTACCAGTAGGTACACTATAGGACATAACTGAGATATGCTTTAGCATCAAGGCTGATTGATTTTGTTTTCTTATGATTCATTATTCAGATACTTATTATATAAATGTTTGCCTACATAGACTAGTAACAATGAATGAGAGAGATGCATCACAATAGATATCCGAAGGTACGGTACAGTACTGAACAGAAGTGCCGAAGCACTGAACAGATATGCCTTGTGATGGCTCACGCCCCGTACCCAACCCGACTCGACCTGGAGGCCGAACCGGATCCGGGACGCGGTCCTCTTTTCGAATCCAATTCCTTTTTATTTTATCAATAAAACACATTTCCAATGCTCATTTTGTAAATGAGATTTATCTTTATGAAAATATATTTGTATATACTAATTCAACTTAAAGAGGGCCCATCATTTTGTTTTCAATACACATTTTCCATTAAATATGGCATTACATGCCCATTTGGTCCATTTACCACCTTTATACATTAATGCATTATAAGCCGTTTTCAATACCAAAATATTTACAAAACAAAATCAGAGTTCGTACAAAAAGTGTCAAATATATTTCATGAATGGAGGGTCGGAGCTTTACTTCAACTCCATGAGGCCTTGACGTTGACTCTGAATCGCTGCGGTCTTTTCAGCCGTACTTGTTCCGCCATTGTCCGCGCAATGATAGGCTCTTAGCCTAAGCATTTCATGCCCTAGTAGTTTCTATCAGTTCTCTCTTCATTTCGAGTTTAAGTAAATCATGCATTTTCATCGATGCTTTTGTATAATTTTCCAATGACTAATCGCGGTACAATATATATATGTGCTGTTTTATTATACATTCAAATTACAATTCATTGGTCATTTCAATCATACAGTTTCATATGCAATAAATCATTCAAACACAAATCACGCATTTCACAATTTTCATTTCATTTTGACCTTAAGCGAATTTAACCTATGCTTTTGGTGCACAAGATAACGAATCACCGGCACGGTCCCACTAGAGGCTGGTAGGTATACGTAAAGTTTTATAACCTGATCCACAGTCCCCTTTGGGCTCTCTTGTTTATTAAAATCATTTCTAAGATTATCATATTGTCCTACCGACTACGGATCGTGAGTGACACATCATTACGTTTCGCGCAAAGATTGCTCATTCGAATTTAGCCGTATAACAATCTATCTCTAAACTCAAATTTAATCTAAGAAAATTCTATTAAGGGCGTCTAAATAATTCTGTTAGAATTAATAAGGTATATACATATTTATATCCAATACTTGGTTTCCCGATATACCAGTAATTTTTCATGTGCAATCTATTTCACAATCAGCTAGAATAAATCAATTTAAACAAATTATCATGCAATTTATCGCACTGCTTCAATAAATCCACTTATTTCATAACTTCAAACATTTGGGTGAAATAGAGAGAAGTGGAGAACAAACCAATTCATTATGTCAAACGGAGCACACATGCATATTCATATAAAACCTTTAGATTTATTTTGTCAAACAAAACACAAAACCAAACAAGGAAGGGCGGAAGAACAAACCCAAAGGTTGTCGCTTCTCTCGATTCCTAATTCCACAGAATCCCGCTTCTGGTCAAACTTCCTCGTCACCATCCTCTAATCCATCACAAATATGTCACTATCAAAGAACAACCCAAGAAAAAAAATCAGTTGTGTATTCTAGGATTTTTGGTTATGGTTGATATCTACCCAATACACCTTCACTTGGAAAAATTTTTAGGGACACATGAGCCATATTTTGTTCATGCTTCCTTCAAGAAAATGATAGCTCTATGAGTCTATTTTCAGTAGGAATTAGAATCATCTCATTTATATCACCCAAACTCAAGTTACGGCATTTTAATGCCAACCGGGTCGGTATGCCCAAATTTACCGGGTTACGTGCATTTATTATTCTTCGATTTGTGGTCTGAACTCCATAAATTGCACCTTCTACTAATTGTGCTATGGTCTGTTTCTCTCCAATTAGAATCATCCAATTTGGATCACCAAAACTCAATTTATTGCATTTTACATCCATACTACTCTAATTTGCAAAGCAAAATCAGATTGTTCTTGCACATAGCTCCACTTTGATGAATTTCGGCACTTTGGGGTTACAAATTGCATACACTTCCTTTAAGTAAATTATTCCCCTATAAGTCTTATTTATCTAAAATTTTGAATTACTCAATTTAGATGAGTGAAACTCAACTTACGGCCAAAACACCATAACTACACCCAAAATAGAGCATACTTGTCAACTACCCGAAACTCACCTTTAAGCCCATATTCGGGAGCCTTAGAGCTACAATTTGCTCATAGTCCCTTCTATACGTTTGTAGCTCTAGCTCTTATGGTTCTTTACCAATTGGAATCACTAAATTTGAATGATTATAACTTAACTTATAGCCAAAACAAAAATAGGGATTTTGAAAAAAATTTGGCAGCAACTCCTTTGAAACTTCATCATTTCCTTTATACCAAAATTCCTCAAAACCAATCTTAACCCAAAAACACTTTGAAACTTAACCCAAAACAACTCCAAAATTGATCTACAACCAATCAAAATCACATTTACATAAGGTTAGGGTTTTTCTCCAAATCCAAATCATCAAAGAAGGATAGGTTGCTCTTTCTGCCTTAGCTCTATTCAAATCTTCTCTTCCTTCTTGCGTCAACAAAGATAGACCAAGAATTGAGAGAAACACACCAAAAATACCTTCTTCTCCCAAGCCCTAGCTCCTTCTCCCCTTGATCCTCTCAAAAATGTGAATGCCCAAATGGGCATTCCATAGACCACTTTAGTCTTTATTCTCATGTCATGTGTAATGTCATGTTTGGCTAGTACATAATTGGAATTTTCTCATTTTTCTCATTTTAAAGTCTCATTTCACTTCCCATTCCATTTCATTTCATTTCATTTATACTTTGGCACTTACATTACTCATTTATGACCATTAGGTCCTCATTTGACATTTTTATGAAATTTATTTGGCTCCTGTAAAATTTTCGGGTTTTTATCATTTTTCGTTTTTAGCCATTTAAATGCTGGAAAAAATATAATTTAATTTATTTTACACCCTAAACATGTTATAAAACTGTTAGGGTATTTTCAAGGCGTTACATGCCTACAACACAAAACAGGAGTGCCATAGCACTGTGTAGCGCAGGAGTGTTGTAACACTAATTAGACGTGTATGTCACATGAAACAGAATTGTCATCGCATTAGACAGGAGTGCCGAAGCACTAAATAGACGTGCATATTCATTCACTATCTGATCTTAAGCAAACCTATAATTATATGCGTTTCAAAGCTTTTTATACTAGTATTTATAACATTCGTTTAGGCTTTATAAAAATAGAAAGCAAAACAGACAGAGAAGAGGCAAGAGCAAAGCCTGCCATGAAGACGGGTTCGCCGAGGCGAAGCATATGACGAGGTTCGCCTAGGCAAAGCATCCCTTCGCATAGGTGAAGCAGACAATGGCCAGAGGACATGTCTCGAGTTCGCGTAGGCGAACAAACCTTCTCCTAGGTGAGCACTCCTTCGCTTAGGTGAAGAGGTGTTGGGTTAGAATAAAAATGAGGCATTTTTGCCCTATTTCACTAGATACAATCAATCCAAAACAAAACAAATTCAAAACAAACCACAAAACCCAACTCAAACCAACCGAAAACGCATTTATGGAAGGTTAGGTTTTCCTTTAACACACACATAAAGTAAAGAAGGAGTTAGATAAGCCTCCCAACCTTGGATTTCTTGACACCTTCAAAGTAGCTTTCCTTTCATTCTCTTTGCTTAAACAGGTAGAACCAAGAAATGGAGAGAAATCAACCTAAAATTTGACTCTTCTCCAAATCGTATGTCCTAGCTCTCCAAAACCCCAAAATGAAGACTTTCTTTCCCTAGAAGAAAATTTGTTGTCTTATGGGATTTTGCTCAATTTTTCTCTTTTTGCTTTTTAATCCTTCTTCTTCATTCAATTTACAAATCAACTTATTAATATTCTACTTTAACATATAACATTTTTATCTTGTGTCCTTTGAGTCCTTGATTGGCTAATTACCAGTTTACCCTTTTTCACACTTAGCACTTAAATTTTCGAAAAATACAAATTTGACTTTCATTATATCCTAAACATATCATAAAACGACTAGGGTATAATTTGGGGTGTTACAACCTGGACTAAGTTGCTGGATGTAACTCAATTCTCCTACAACCTACAAAGGAGTGAGGCTACAAACAAGAGTCCGTTTGAGATAGTCATAGGGTAGCAACCATTGACTCCTAACACCTTAACTATGGGATATACTAGGAAAAGTCCAGCAACCTACAAGTTCGCTAAGGATGGCAAAAGCAGGTTGATATAGCTCGTTCTTACTTGGGAGAAGGTTGCTAAGAAGATGAAAAAGTAGGATGACAAGAAGAGGCATCATATGAAGTTCCAAGTTAGAGACCTAGTCCTTGTCAAGCTCTTTCCATAACAATTCAAGTCCTTCAAGAAGGTGAGCAAGGGACTTGTAAGGAGATACAAAGGCCCTTTCCCTATAATAAGACGAGTGGGCTAGGTGTCCTATAAGATTGAGCTGCCACCATGGTTGAAGATTCACCATGTCTTCCATGTCAACCATCTAAAACCGTATAATGAAGACAAGGAAGATCCAAGCCGAGGTATATCTCAGAGGGCATCAATTGTAATATTCACTTCTTATGATAAGGAGGTAGACTATATTGTATGATAAGGCAACAAGGTATTCCTCACTACACGGAGTACTTGGTGAAATGGAAGGTACTACTAGCGAGCGAAGCTAGCTAGGAGCCGACAATCGCGTTGTGGCAGTTCCAAGAGTAGATCAAGAAGTTTCGAGTAGGAGGATCGATGAAGATGTCTGCAGCATTGGTGGGGAGAGTGTCACACCCTCACTTATAAGAGAGACCTCACTTGAGAATGCATGAGTATAAATGAGCTTTTCAAGGCCTTATATAAGGAGAAGATGAAGAATCTAGAGACTTTTGGAGACTTTTTTAGTTAGAAGAGTGTGAAAGCTTCTAAAAGACCCTAGAGAAGTTCACACTTCTCTATACATGTGTGGAAGACTTGTGAAGATGGAAGAATCACCTAGAGTTTTTAGAGTATTCTCAGAATACTTATACATAAACATTATGTAAGACTTAAAACGTTTTCGACTGTAGCGAATCCTTTACAAGGCTCCGCACACACTTCCTGCAAAGGATGTCTCATTTGGCCCAAACATTAAGTAAATGAGCTTTTAAGGAGTTGTATAGAGCTTTCTACTCCAATAAAGCATTCTTCATTTCTTAAAAGAGTTATCTTATTCTTTTAACTTTCAACATTGAGCATGAGTGCTTAACCAGACTAGTTAGGTAAGTGGGAGGTTGAATTACTACTTGAAAGAAAAGTTATTTAAGTATTGCATGAGAGCTTAATAAAAGGCTAAATCTGCATAATGCGGTTTGTTTTTTCAAATTTTGATGACTTCTGAATTTTAAAAGAAAATTTTTGAATTAAAATAAACAAAAATAAAAAAATAAACCCGTGATTCTCTTCAAGAAGCAAAGTGCTTCACAACCCGTGATAAAGAAGACGATCTAGATGAAGCCTTTGAAATATCGGTTGAACCGAGAAGAGAAGCGGTGATCACTAATCCTCAAGATGGACGGACGACAGCACCTTCGATGTCCTCCATTGACGACAATCTCAATGCTGGTCCCTCGTCTCTTTGCTTTGTCACTGCTAGAAGAAGCCCTCTCCTCCAGGTGGTATGGGTTTGATGATTAGGGATTTTAATCTCTCCTCATATGGTTTTGAAAAATTAGATCAGAAGCAGACAAATGTATCCTATAGGTACCCCAAAATGTGCTGGATAAGTTTTTTGCAATTACAAGGTTGGGTTTGTTTTTAATCCATTTTTTTAATTCTAATTTTCATAATATTTGATGTCAAAAAATTTTTGCTATTATTTTATTTTATTAAAATAGATGGGTTAAACCTCAAATATTTGGTTGCAAAGTCATCTGATCAAGAATTCATGGATTTTTAAATTATGAAATGAACATTTTCACATTAATTAAATTAATATTTCCTTTTATCATTGTTCAAAAATGAGATTTACTAGTATTAAATTTCAGATATTAGGAAATTGTTATGCCTTTTTTAGTTATTTGAAAAATGCATTTAAGTTATTATTTGTTTCTAAATTTAATTTAGGTTTCATTAATATAGTTTTTTTAAACTTATCAATTTTATATATTAGTTTATTTTATTTTAGTTATATAAAATAAATAAATATAATAGTTGATGTAAATATTAGAACATTTTTTAAGAATGATAATAATAGATTATTTATTATAATAATTTTACTATTTTTTATAAATGTGTTAAAATATTATACAAATAATTTCATTTTATCATAATAATAAAGGTAAATTATCAATATATAATCTAGTATTAAATTAAGTGATTTTTTTTAATACATTTAAGATGTTGATTTTAAATATATAAAACACAAACAACTTAATACTTAATAGAAACTCCAATGTTAAAAAAACAAACAACTTAATACTTAATACTATTGAGTTCTATTTAACATTAAGCTAAATAAAAGTTATATTTAGACTTAAACTAAAAAAACAAACGCCTAAGTGTATAAACTTCTTTATTTTTTATTTTTTTGTTTATCAACTTTATTTTTGTTCAATCATGTGTCTAAACTTTTTTATTTATTTTATTTTGGTGTTTCAATTTTATTTTTGTTCAATCAAATTCTAAATTTTTTTATTTGAATTAGAAAAAATTGAATTCAAATGACATTCTAGGTCATCAAATATTGAAATTACTTTAAATGATGAACAAAGTAAAATGACAATATTATTTTTTTCTATATTAGGACTTTTACTATTTATTTGTTATAGTGAAATTACAAAATTAACTACTATAATTGGATATAAAAATTTTAAAAAAATCTTGAAAAATATACATACAATTTAAAAAACACTAACTTTAATTATTCTACATTATTTTTTTGTTTTCTAATTATTATGAAAAAAAAATACACATAAAGAATTAAAAATGGAAAATATTGATGAGTTAAATTATTTTAAAATAATTAAAAAATATTTATTTTTATTAAATAATATAAAATTTGTGAATCTAACATATCCCATGTTTTTCAGTTTAAAAAAACATATCCCATGTTTTTTCTTGAAAAGTAACAATTTTTTTGACAAAAATATTAATTTCTATTTCATGTATTTACATTATGTCTTAAAATAAAGGGTTACTTTTGCAATAAAAATAGAGGGTATTTTTTTTAAAATTGATAAGAGGTCAAATTTAAGAAATTAGGTTTCTCAAATGTATTTTAATCAAATCACCATTTAACTTGACTTATTTTGTACTTTTACAAAAGATAAAAAAACACTACTGTCGAAAAGATAAAATTATATCTTTTCTCACCTTGTTAAAGATCATTTAAATAAATTTATTACTTTTATATGATAAAAAATTATTTTATGTAATTTTTACTTATTCAACTATCTTAATAAGTTGTGATAGCAAAAACCCTAATGTCCAAAGGATAATATTATCCTTTTCACCTTGTTAAAGTTTATTTAAATAAATTTATTAATTTTATATGATAAAAATGTTATTTTGATGCAATCTTTACTTATTCAACTATCTTAATAAGCTAGATTTTCTTTCAGTATTTTCGTATTGAAATAAGATTAAAAAAACATAATAATTCAATCATAAATTGTCCTATCCTACTAATCAAAGTAACTTACCTTGAAGAATCAAAAACAACGTTAAACATGTCCTGGTAACTAATCGCACAAGAGAATTAAACACGATTCTCATTTTAATGCCAATACAAAGTGTGATTGCAACATTATAACTAAGTTGACAAAATTTAAGATACCTTGTTCTAAGAGGCCTAGTTTAAGTGGTAAAAGGATAAAAGAAGATACATAGATGCAAGTTTAAACTTTAATATGTTTACTTTCATATTAAATTGTAGTATTTGCCTCTAATGATTCGAAATAAGATCCCTTATGTTTTCACCATTTACCATTTGGGGTTGTTTAAGGGACATATAGATTGAACAAAATTAAAAAGCCTGGTCATCTCATTGAACAAAAATAAAGTTAGATACCAAAATAGGAAAAAATAAAAAGTTTTAGACATTTGATTAAACAAAAATAAAGTTGTGACACCAAAGTATAAAAAATAAAAAAGTTGACACTTAATTGAACAAAAATAAAGTTAGAGATACAAAAAAAATAATCATAAAGTTTATACACTTACCAACACAAAATACTTTAGACACAAAACATAAAAATTGAAAAATTAAACACCATTTGTGTAATTAATCTTTATGAAAAATTGAAATGTTTTTGGAGAAGCATATATATGCATTAAAAACATTTTAAAAGTTTTTAGGTATTCCTAAAATACCTATTTTTTTATCCTTGTATTATCAATTTATTTAAAAATATATTTATTTTTCTTTTTATATATCATTCATTATCATGGTATTTGCTTCATAAATTTGTCCCATTGAAACTTGAACTCCTGGGCTCCCTACCTCCTCGCCAACTTAAACTCTTAATCACATGAACTCGAGACCTAGTTATTTATTAATTCAAATATTTTTATAAATATTTGTAAATATTTTTATAATTATTTTAAATTTATTAGCATAAATTTTTATACGTATTTATATATATTTTTTGTAATAATTTTTTTTTATTTATTATCATATCCTATTTTTTAAATTTAATTTTTTAGTTCATGTTCGTTTAAACTAAATGTAAAAATATTTAAAGGAAACAAACCCCAGAGGCAAATTAATATCAGAAAGGCATCCGAGCCCAACGATAACGCTGGAAGTCCTTAAGATCTAATTTGACCCCTCAACTTGTACCGAGGATAATGGACAATCGCCTCCCTGTGATAGAACTGATCTCTCGCTCTGGCTTTTACTGATCGGTTGATCTCGCATTAACTCAACTGCCTGCGTAATCGCACAAAAATGAAAATGATATGCAAAGTAGGGAGGAGAATATTTGTTGCAAAGGCAACGGGAAAGTAAATGGAGGAGCAATAACTCCAGAAGTGTCTCCATCTAATCGCATATGTTGGTTCAAAAATGTACGAACTAAGCAAAGTGTTTGTTCGATGAGATATTATCTTTTCATTCATTTAAGGAATTTGTGGTTCCCAACAACCTCACATGAATGAAAAGTTCGATATCAATACTCCCGTATGCATGAGATGCAGTGCGATTATTTCATGAGAAAACGCTGCATCGTGATAAGTAGTCCGAGACTTTGAACTTTCCTTAGTGAACTTACCTGATTTACCGCCAATCTAGACTTGATGTCTGAATCGTCGACCTTCTCGTAAGCCTTAGACAAATAGAAATCACACAACTACTTTAACAACAAAATTGGTTCTCACCGTTGTGTCTGCTTTGGCTGCGGAACCCACTGTCTCATGAGTGTTTTAGAGAATTCGCCTTGCAATTTCCCTCAATGCGACCCTCACTTCACACTCACATAGGTGATTTATGAACATATAGTTTCAGCAAATCATTAAAAGTTTTGCTTAACCTTCACATGTTATTTATCAGTTTTATCCGGAATGGGTAAAATGTGATTAGACAAGACTCTACACCGTCTCTTCATAACTTAGTTGTCCCTGAACCCAGATCCCGAGATCTCCACCAACTAGGTAGGGTGTCCGCTATGATGACTTGTTTGTAGGCCTTAAACCCATTCCCTCGATGTTTCGGGCAATCATCTCTCTAGTTAGGCCTTTTGTCAATGGATCTCGCAATATTATCTTGACTTCACATAGTCAACGGTGATAATTCCATCAGAAAGAAGTTGTTTTATTGTGTCATGTCTTCGACGTGATGTGTCGAGACTTATACCATTATACATGACATTCCTCGTCTTCCTATCATTAGCTGACCATCACAACGTATACATACACGAAAGACGGCTTGCGCTAATTAGGAATATCTTCCATGAAACTTCAAGCCACTCGCTTTCTTCACCGCTTTATCCAAAGCAATAAATTCGATTCCATAGTGATCGAAGCAATACAAGTTTGTTTGATGATTTCCAAAGGACCGCCGCCCACCAAGTGTGAATATTATTATCCACTGAGCTGATTTTGTGTCTTTAGCGCCTGCTATCCATTTTGCATCACAAGATCCTTCAAGTACCGAATATTCTTGTAATGCAAATAATCTGAGTACACTTTTAAGTAGCCCACAACGTTTCATAGCTTTCCAATGTGATTTTGATTTTCCACTAATCAGAAATCAGATTTTAGCTGCTAACTCACATAAAGCTTGGTATGTCCGCCTAGTATAGTTCACACATACATTAAACTCGTCTATACTAGCATATATACTCATTTTGAGTTTGCTACCTTATTCTAGAAAGATGTAACCAACATCTATCTTAAGTCTTTACTCGTATACCTAGATTCTTGCACTTTCCAAGAATCAAAGCCAATATAAATGGGATTGTGATAAATAATCCTCCAGATGTTCATGGATTTTAACTCTAAAATAACATCAATGTAATTTCAGTATTCTTCTATTTCCTAAATTTACTTACAAGCAAGCATTTGATTTTCTAATAGTCTCACTCACGTCAAGTATAAGCACACGCCCAATATATATTATGTTAAAATGGCAAAGCAATTTTGAGTTTGCTTAACATAGTACATATATATTCGCACTAGCTACTCTTGAACTGCCATTCAACAACATGACTTCGAACTACTTCGCCATTGTTTTGGTGCTTGTTTCCAATCCATAGAGTGACCTGATGCTTCCATACTCTTCGCTTCTTGTCCTGAATGTCGAACCCTTCGTTGTTCAATATATTTCTTCTTCCAAATCTCCTCGTTTAAGAAGGTCAAGCTACATCCATTTGATGGATTTCAAGCTATATACACCACAAGAGTAGCAATTAGCATCCTTATGATGTAATTCTAGTAAATTGTGTGAATAAGTATCAAAATAACAAGACCTTCTTTGTTGCTTTGTACTTTTAATGTGTCAGCTGCATTTATCAATAGCACCATCCGCTCATTTTCCTTGAAAATCATCAACGTAATGCTTATTACTGTGAGGAAGTGGCTTCACCCAATTTTCAGCGTGATGATTCGCCAAAGATGGATTCAACTCACTATTGATAACTTTTCCGTAATCCGGCTTCCTGTAAAGTCACAAATTTTCTGAATGTCCTGAGGCTCATTTTCCAAATGTATACGTTAAAAATCCATGTGTCCAAAGACGGGGAAGTCTTGTCTTTAACTACGTTTAGCTCATCCTCCATTGATCACTACATAAGATTCGAGACCTCTTATTATTATCAATCGCTCTGGCATACTATGTTATATGGAAATATATTTTCAAAGAACGGCGCCCTTGATTCAAATGGATCGTATTACGTTCATATTCTTTGATCTCTCACTGCGGAACAAGAAAAACGGCGCTAAACATGCATTGCTATTATCCAACAAACAACCAGAGTTAAAAACATGTCAAAAAAGTCGAATCCACCTGTTTAGGTTAATGAAAACCACAACTGAGTCAAACATCCCCACTTTGAGATAATTCGTTAGGCATTCTGCCTTTCCATTTCTCATAGGTAGTTTGTTGGGGTTCTTCAGGGGTAATTTCTATTTAAAATAAATTCACCGCTAAAATAGCTTTCCCCCATTAAATTCGTGGTAATCGGAATCTATTCAACAATGATCATTGTTTCCTTTAAAGACCGGTTTTTCCTTTCCGCCACTCCATTAGATTAGCGGTGTATAAGGAGCAGTTATTTGCGTGAATGGATACCAAACTCTGTGCAATTTCTCAAATGGAAATTCATATTCACCTCCTCCACAATTCTTATGATTTTAATTTTCTTGTTCAATCGTAGTTTCAACTTCATTTATAAGTCTAAAAGCATTCAGCCTTATCTTTGCTACTAAGCAAGTAAACATAATAATACCATATAGCTTCATCTACAAAAAGTAATAAAATACTTATTACTAATTTCTCGATCAGATTACTTGTATCGCATATATCCGTGTATTAAATCTTAAAGGTTCCAAACTCTATTATATCATGAGTTAGTAAATAGAAAATTTAGATCCAACATACTTGCTTATATCTCACTTGACAAACTTCGCAACTCCCATATTCATTAATTTCTTTATTGACTTATAGCACGCGTCCTAGTCTATAGCGCCAACATATTTATCACAAATCGATGATCTTGAATTTGAATACTTTCACATGACTTAGCTTAGCTTATACGTGCCGGTGGACTTTGAATTTTTAACATTCACAAGAAGTGATCGACTTTGGATTCAGATCGCCATGCGCTTTTCTTGCTGAGAACACATCTACAGGAAGGGAATGGAATACTGATATCTTCATCAACTTCTCGTCCTGCACTGGACAGTTTAAATAAATACTTTCTCATTGAACAAACTCATGTAAGACCATATCTGGGGATGGGAATTCGCCAATATTTTCTTTGTGAAACTCAATATTCAAATTCTCATGGAGATGAGAGACCGCTATCAATGTCGTTAGAAATATTAGTAGTGGCTAAAAATTTGATGGGTATGGCAAAAGTCTGAAGGCTCTTGCTTTATTTACCATTGACATGGACTTCGAGACTGTCTCATAAAGCCAATTTCTGGGGTATGTCCCTTTCGCCCATTCTATAAACATCGCGCCATAACCACCGGCAAACATCCGTGGTAAGTTTCCCAATACTACCCAAATTTGCGTTTCTCCAAGAGATTTTCCTTAATCGGGAATTTCATGGAAGGAGACTGATTAATGGCAAGCCCCGTTAAACGAAAAACCCCCGATAATGCTCATCTCTATCTCCATCCAAGCAACCAAAAACTCTAATTTCGAACCATTACCACTTTCCCTACCCAAATCCCGTCCGAGGATTTCATGAAACTTCTCATAATATGATGGGATCTCCAGTAGGAGACTGGACTCCAAATGTCCCGAAACCTTCTCCATTGCTTCCTATGAAAACCTAACAAATAATAAATTATCAAAAAGTCAACCGCATATCGTGAACTTAAAGAAACTCATAACGAAATATAAAATAACACAAACAGACACTGGTTTTGCCTAAATGTGACCAGCGTTCAAACAGAATCTAAAGGTGAGGCACTCGCAAAAATACTGAATAAACTTAATAAATATTTTAATGAAAAACTATAGTACAGGAAAAAATGTTTGAGTCAAATTTCCAAATACGCCTTATCGCGCAGCGTGGAAAAAAATATTTGAGTCAATTCATTAAACAACTGCCATCACAAAGATAGAAACTGAGATGTAGCGTAATACTATATTCAAATCAGCCTTCAAAACGAAAAATAACCGCAGCCTTATAGAATTGTTTGTTAAAAAATTTAATAGCGACACAAATAAAACGGTGTTATGAAAAATTAAACAATTTTTTTTTCTTGTAATACCGAATGTGAACAAAAGATTTGAAGAATTTGTAACAGAGAGTATACGAAAATCGCAGGTAAATAATAAAACGAATTAACATAGAATCAAAATATATATATATATATATATAACGAACAGAAGCGTTCGTTCCATAGAAACGAACAGAAACAATACCAGTATATTACGTGAAACAAACAAATAACGCACAAGTATGTTTCCAAGAATATATAATATACCGTATATTCGTAATTTGGTTGAATCATAGTAGCTCTTGTTGAATATATATTACCGTATATATGTTATTTCGTTTATTCACATAAACGAACAGAAACAAACAGAATAAATTCGTGAACCGAAAAATCAGAAACCTAACGTAACTAAATCTGTAAAGAAAAAAATCAGAAATCAGAAACGGTACGTAACTAAATTCCAAAGAAAAAAATCTGTAACCAGGAAACAAAACGTAACTAAATTCGTCTTAAGATTGTAGTTCCCGTGTTCGTTTAAAATTAGAAACAAAAAATATTTAAAGGAAACAAACCTGTAGTACAAACAATGATTAGAAAGCAGATCCGAGCCCAATGATAACGTTGTGTCCTTAAGACGAATTTAGCCCCTCAACTTGTACCGAGGATAATGGACAATCGTCTCCCAGGATAGAACGGATCTCGTTCTCTAAGTGGTACCTACCTAAGATTCGACGAACTCAACTTGCAATCGCACAAAAATGAAAAATGATATGCGCAGGAGGAGTGGTAATATTTGTTATATGTTAAAAATGGGAAAAACAGATATAAATAATCAGAAGTGTCTCACAAACAACATGTCGGTTCAAAAAGCCAGATGAACCAAGAAAGAACTGCTCTGACAGAGAGACACATCTTTTCATTCATTTAAGGAATTTGTGGTTCCCAACAAATTTTTGGTGATTTTAATAGTATAAAAGTATTTTTATATTTATGTATCTTAAGACTTGGGTAAAGTGATAAAAGAGGGGGAATGAAATATGAGATACCTAAATTCGAATCTTTGTAATAACATATTATTACAACATATAATATACAAAGTAAATGGATATTAGAAGAAAATGCATATGGGGCATAACCATACAAAAAACACTAGAGGGTAGAAGCTCTACAACATATTAACCTAACATTCTTGAAAGTTTGAAGGATTATTATTAATACTTGTTGAAACTATGATAGATTTTCTTTAGTCCCCTCTAAAATCAATTGGAGTTAAATTTAGATTGAGATTCCAATGAAATTAATTTTTTACAATATTAGTAGCATATATAATATCCAACTTTAAAAAAAAAAAAACAGAATCTTTTTTTTTTAATTTCTTTTAAAGATATACCTTTCAAAATTTTTTTTAAAGATATATAAATTTAATTTTACTTTTTTTTATCACTACCTCATAAAATTAATTTTTAGTATAAATATATAAAATAAATAAATGAAACGTTATGGGCAGAACTTGAATCATGATCTAATCAACTTTAATTTAATCTAAATAACCCAAATATAATATGATCATATAAATTTGAACATGATATTTAAGAAAATATTGAATTTTAGATTTCAATGGAATGTCTTAGTTTACAAGAAGGGTGGATTCTACATACATCTAGGGAGGCCTAAAATCCTAAATTTTATTGTAGTAAAAGAAAAAAATTACCTAAAAAATCATTATTTTATGACATTGTCCTTCCTAAAAGCAAAATCTTAAACTTTGCCCCTCCACATTGAGTTGATTGTTTTTTTAATTCTGAGTTGGACTCAAATAAGAATCTTTAACCTATCAAAGTTCCCATCATACTTTTTTTTTATCTACTACTCCTTTCATTTTTTATTTCACATTATTGTAGTAGGTAAGGAAACAATGTTCATGGGTGAAACAGGCAACATTATGTGATACAAATTTATACTTTTAGACCCATGAAGATTAATGGTTTGATGAAAAAGGTACACAATTGACGTAGTAAGGGTCAAACTTTATATAATATATAAGTATATATATATATATATATATATATATATATATATATATATATATATATATATATAGAAGTTACCTAAGGTACAACATTAACATCTTAGGTTATTAACTCATATGCAATGCTTGCACCTCATTACTTTAATTGCTTGCACCTCATTGTTATTATGTCATAATTATGAACAAAGATGTCTAATTGCATTTAATGTTCATCTCATCAATTTTGTTAGGGAGTCTTCCTCTACCAGTCCTACATGAGGCTCAATAAATAAAGTGAGTGATATAATTTATGCTCATAATGGACAAACTGCTATCTCTTTCAGGCTTTTTCATTGAAGATTGCAAGTGAACAAGTGCACTTATGATATGATTATGGTACACATGGACAAAAAAATCGCCGATTTCGTCCGAAAAATCGGATTTCGGTGGTGCTGAAAAAGATTTTGGGATAGAAAAATCGGAGAAAAATCGCCAATTTTTCAGATAAAAACCGATTTTTCCTGGAAAAAAAAATTTCTGATTTTTTCCCTGTCTCCAAAAATATGAAAAAATTGCTTATGTGACACCCTCTAATCACCAAGCCATTGATTGCACTTATTATATATAATACAATTTTTTTTATATTCTCTTATTATTTATTTGTTCATAATCCTTTATAATATTTGATTTATTTTTATTTTACATTATAACTTATAATATTTTTAAATCAAATATTAATTTGAACAAAGAAAAAGAAATAAATTAATATCATTTAAAAATTTAAAATTATACTATATAATATTTGAATCTCCTCATTATTTCATATAATATATTTATAATAATAAATAAAAACAAATAAATAATATATCTTAACATAATAATATATGAATAATATATTAAATATAAATATATATTTAATTTAATAATTACTAATCCATTTGATTTTAATCTACCTTAATTAAGATAAGAATCATTTTTCATAATCTATATAATTAAAATATGAAAATTCTAATAACTGAGTATTTCTGTAAAAATATCCATCGATATTTTACCGATATTTCCGGAGTATTTCCGTGAAATTCAATTACCGATATATCCCATTTATCGGGATATTTCATCCTCACTAAGACAAGACCATCACCTTCTCATCTTTATTTTTGAAATAGTCTTTAGTTCTATACCTATATAAAAGGCATTTTCTCATCACCTTTTTTTTTTTCATTTTATTTTTCTTATCTTTAATTTCTTACACGTTGTTATACCTTAATTTCTAGTTTCCTATGCCCATGCACTCATCACCTTAATTTAAGGTAATTCTGTAGTCATGGTTAATATAGTTATTGTATTAATATATTAATTTATGATATTTTATTGTGCCAATGTTGTATGTCTTTTACATAAGGACCAATTACAACATTTACATGATAACGAGAGTTGCATCATAGTGAATAACTTACACTTTTGGTTTCATTTGCCTCATTCCTCAAATTTGATGCCCTTTTTTTAGCTTTATGAAAAATCTTACTACATGTATTTAATCCTAAACTACAAGTTTCCCCATGGTAAACACAATAATGAAGATGACGTTTAATTAATTGTTATATGAGATTAGGAAGCCTTTATTACTCAATATAATGAAGAAAAATATGTTTATTTATGAGAAAATGGATACTAGATCCATTAAATACGTTTCTTTATATTGATAACACCCGATCAAGATCTCTTTTAATTTACTCATTCAGCCGGTTATGACTTGAACCCCCATACCCTTTAGCACGAGATTTTTGTGTTTTGAATGACTCAAGTCAAGAGACAAATGCTAACACTAGCCTACATTGTCACTATTAATAATGAAAATTATATTTAGTTTCCTAAGATTATCGATATATTTTTGGTTTTTTGTAGGAAGTAGCATTCAAAGCTTTAAGCCTAGTTTACTATCATACAATTAAAAATGTTTATTTTAAAAATTCTTTTAATCTTACAAAAAGATAATACATTTTTCCAATATAGGGTTGGTTTAATAAAAGCATTGAGTGACATGACTATTGGTTTTAGGTAACAATCTAGCTTTTTATATGCGTTTATATTATGACAATTGTTTATTCCAACTATAAATCTAAGTAAAAATATTTGTGCAATAATAAAGTTAGTTACTTATCATGAGAAATTCATCATTGAAATTTTCCTGAATCAAGATCATGAACGAGTGGAGTTTTTATCGATGTATAAATATTTATTTGGAATGCAATGTTTGTTCTTAAAAAAAAATCAACACATGGAATTACATTTGTAAATTTTGAAATCATTGTTTCTCATTTATATTCAAAATATATAATCTCAAACTAATAAAAACATCGAGTATAATCAATTGATTGTTTGACTAGTTCAAGTTTCCATGTCTAGAATTCCAACCTTCACTTCTTTAATACTCAATACCTCCATTGATTGTTCTATATATTCTCTCTAATGATTTTTTTTATGGTGTTTCTTATAATACTAAAGTTGAAAAATCTAATAGATACCTGATAGTTGTAAGTCCTTTGTATTTTTTGTTTCAACCTTCATTAAATTCACTTCATACCCATTTTAAATTACATTAATTACTATATTTATTTAATCAATTTGGATACTCATTTCCATGATAATTAAATTCATTTTAGGGTTTCATAATTTCTCACAAGATTATCTATCATGCCTAACATATATGGTAATGTTTAAAAAATGTAAGATATAACGGGTTAATAATTTATTACATGATAACTAAATTGTTTATCTATAAAAAAAAAAAAAAAAAATTCCCACCGCATGTTCAAACTGTTTGAATTTAAAAATTTAAACCGCATGCTGACTTCTTTATCCTTTCTCACAAATTAAGGACTAAACCCACCTAAGAAAAAAAATAAAAAAAAGAAAGAAAATAAGAATAGGTTTATTATTATTGATTTTTGTTTTTTTATCAGTCAAATTTATTCCCTTTAAAAAGAAATAAAGTATAAAAATTTGGGAAAAAAAAATTATATTTGGCGTTTTATATTTTTATTATATCAACACCAAATTCGGTATCATTCTTCTCAAATTTTGACTTAAATAGGGCGCAAGTTTGGTCCATTGACCCAAACCCCAACATAGCTTATATTCTGAAAAAAAAAAAAAAACTTAGAAAGTTCTCAGTGGCTACGCTGTTATGATTTTCTAACAATCAATGTTCTTCTACTGAATTTTTAATTCAAAATTTGACCAAGTTTTTTCATTAACAAAAAAAAAAAAAGATGTTTAATTGAAGTATATTGAGAGAAAATGAAATATAAAATAGGTGAAAAGAATGGAAGAAAAATGAAGCAGAGAGAAACCACTGGTTGGGGGTCATGTAATCCTTTGACCATTTCCCTTTTTCCAAGCGGTTATGTTATGATGGACTACCAAAAGGGGGTGGAACTTACTAAGTTGAAGGGGGCCAACTCCTCAACGGTCATATATTCTAGGATTTCAAATTCAAAATCCGGTCCGCCCATCTGGATTTGAACAAATACGAGCAGTGAGTGGGTTTATTTCATTACTTGGCCGAACTGACACCAGGAATGCACGTGACGAGGTTTTTTGGTCACGTGATAGCCCTCTATTTGAATTCGACCCAGCTTTTCTCCAATTCAGTTTAATTATCGGTCGTCATACATCACCCTGGTTGTCCCATTCTGCCCAATTCAAATAACCAAAGCCCTCCATCTTTCTCTCCTCTCACAGCCGTTTTCTTCAACCTTCTCGTTTCGTCTTCCATTTCCAGGTATGTCATTCCTCATTCAGGCTGAACAAGCCTTCATTTTTCGGATCCACATTCTGCAGCTCACGACTCCTTTCAAATATCATATCTATTCCTTTCTTGTCTGCAGATCTCCGATGGCATTTTGATCTGAACTATTTTATCTACTGTTTCTTTCTATTTTAACCCTAATTTATCATTTTATTACAAATTTTCGGGTTGGAATCCAAGGTTCAAGGTGCAGATGGAAGTTCCTAATGGCGATTAAAATGGGGCCAGGTTAATATAAGACCACTCATTACACCAGAGCTTCTCATTGGATGGGGCAGATTGCATAACAGTGGTTCCTATAGTTTCTACAGGTATGAAGTTTGATTGATAGGAAAACTTAAGATGGGAATAGGAATTGAGATGTTCTTATATAAGGGTTTATTGTTTGGAAAATGGAAAAACTAGAATGTTTTTATTTTTTATTTATTTAATGTGTGTTTTTATTTTGTAATAATAACAATGATTCATAAATAAGAGTCCTATTATCTTTTATCATTAGTCAGTTTTTTGTCTAGCAAAAATAAAAGAATCATTACTCCGTTTGCTGAGACACAAATGAAGGGTTGAATTGATGCTTTCAAGATTAACTTTGTGATTTGATCAGTTTGATCTGTAATTGTTATCGGATGCACCAACAGGTTCAAATTGATCCCATGTAGTTCACATTTGATATTGTTTACGGCAGCACTGGATCTCGATCGCCTGCAATATTTGATGACTGTATTTGTCCACCTTTGATGGATTTTTCCATGGTTACAATGCAACAAATTTTTGCATATGGCCAGCCTTGATATTTATTTAGCTTCGTTTTGCTGGGATTCTTAATTAAATTAAAATTTCATGCTTTGAGCTTTATAGCTGACTCAGCTTTCTTTTGGCATGCAAGACGGGCTCAGGAAAAAACATACACAATGGGAACCAATTATACAGGAGAAGAAGGTGTGGCGGATTATACTAAAAGTTATGGAAAGTGAGATATGCAAGAGGAGGCCATGAAAGACTCCACAGAATTCTTAATTGGAGCATCATTATCGAGGTAACACACAAACTTGTTTTCAGTTTTCATCTTTTTCTCTGTGTGCTCATTTTCTGTGTGGTTTCTGTACTTACATATAATTTCCATAATTGACAGATTTTTGTGAAGAAGTATTTAATTGATTGACCCAAATTCATCAGCAACCCCAAAAAGTGAAGGGGTAAGTTTAATCTAAGCCTACAGGACCAAAGCAAGAAAGTGCCTATACAAATTAGAGAAACAGTAAGTGGGGGCATAACCCTTGCTGGCGTGACAGAAGCAGAAGTTAGGACCAAAGAAGAAATGGCATTATATTTATCACGTGGTTCCACATCTCGAGCTACTGCAAGTACAAATATGAATAGCTTCAATTGGCTGGGTACCTATTTCATTAGAGTTATGAATATGTGTGAATTTTTTAGTGTTTTCTGAACTATTGCAGACGATTTAATTATAATTAGTCCATATCTCCTGGCTTACTTCAGAGTAGCTTTAATTGAAATATTTAAATTGCCCATTGTGCTTATTATTGATAACAATGTTTCCGGTTAATTATGCAAACCTGGCTCAAACTATTCCTGTGTTACCCAGGCACCATTGAAGAATCAGTGTTATGTCATGTTGGACATAATTTTTTGTTCTCCTTAGTCCCGTTAGGATATGAAAATATAGAGATTATGGACCTAAAATAGAAACTTTTAGGAAAGTTGGTAGCCTTAACATGTTAGAGCCATGATAACATAGTGTCCAAATCCTTCCAGCTTAGGTAGCTAAATTAGGTAGTCTAATATGCTAAAAAGTTACTAAGTGGGGAGATCTTAGTGTCAAGTTCAATATCTCCTCCACCCACATCTTTTATTTCCATTTGAAGCAGCCAGCAGGAATCTGAAATCGTCACTGCTTCATGACTGCTGACTATCCCACACTAATATCCCGGGGATTAGTTTGCTCATGGCAGAGTGACTAAACTCTTTTTATATCCCATCCCCAAAGACACTTGTAGAATTTGCTGATATTTCAAACATGTGTCCATGGAGGTCACCATAAATAGGGATGTCTCATTGAGATGCAACAACAAATGAGAATCCACCCTTCTCAATGTGTTATCTGCAATTTTTTCAGCTTCTACATACTCTTGTTGATGAACCTTCTAACACTACACTACCCTCAACCCAAACAAACAACAAACCCCAAACCCATCCACTCCCCATTCATACGAGTATGACTGAACATCAATTTGTATTCTTGAAGTTTTTACTAGTACATACTCTTGTTGAGGATGAACCTTCAAACAATCACACTTACCTCAACCTAAAGAAACAACAAACCCCAACTCCGCTCACCCCCATTCATATGGAGAGTATGGACTGAACAATTTGAAGTTTTTATTTAGGTGTTATAAGTTAACACTCTCTCACACTACTCAACCCAAACAAACAACAAACCCCAACTCCACTCTCACCCCCATTCATACTTAGAGTATGGACTGAACATCAATTTGTATTCTTGAAGTTTTTTATTTAGGCACATACTCTTGTTGAGGATGAACCTTCACCACCCACACTACCTCAACCCAAAGAAACAACAAACCCCAACTCCGCTCACCCCCATTCATATGAGAGTATGGACTGAACATCAATTTGAAGTTTTTTATTTAGGTGTTATAAGTTAAAAAGACGCTGGATGTAATTTGATAGTGTTGACATCAATTTACCCTGACTGTTTGAACAGCTCTTGTAAAATTAACCTGCTGTGATCCATCTTTCATGCAACATATTATTGAAGGCATCCCAGTTTTGAAGGGTTTAAATTTGGCCTTGATTGCACTGAGAATCTTTTTCCCTTTTGACCAAGCACATGCTGTTACTGATCAGGGCTCTCACAAAGTAGCCACGTTGTACATTGTGTGTGCTGGTCAAATGATTGAAGATTGAGTATAAATGTCAATTTGACATCTTATAGTTGAAGGCTACATAACCAAGCACTAAATATTAATATTGATATAGCTCTATGTTGTTGTGATATCCTGCCTTACCAACATATGCATGAGATTTCAGTCTTGGCAACCCTACAATCAAAATAAACTTGAATGATTATCTGTGTGCATACAACAGAACTGTTAGTCTCTGCTCAGGTGTATGATGGCAAAAGGATTCAAAAAATAGAAGTGAGCTCACTTAGTGGCCTCACTAGACAATATGCATTTTGCAAGAAATGACTAACTTAAAAAACTTTCATTTCTTAATGGCCTTATAATGAATTAAGTCTGAGTTCTCTAACTGAAGCTGAGGTCATTAAATAGTTACCAGACAAGGATCATTTTGCAAGATATAACTAAATTATAAAATTTTCATTTATTAGTCTCAAATGAATTAGGTAGGTATGAAGTTCCCTGTCTGAAGATGAGGATCATATTATAATGTCTATATTTTCTTCTTGTAGTTTCATTACTTAATGGGAAAATTTAGTTTGGGTCCTAACTGATTCTTATCAAAAATGATAAAGATTGATTTTCATCTATTACATGAACCACCCCAGTCATCAACAGCACCAACATACTATTGAAGTAATGTTTGTTTTCTGAAGTTTTCTTATCATGAACAATTAGCAGCCTGTTTTGTTCGATACTTATATTAATCTATTGGTTTGGCTCAACCAATCTATCCCAGGTTCCAGTTTAATCTAGTTTTAGAAAACTCATGTTAAACATCTTCTGAAGTTGATCTGTATTCATCTCATATAAAAGAGTGTTTCTTTGCTCTTAATTCAGTCCAACAAAGTTGTCCTTTCATATACCTCTTATCCATTTTTGTTCTCATCTGTATCTTCCTTCTTTAAAAGCTGGTTTTCTCATGACCAGATTATCTTTTTCTTTTTAGATATTATACTACATTTTCAGTTTTTCTAACTGGGTTCTCATTATGTTTCAGTCGCTCGCATGCCATTTTCACAATATCAATGGAGCAAAAGAAAATTGCTCATGTTGGAGTAAGTAGTGATGATGTAGGAGATGATATCCTTTGTGCAAAATTCCATTTAGTGGATCTTGCTGGTTCTGAACGAGCAAAACGGACAGGTGCTGATGGGATGCGATTTAAAGAAGGTATTAATTTCATAAAATTTCTAGTTTGAGAGTGGAATGGTGGCAAGAGGAACACAGTCAAAATTTTCTACTTCTGTTGTTCCAAATATGATGATTAGTGTTCCAAGTTTCTTCGCTCAGCTTTCAACTTTGAAATGCCAAGTGTTAAGTGGTTTATTATTATTGTTGTTGTTGTAGTTTTATCTTTATTTTTTGCTTTTTAATAAAATGCTAAGTTGTTTTCTGATGGTGTACACATGATCAAGGAATTCATATCAATAAGGGATTGCTTGCTCTTGGCAACGTGATAAGTGCCTTGGGAGATGAAAGGAAGGTTAAGGAGGCCATGTTCCACGTGATAGCAAGTTGACACGCCTATTACAGGCAAGATAACTGCATTTTTTTTTCTCTATTTGCATTGGATTTTGTAGTGGATCATTTCTAAATTATGTTATCCATAGAGACTATGGCTAATTTGAGAAAAACTTTAAATATCTTGTCCATCTATTCAAATGACTAGTCATAGCTGCACCTGATTTTTTCTCAAAAGATATGAATTGGCATGCACTTCACATTTTAAACCCAGACTTTTTATAAGAATGTAATAAATGATTTGAAGAAGAATATGATCCATGAATCATAATTTATGAAGGATTCAAGTTTTAACCCTGAGAACTTGAATCAAGTGGTACATGGTTAGAGGGGTTATGGAAGGTTTTAGGTATACACACACATGGCAAGCATACAAATATCAAAAAAAAAAAAAATGATTCAAGGTTTGAACTCTAAGAGGTTGTTTTTGTCTCTTGTGAGATGAAGTAATGATTCATACTACTATAATAACCCAATTTAAAGGTGTAGTGCATGATTCATACTACTATAATAACCCAATTTAAAGGTGTAGCACGAAGAAGTCACCATAAGCAATCATGGAGTATATAGATACACCTATCACAATAAAATTGTTCAAGGTTTAAACTTTAAGAGGTTGTTTTTGTGTTTTGTGAAGATTTAGTGTAACTCACACTTCTATAATACCGAATCTTAATGTGTAGCATGGAGAGGTCACCCCATAAGCAACATTGAGAGATGATTTCATAATTACGAAATGATTCAAGGTTTAAACTCTTAGAGATTGATTTTTTTTGTCTTGTGGAGATTTAGTGCACTTCTCATACAACTATAATATTCAATTTTTTAAGGTGTAACACAGAGAGGTCACCATAAGCACCATGGGGAGATTATATTTCATAATTTATGAAATTATTCGAGGTTTAAACTCTTAAAGGTTGTTTTTGTGTCTTGCGGAGATTTAGTGCACATTTCATGCCACTATAATATCCAATTTTAAGTTGTGACATGGAGAATCACCATAAGCACCAAAGAAAATGCTAATATCATTTATGGAAAATTAGAGGAACAAACACAGAATTCCTCTATATGTTTCAAAAGACAAAATTTTCAGATACTTATTTTGGGAGTTTGATGTTCTAGGATTCTCTTGGAGGAAACAGCAAAACTGTCATGATTGGTAAGTAAATAACTGTCCTCATCATCTTCAGCCTGTATGAAACATTTTGGAACTACATAAGACATCTCATATTGTTCCTTTCATGACTTTTTCTAAATGTACAAATACAGCTTGTGTTAGTCCTGCTGATACAAATGCGGAAGAAACCTTAAACACTTTAAAGTATGCAAATCGTGCTCGAAATATTCAAAACAAGGCAGTTGTAAGTTTCATTTTCATAATTTTTTATTATTGTTATTACTATTATTTTATGGTGTTGCCTCCCATTAATTTTTCCTGCTTGTAGATCAACCGTGATCCAGTGGCAGCTCAAGTGCAAAGAATGCGGAGTCAAATTGAGCAATTGCAGTCTGAGCTCATTTATTATCGCGGAGATGCTGGTGCTCCATTTGAGGAACTCAGGTACTATAAGTGAAAGAATGGTTACTATGAACCTCTTTTCTGTTAATCTTAGGATGATGAATCTATTTCCTTTTTCTTTTTCTCTCTAGATTCTCAAGTACAAGGTTTCTTTGCTTGAAGAGAGCAATGCTGAGCTACGAAGGAGCTTCGCAGCGTCGAATCACCAGTGATCATTTAACACAACGTGCTCTTGATGCTCAGGTTTGTTTCATTTTTTTCTACTGTTATTAACTGCTCTCATAAGATTCTCAAAACGTTTTTGATGTGTTGTTACAAATGATCTCACTCATGGATTGAATATTTTAGGTTGAAAAAGACAAACTAATTATGAAAATTGAATCAGTCAGAAATGGGAAATCTTGGGATGAGATGGACTCTGATTCAGATCAGGTTTGAGTAAATTGGTTCATTGCATGGCTTGTTCAGCGAATGCATGTATTGCAACATTTTGATTAATATGTTTTTTCCTGACATAATTTTACATACTATTTTTTCCAGAATTTTAGTCTCACAAAATCCTAAAATCCAAAATCCAGAGTTAGAAAGAATTGTTGCACCTGCAAAGTTTGAATAGCTCAAAACATAGTGATTTTGTTGTTGGATGGCACTAATTGGATGATGATAGTCTTCGTGCTTAAAAATGCATATTTTGTAGCCTTAATGAACTTTCATCAGCTTGTGATACAAAGGGCGCGGATAGCTCAAGTAAGATACAAGGAACTCTTTTTTTATGTCCACTAATTTATCTACTTCTTTTATTTTGCTTGGTTTTTTTCTAGAAAATTCATAGTTTTAGGTGGGGCTTGCCCTGTAGGGGGTGGTTAGGTGTAAGAAGATATAAGATCAATCTTTCTACATTCTGCATTATGAGAGTTTTGGTCTTGACTTATTAATTTTCCAGCTTGATATCTACTAACTTAAAATTTAAGTATATTGGTAACTGCTTATCCAGGTGAGATAGAAGATGACAGTTGTTATGTTGACACTTCCCTTCAAGAAAAATTAGGACAGGGAGCTCAAAGAGCTGGACAAAAGACTTGAACAAAAGAGGTAAGTCAAAAATGGATGCTGACCTTTTGAATATCACAACCTTTAGTTGGCTGAGAATTCTGTTTTGATTTAGAAATTGAAGAAAGTTTCTTCCAAATTTTCATTTGGGCTTAAGTGGGATTGTGTAGAATAGGTTGGCTGAAAAGATTCTCGAACTACAAACCAGGGAGCAAATATTTTGGATAATGAAATGAACTTAAAATTCAAATAGACTAACTTTTATAACTATTCATTATATAATGGAGAAAGTACTAACCCTAATGGCTGTAAGAGCAATGTCATGGGTATGGAAGTCCTTTAAGAGGAGTTCCTATTATTCAAGGAAACACAAAGGTATAATTTCCAGTATCCATTTCGCTTCCAGTTATACGGGTGTTGTATGTTTTGCATTCTCTTCTATTTTGGTTCCTTTGTTCACTTCAAACTTATTTCATTGTTTAAGGCTGAAATGAAGCGGTTTACAAGTGGTGATACATCAGTTCTTAAACTACATTATGAGAAGAAACTTTTGGAATTGGAACAAGAAAAGAAATCTTTGCAGGTAATTGCTCTGTTCATCATATTTATTATGTGAGCTAAGGTTATCACCTAACTATTGCTTTTATTCTTTGTCAATTGTTAAAGAGATTGGAGGAGCTGAGGCATGACCTAAAATATTTCTTCGACTTCCGATGATGGTGCCCAAAAACTAAAGGAAGAATACCTTCAAAATTGAACGTGTTAGAAACACATGAACTGAATTTCTTGCTCCTTCAATGGTAATTTGGCGACCTTATGAATTATATTCTGCATTGTAGGTTTCAGAGTTGAAGAAGAAACAAGATGCCCAATCTCAACTCTAAGACAAAAGCAAAGAGTGATGAGGCCGCAAATCGGCTACGCGATGAGATCTCGCAGAATCAAACCCAAAAGGTTCTATTTTAATACCGATGAAAATTGTTCACTTGCAAATGAAAATCAATTTTCTCAAACCATCACTGCTATCTTTTATCTAGGTTCCACCTGCAATATAAGATCAAAGCAAGAACTGAGCAGCTTTAGGTTATGGAAGGCATCACTTAAAAGAAGTCACATGCGATTATAAAATATATTTTACACCGTGGAAGAAAGAAAAGGTAGAACTTAATTGTTATTATGTTCACTAAACTACTACATTATATATTGACTTATATATATATACATGTTCAAGTGGGACCCACAATATAGTAAGAATAAAAGGAAAGGGAAATAATTGTACAATATCTAACATTCCCCTCAAGCCGGAGCATATATGTCATACGCACTGCCTTGCTATAAATGTATTTAATCTAGGACTCCTCTCGAGAGATTTAGTAAAGATGTTCAGCTAGTTGATCAGTCGGTCTGATAAAACTAGTAGCCACACATCCCGATGCGATCTTCTTCTAATGAAGCGAGTCAACTTCAATGTGTTTGGTCATTTCATGGAAGATCATCCGTGATGCAATATGCAAAGTAGCCCGGTTATCGGGCGTATGAGCTTCATTTGTTCATCATTTCCAATCTCAACTCCTGCTAGAGAAGGTGTCTTAGCCATATTGAAAGTTCACATGTTGCCGTAGTCATAGCCCGACACTCTGGGCTTTTAGCTTATACCTGCCACTACATGTTGTTTCTTACTCTTCTAGGATATCTGGCCACCAAAGAAAACATAGTACCCTAAAGTGGAACGTCTATTTGTAGGTGAACCAGCCCAATTTGCATCTTTGTAACCAACAACCTAGGTATGACCTCTATTCTCGTGACAACAATACCCGTCATACTTTTGATATATCGAAGAAAGCGGATTACAACATCTGACTGTAGGAATTGACTAACAACACTCACAGGAAAAGAAATGTCTAGCCATGTAATGGTGAGGTAGTTCAGTTTACCTACAAGTCGTCGATATCTCCCAGGAATCTATTAAGATCCTGGTACAAGTTTGACATTAGGATCCATAGGAGTGTCTATCGGTTTACAGTCTAACATACCGGTTTCTTCCAAGATGTTCAAAGCATAATTGGTCGAAAGGACTACACCGTGAATCGATTGAGCTATCTCACCTCTAGAAAGACTCAGCTCCTCATGTCTTTAGTCCGGTAAAGTGTGTGAAAAGGTGTTGCTTTAGCCAGAATACCATTCTCATCACCGCCTCATAATGACGATGTCAGTCCACATAAACAACCGTGATAAATACATAATCGCTTCCAAAGAGTTATGATGATAAAAACTAAATGGTTCACAGATCGCTAAGCATGCCAAATTCTTGAATAACAGAATTAAAATGGCCAAACCATGCTCATGAGATCGTTGCTTAAGCCATATAGAGAACGGCGTAATCCCACACTAAACCGTGACTTCCTAAGCAACAAAACCAGTGGTCGCCCATATAACTTCCTAAGAAGATCACCTGTTTAAGGAAAACATTTTTATTATCCAACCGATAAAGAGGCCAAGAAACACAGCAAACCTATGGAGAGAGACTGACAGGGCAATCTTGGCGATGTGGGGAGAATGTGCTCACCATAATTAACCATAAACCCGGGGGAAGATATCCTTTAAGCACCAACCACTTAAGGCGATCAACCTCGACTATCGTGACTCAACCTTAATCCAGAAACCAACACAACCAATCGAACTTTACCAAAGGGTAAAACAACAAGATCCCAGTGCTCCGGAGCAGAGCAAATCATTTCATCTACCACCGTCGTCACTAAATGATGGAAAGAGTCTCTACTGGTGTTCTTAGAAAGAGAAACAGAGGATATAAATTAAAAACAAATGCAGAGTGTAGTGAAGATAATCGATGGTAACCCCTAAAAAATTAAATGGGATGAGGATTGCTAGTAGATCAACACTTCTTCCGAAGAGCAATGGTAAGTTATCGCCAAGAGGCAGAGCCTGGGTAGGGAGGTCAAGGGGATAGGAAGTGAGTCGCCAGGGCCTTAGCATGGGAGAACAAACTAACAGTTGACGACGATGATAAACCCGGGAGTGGTCGAAGGTACACCTCAAATTTAGGGGCGGGGAGATGACGGAAGGGGTAAGACTTCAGTGACAGGAAGAGACTTGGAGGAGGAGAAGAAAGCAAGAGTCCTTAAAGAAAGGTGACATTAACAGAGAGAAAGTATCGATGAGTCTAAGGGGAACAACAACGATAACCCTTCTGAAGTCAGGGGTAGCCCAAGAAGATGCATTTCGTGGCTTTGGCAAAAGTCATTCTGGTCTCCGAGTGAGAAAATGAACAGCAAGTACAATTAAAGACACGAGAGGAAGGGAATTAAAGTGGTTGGTTAGGAAAGTAAGAATGAGGAATATGGATCACGAATACACAAGTGAGAGCATACACGACCAACAATAATCCATGATAATCCCCCCAAAACGAAAAGGAACATGATAATGGAGGAGAGTACAATTTGTCTCAATAAGATGACGATTCCGACGCTCAACTACCCATTTTGTCGAGGAGTATGAGCGAAGACTGATGAAGGATCCGGCTGGGACATAAATGACGTAGCGGGTAAGACTTCATGAATGTGAAGAGACTCGAGGAGAGTAAGAAAGCAGTCCTTAGCGTGAGATCGCAGAGAGAAGTACCATGAGTCCGAGGAATAACAACGATAACCCCCAAAGCCTGAGTGTACTTCCAAGAAGATGCATTCAGGGCTTCGAAAAAGTCTGTCTTGTACCGGGAGTGAGAATATGAACAAAGCAAGTACAATCAAAGACACGAGGAGGAAGGAAATAAAGTGGTTGGTTAGGGAAAATAAGTGAATGAGGAATATGATCACGTAAATACGTATGAGGCATACGACAATCAAATAAATAAATAAACCAGAGAATCCCCCAAACGAAAAGCGAAACACATGATAATGGAGGAGTATGAGGAGTATGAGGAGGCGAGGGACAAGACAAGAAGATCGATGAAGGATCCTATGTTAACATAAATGAAATGGTATGTAGAAATTGTCTGGCATTGTCACCACGTAGAACACACGGAATATAAATATTGAATCGTCGACTTTAAACATAAAATTTTTGGAAAATAGAATATAACTCAAATGATTTTCATTAAAATAACCTAGTACACTCCAGAATAGTCATAAATGAAAGTGACAAAACACTGAATCCTGCAAGTAGATGCCATCCGACAAGGATCCTAAACACGTATGGACAAGTTCAAAAGGAGACTTAGCGTATTATTCAAACGCTGGGGAACTAGACACGTAGTATGCGCCCTTGGCCAGCCAGACTCAAAAGTGAGACAAAGTGGAAAACTGAGCACAACACCATTTTTTAAAACTAGAAATACTAGACATCCAATGACCGTGACTATATATATGCATCAAATGGAAATGCAAGAATTAGAGAGATGATTTCGAGGTGAGGCGATAGAGGCCTTGAGACTCACGTCCGATGCCAATTGTCTTCCTCGTACTCTTGTCCTGCAAGGTTAAAAATTTATCAGAAAATATAATGGAGCAATTAAGAGTACGAGTGATTTTGCTAAAGGAAATAAGGATTAAGGAATGTGGCGAGAAGTAAGGTATGAGAGGATGTTCCAACCACTTGAAGCCACGCTTGAGAACCACAGCTGGTCAGCAAGCAAAGATAGCGAGTGAAGAGAAGATGATGATGCACGCGATATGCATCGTGCCAGGTCAGAAACCAGGGTCCAAGAGAAATGTATGAGTGGCGGCAGCAGGTGGCCACGGCCCGGGCAATAGAAGCAACATGTCGACTGGTGCCTGATAGCGATGATAGTCCTCACTGCTGCCGGGAATACCAGATAGGGAGAGTCTCAGAGTCCCGCTATTGAGAATCGTAATCGATGACCGGGCCAATGGGAATGGGAGGCCGCCCAGCAACGAGAACAAACAATCACGAAAGGAATGCCCTGATGGTAATAGGTTGCGCCATCATGGCCTCTCGTGCTAGTTCGAGTTTAACACAAGAACTCAAGGCTGGTCAGGATGGCAAACCGGCGGAGGATACGCAGGAGGCGAGGAAACATATCATCTGGGCGACGGACTGATGGATTGCCAAGAACTGATCTCGAACTGGCCTCAAGATCCACTTAGCTACTAAGAGTAGGGACCATGAAGAACTATCAATCATTGATCTTCAAACATCACTAGTAAGAGACATTAGTAAACGTTAACTCCTCCCAAGAGATAATCAGTCAGATGAACAGATAAATCCATGTCTTGTTGTCGGATATCGACAACAGCAGGCTTCATCTTACAAAGGCGCCGATATCATTCGTGGTATGTGACTTTCTTTTTGCCTTGATCCCAAAACGAAACATGCCTGTAAGCCCGCGTGAAGTAAAATTTTGATCAACCACTACCCTAATACGCTACATAATCAGGCATCTATTTTCTTCCACGCACCTTGTCAAATAGTAACATCTCCGGCAATAAGATGATCCTCATAACCCTTGTCCTCTGAACCAGTTCCACGTAACACCAAGAAAGATAATTTAATACCAATCAATTTTTCGATGTAGATAGTAGAGAGATCTGCAGATATTAACGATATAAAAATAAGATTTTTAGTCGCCATCCACTTAATCGAGATCGAATCATGCCGATTGGAAGAGAGACTTAATAGAGGGTGATTCACTGATGGAACTGAGGATAAAACAGCAAGACCAAACTCTCGAGAAGAGCTACCACAGGTGCGCGAGCCGAAATCGCCAAAAGGTAGAGAAGGAAGGCTCCTGTGGAGGACCACCAAGAGGGATGGATTGGCAAAGACGGCGCTTTGACGAGCCTACATGGAATCTCGGCACCCAGTGGGTCACGCACGGCCAGCGTGGAACCTCGCCGTCGGAGGAAGAGCGCATGGTGGAGCGATGACCGCCCTACAGGATTCCACGACGCAGATCTAAGATCGCGGCGCCGAATCGAGGCCCGAAAGTCACCTGGGTACCGCAATGCGGAGGGTTCGAAGGAGAACAAAGGACCTAAGGAAACACTGGCCACCGAAAAAGAAACAAGCCTTTCCTCCTCGGGCTTGACACATGTAGAAGAGAGAAAATGAGAATCTGAATTTTTATTATTTTCAACAACCACTACATTACATATTGACTGTATATTTTATACATGCTCATGGACCCACAATATAGTAAGAAATAAAAGGAAAGTGGAAAAATAACAAAAGTATTAATATCTAACATACACTTTCCCAGATTCATCATATATGTTTGATCCATGGTCGCATAAAATTTTGAGGTACAATTGTTTAAAGAAAATCATTTTAAAGAAAAAATTTTAGTTAGTTTGTTTGCTCATTAAAAATTGAGAATATATATATAGTCCAAGGGAATCTCTTTATAGTTCAGATTAATCAGTATATTTCAATTATCAATCAACTCCTGGTATTGGGTAAATCGCCAAATGTATGATGTGATATGTTATATTATTATTTACTTATTTATAATTCGAATATTTTCACTGGTACTTATATTATTTATATATGTTCGATGAAGATATGATGATCTCAATTCATTTGAGTATGTTTTTAATCAATTACCTTTGCTACTTGATTTGAACCATAGCTTTTTTGTCAAGTAAAGCAACAACAGAATGATGGTTAGAAAAAGGAAAATAAAAGTTTTAACCCAAATTCCGCCCGCCTCTTTCAAGTCTACTTCCTTAAGATATATGACTCATCCCTGACTTTACAGTGTCAAGCGCTTTGCCCCTTGTTCCTCTGGAATTGACCAATGTTTTCCTTCCTCGAGTAATTTCTTTGGTTCATTATGCTAAACAAATAAAAATGTTAAAGGTGTGGAGATTCACTTAAACCCAAATCCTGTAGGCTTGATCTTTGGGAGAGCTGTCAAGCGAATATGGTATTAGAGCTCAGTTTGGCAGTGAGGTCTCGGGGTTCGAAACAATTCTCCGTAATGTATTCTCTATTTGTTGATATGAAAGTCCATGGAGAACTCTATTAGAATTTATTAACTCTTATCCACATAGATGTGGGCAAGATTTTAAGTGGTTATAAGATGCGATATTCATAAAACCCAAATCCAAAAGCTGAGTTTTTTAGAAGCTTGGTTGTTTATAAACAAAAAATAACTCTAATATTGCCATAAACTCTCGCTTACTGCTGGGGTTGTTAAAGACACGATATTCATATTAAACCAAACTTAAAAAGCTAGAGCTTTTAGAAAGTCACTATTATTTAATGCAAATGAACTAATATTATAAACTCTCACATTGTCCACAAGACACTTTTATGAAGGCAAAATGAAATCACTGGAGTACATTAGGACATCCATGAAGAAAAAGGAAAAGAGGAAGAAAGCCTGATCAACAAAAAGAAGCCAATATAAAATTCATTATTAGATTTAGTGAACAGGAAATGATTTGATAAGATAAATAGGTTGAGATTATGAAGCTTAGTTTATTACTGACTAAATTGTCTTATACCCAGAAAAAGAAAAGTAAGATGACTTTGTTACTGCAATTTAAATTAAATATTCTCAGCTTTTCCTCTAGTTTGAATAAATTGTAGTCCTCCTAGTAAGAGAACCAGTTTTGTGAATATTGAGAGATCTTCAAAAGTTCTCTCTCATTGAATGCTAGGTTTATATTTATAATCTTGTGCTGTTAAAAATCTAGTGGTTCTTGTTTGTCTAGTTTTCTTGTGTGAATGCAATAAATTCACTTTGTCAGTTATTTTATTTTTCTATTAATAATAAGAAAGGAGTAAGAGAACTGAGTAAGAGATGCAGTTCACAGCTTTTAAACCAGAGGCAAAAGATGGCGAATTAACGCCCTAAGCTATTATTTATCTGGTTTGAAGGAGATTTCTCATTTTCATATTTTTCTTATGTCAGGTTTTGCAACGAAAATCTAGAAGCAGTTTTGGCAACAAAGAGGCAAAGGAACTATTAACTAAAGTTTGTCACTGGAATAAGACTGTGCAAGGGAAGATGTTACTGCTTGTTTACTGAAACCCATAAGATGTATTCATCGGTGCAAGGAGAGCAGTACTTCATGTTGTTCAACATTTACTGAACTGTTCATAATCATTATATTTTTTTTACTAATAGTGCTAATGGAAACAACCTGTATGTTCAGGTATGCTACCTAATTAGGAGAGGATTGACTTGTGTGTTTATGGAGACTGCAGCTATGTTTGTGTACATGTCTTTTCCTGTGCTCTGAGATGAGGATTGGGCTAGCATTTCAGCATATCTTCTTGTTTGGTTGTTCGTCTAATAGACGGTTAAGAATTACAGGGTTGAAAGTTTCAACATAATTTACTAACACATTATTTTATATTGAGAAGGCCCTGATGCAGGCGATTGAGCATGAGTTTGGGGTTACCGTACGGGTGCATGAAGTGCGTTCTAATAAGAGTATGCCAAATAAGAGTGGGCATTTAGAATTTTTTTCTTTTGACAGAAGAAATCAACTTGAAATCTTAAACTGCTTTGAAATGGCCTCTGTTTTATTATTATTATTATTCTGGATTTTTTAATGTTAGCAGAATTTGCATCATTTTCCACACACCTGTTGCTCTTAAATATATAATCTCTCACCCTATCCTGGTTTTTTCAAAAAATTATTAGGAGAAACTGATTTTTCTTTTATATTCTCACATTTTAATTTTCATAATGTTGGTCAAATGTCATATATTGATTCAAAGGCAAAGCCATTATAATTTGATTCTGATGTACATCAGATTATTTTATGTGGTATCTCTTTCCCCATGTCTCACTAGCAACTGATAAAAATGTCAAAGAGTTTATGCCGATTTATTTGAGACGAAGTTTCAGGAAAATCAGAGGCAAAATCAACAAACCGAGTTAATAAATAAAGAAAAAATAGGGGATGATGTTTTGATTTAAGTGGGCTTTAGTTGATGGAGGATGATTCAAAGTTAAAAATTGGGTCTTTAGCGAATTTCATCCTCGACGCTGGCATAAAATGCTTGAAGTTGTTCTTCATCTCTTCCATCAGTCTGACCCATTATCATATCTTTTAAGTTTCGATTAACTCACATTAGGTGAATTTTTCAATGCAACGATTTGGCTTACTTCGAGCACAAGTATGTACATAACGGTTTAAAATTTGAACCTCAATGCATATATTTAAAATTTGAAAATATGCATGGCGAAAAGCTTATGGAAAATAATCTATTTAGTCTTTAATGGTACATAATGGTTGTTTAAGCGTATCTTCTGCCAATTGTAGGAGGGCTAGGGATGGCCAAAGAGGTTGCAAAACTGAAGAAGAAGCAGATATGCTGAAGCGAAAAGATTTTGGGTGGTGAAATTTGTTGCTGAAAGTTCCCTACTGCTAGTTTGTACTGCTTTTTGCAATTATTATTTTCCTGCCAATAGTTAGTGAACAACATTTTCTGGCTGAATTGCAGAGTTTCTGAGACAATGTCTCCTGGTGCGAGAAATTCTAGGATTTTTGCTCTTGAGAACATGCTCTCTACATCATCTAGCACTCTGGTTTCTATGGCATCAACATTTATCAGAAGCAGAAGAGCTATGAACGGATATTTAGCGGCAGGGGACGCTGGAACCAAGTTCGATCTCTCGCTGAAGCAAAAATACAGATGAATTATCATTCTAACTTAGCATCCTCATCATGTATTAATTGTGTCTTTGGGACTTCTGGCTGGGGAGGTGTTGTGTGTATTTTACCATCTCATCCATCTTGCTATTTGCATTTTCGTTCATTGGTGCTTTTGCTTCAGCCTCTGTTTTTCTTGACTTGGCTCATGGCAGTACCCTTTTTAATTCTTTCCTTTTAGTTCAAAATTGAACATTGTTGCTTCACCTTCGCATTTATTTTTATTCTTGAGTGACCTATCCCCCAAAAACTTATATTGTTGAGTGAGAAGTTAGTGCATTCTTGTTACGCCTTAACTGTATGTCATTTTTTCTTTAAAATATGTTAATTGATATCAATGTTCTCTGTTTCTTTCTTCTTCTATTTCTCTCTTTCTTTCTTTCTTTATTTCTTCATTTTTTTTTCTTTTGGAGGTTGAAAGTAGACAATAAGTGGATTTGAGATAAACTAATTAAATTTGTTCTTCATGGTCTGTGGGTGTAAGTTATGGATAAAGAACTCGACAGCAGGGAGAGATTCAGAAATAAGAGACTTAAAGAAAAAGCAAGTCGTTTTTAGTGGCTTGCTAGACAACTGGAAATACAAAAGGCCGAACTTCTTCATCGCGAAAAGCTACAGGTTGGTTAATTTGGGTATATCACATCGATGATAGTGGCCTAATCATAACCATTTATTGAAAAATGAAGTTTCTGATGATAAACAGAATCCTGGTTAACCATCTTGTCGCTGCTGGGTCAGTCAATGGTCAGTTTGGAGGAAAATCTGGCCAAGTTTAATTAGTATCTGAAACATTCTATGAATATTTTTTTATGCCTGAATTTTGTCTCCACAACTTGAACTTAGAACCTCCCACAAATACTCTCCATTATTCCTCTACCGAGTTAGGCTTGAAGGAAAAATTGTTTCTAGATAATTTTTTATGGGCACATTTTTTCGCCTTGTATCTGAAACCTCCCACAAACCTTTTCATTCCTTTTCCACTTGAGTCAAGGGGTTCCAGTTTAATATCTCAAACATAATCTTTTATGAATATTTATTTAAAGTTTATCTTGTGATCATTAAAACCTTGATATGTTCTGTTATTATATTAAAGTTATCAGATTCCACAAGAATGATAACAGGTATTGAACGAATGCAAAAATATTCATGCACTTTTCTAAACTAATTGTTTACTCTGGTTTTTATTATTTCTCACAGAAATTAGCTTTGAAGAAGCAGGACATGGAAAATGGAGGTCGGAAATATGATTTTCGAGAGGTATTCTTTGCTCTCCTTTCCTTTAAACATTCATTCACCACAGTTGCAGAAGTAATTACATGAACAAGTGAGCTAAATTTTCAAGACTCTCCAGAAACCATTTAAGGTTCTCTATTTAAGTTACTATGACTGTTCCTCATCTAGGGACCCCGGCGTCTGTGATTTTAATGGAGGACATGGATACATCTGAATCAGACGGCCATAGCACAGACGACACTGCTGATGATGACTGGGTGGAATCAGGGAAAAGGCCAAGGAAGAAAAGGAACTCTAAAACAGGAGGTCAATCACGTGTAGGATCAGATACCAGCTGTTCTGATAATTTGATAACAGAAAATCCAGGAACATGTTGCTCTTGTAGTAAATCATCTTTCTGTAAACTAAAGAAATGCGTGTGTCGTGCTGCTGGAGGCACTTGTGGGGATTCATGCAGCTGTGCGCCTAGTAAGTGCTCTAATAGAGAAACAATTAAGGTTAAAGAGTTGGATAACTTCCCAGAATTGGCGGTTCAAGACACTGATGATACACAGAAGTATCATCAACTTGCTTCTCATGGTGCTATGCTCCTCCAAATGCATTAGTTGCTGAGCCTGCAGATGCAAATGATGAATCCAGGCAGCCTTTTATCCGAAATTGGGAACAAATGGTATGTTTCTTTCCTTTCCTTTATGGTATAAAGTGGTTTAGAAGTTATGTGATGATTATTGCTGCTCTTTTGCTGGCAATCGAATG
The DNA here is from genome assembly GCA_016808115.1 of Tetrastigma voinierianum. Classification (NCBI taxonomy): domain Eukaryota; kingdom Viridiplantae; phylum Streptophyta; class Magnoliopsida; order Vitales; family Vitaceae; genus Tetrastigma; species Tetrastigma voinierianum. Next base: position 1,169,240 of record JAEQBH010001615.1, read on the forward strand.
TGCAGTATATAAGGGTCTATTTGGTTACAGTTTTTGAGAACCATTCTTTTGTTCTGAAAAACAAGAGAAACATATAGATTACACGTTTAATTCTCATTGTATTTTTTTGTTCTCAAAAACAGATAGAACACAGAAACAGTTTTCAGGTTTATTTGTGTTTTCAAATCTGTTTTTAAGAACACTTTAAAAAAAGAGAACCAACAGGCCCTAAATTCCGCCCCATGCAATCATCTTATTACTTCCAGTATATTGTTATTCCTGTGTATCCTTTCTTTTGGGTCTATTTTCCCAGCCTTCCGAATAAACTCTCCTGGTGTGGTAACGGAAAATTTTTTAAATGACTGGTAGACTAAAGCAAAGGCCAATCAAAGAAAGAAATGGAGAAAATCAGTAATTCAGCTAGTTCCTGTGGGGCCCCCACCTTCATCACAGCCAGAGAACATCAGCCGGCGGCCCTAAGAAGGCAGAGAACAATGCACCAGTTGAGGCAGACAGTCCTCTTGAAGTTACCCAGGGCCATGAGATCGGCAGCAACAAATGGCAACAACCCTTTTAGAGTTAGGAATTCAGATCAGCCAGAGGATTCATCAGCAGCACAAAACAAGGAAGCTGTTGTTGCTCCTCCAGTCTCAAGAAGTCCAGTCCGGCAGGCAAGAGCATCGGATGAGAAAGAGAACTATGGTCCTTAACTTAAAAAAAAAAGGTTATCTTGTTCCTCATCCTTGGAAATAAAATACTAACAGTCTGGGTTCGTTCCCACCGTCCCCGCAAAAAAAGAAAGTAAAAATGAAACAAGATCTCGTGGTGGATTTGTAGAGAGCAGGGGATCTAACAGATGTGGAAGTTTGTGTGTAAATGGTGAGGATTCGATCAACTCGTCTCTCTATATAGGGTTTTTTTGTGATTAGCCAAACAATCAGATCCCGGTAGTTATGGTGGGATGATCCAAATTTTGCTGACAATAGTTGATTCTAATGTTGCCTTGTCCATTTTCTTCAGTGTACCATTTAATGCCGTTGGGAATTGTAATTCGATTTTTTCTGCCTCTATTGCATTGCCTTACATCTACCAAGTTAAGAAATCACTGTTTTGGCAAATTGTAATAGCAATTTGCGTAAAAATATAAGTACAAGGCTGAGCAACAAGAATCTAAGGCATGCAACAAACTTTGGTTTTACAAGAAGGTTATATACCTGCAAAAACAATAGACATAAAAACTGGTAACCAAATCCATGAAATGAATGTTCCAAAATTCAAACCAATTGTTTCATGACTCCTTAATTTCATTCAAACAAATGAAAAACTAACAATTCCCAATACGAACTAAATTGGATACCAAAGGCTAGGCAAGCTATTCCTTATAAGTGATAAAGCATAACAGTTGAAGTATGCATAGGAGAGGTAGGTATTACCCTTTGAACCTTCCCTTGTAGAAGTATGTTTACTCAATTAACCAAACAATAGACACAATGTCCTTGAATCGTTATGTTATTTGTGTAGATCATCACATATCTTACATAGGAATCTTCCTAAAATTTCATAGTTCTCACTTTTATGTTCATTTTGGTCATGAACATGCGCCTAGTTCTGCATGAATTTAATAGGAATTTTGTCATATTCAATTTCCTTTGAAGTGGCTCCACTTCACGCTTACATAGGTGATATCTTAAATTAGGAGTAACTCGTGTTACTCTTTCTAATGCATAGAGATCATTAAAAATATAGCTTAACCTACCTCGTATGAGCATCACTATTTCATCATAGAAATGGATAAGGGAATATCCCCACAGTGACCAAAGTCTTTACAATTTAGTTGTCCATTTTGAACCTAGATCTTGGGATCTCTAGTCAACTAGGTTGGGTATCCATTGTATTAACTTATTCCTTTATGGGCTTTAGTCTCATTCCCCTCGGTTAGCGGATCTGCGATGTTATCCTTAGATTTTACATAATCTAGAGAGATAACCTCAATTAAGAGTAGTTGTCTAATAGTATTGTGTCTACGACGAATATATCTAGACTTACCATTATACATACTATTTTGTGCTCTACCAATAGTGTATTAATTATCACAATTTGATCTCATATAAATCTAAAGTAGCCTTTCGCCTTCTTTCCCATTATTTTATCTAGTGTTATAAACTCAAATTCCATTGTGGATCCGTATTGCCGTTTGCTTTGTGAGGATTTCCATACGCCTCCTTCTAATGTAAACACAACCACTTGGGATTTTAAGTTTTTAACATTAGATAACTGGGCCAACATCATCGATCCTTCAAGTACAATAGGATATCTTGTATAGTGTAGCCCATAATCACGAGTAGACCTTAGGTATTTAATATTGTGACAATTCCTTAAAATACTTGACTTTAGGATTACTCAGTATTTGCTCCGCTTTATTTAACTCTAGGGCTATGTCCTAATCTGTAAAACCTATTAAGTACATCAGACTCCCATTACTCTAGAGTGTTTTCCTCTACTTTGAGAAACACTCGCTTTTATTCGAGAAATGTAGAGTTACATCTGGCTGTGTTCAAGCATACTAAAATTATTTTGTCAAAAAATTTCCAAGAATTATTGTCAACATAGTGACTGACTTATAATAAGTCATTTGATGTTCTTGATTTTTATCCTGTCATAACATCAGCAAGTCCTGTTCTTCATGTCAAACCTTGAATTCAACATCTTCTAAGATGTAATCACCATCATCATCACATTACAATAAGCATGTCATTTACGCATGCATATACAATGACCTATCCATGTTCCGTGGTCTCACATACACACTCTGCTGTTACTGTTAATTTTGAAGTAATGTGACATCATGGCATTGTCAAATTTTTCATGTCATTGTTTTGGTGCTTGTTTTAGCCTATACAACAATTTCACCAATTTACAGACTTTATTTTCTTGTCCCAGTGTAGAAAACCCCTCAAGTTGCTCAATGTAGATTTCTTCATCTAAATCTCCATTAAGAAATGTTGTTTTCACATCCATTTGATGCACTTCATGTTCCTTAAGGCAAACAAATTTGTAAGCACCATCATATAGAATTTATTCACAAGAGAATATGTGTCAAAGTAATCAAGACCTTCAGCCTTATTTGTAGTCTTTAATCACAAGTCTTGCTTTGTACTTGTCAATTGGATCCGCCCCACTGCTTTATCTTGAAACCCACTTGAAACTTTAAGGCTACAACCCGGTGAAGATCCACTAGTTCCCAAGTGCATGATTATATGGTATGGAATCAATTTCACTCTTAGTGACGCCTTCCCACATGACACTCTCTATAGAGTCTACCGCTTTTGAAAGTTTGGTGTCTCTTCAGCAAGGTAAACGTTAGAAAATCTGGACTAAAAGATTTTTCTATCCTTACTCTTTTGCTGCGTCTAGGTTCTACATCACCATCTTGAGCTTGACTATTTTCATTAATAGCCTCAACCACTCAAGCTGAGCTGCCTTTCTTTTGGATCTACATGGAAATATATCTTCAAAGAAATATACATTCCTTGATGCCATTATCGTGTTCTTGTGGATAAGAAATCGATAAACAGTAATATTATGTGTGTAGCAAATGAAAATGCAATAAATAGTTTTAAGTCCTATTTTCACCTTTTTAGGTGGAGGAATTGCCACTTTAGCCAAACATCCCCACACTCACAAGTATTTATAGGATGGTTGTCATCATCTCCATAACTCATATGGAGTCTTATTTGTTTTCTTTTTAGGAACCTTATTCAAAAGGTAATTAGCAGACAAAATGGCTTCTCCCCACATGTTTTGTGGTAGACCATAACTTATCAACATTGCATTCATCATTTCCTTTAGAGTATTCTTTCGCCTAACCACCCATTGGATTGAGGTAAATAAGGTGTCATGGATTTCATGTATAATCCCATGTTGAGCACAACCAACAAATGCAGATTCATACTACCACCTCGATCACTTTTAGCACTTTAATTTTCTTAGCCACCAACCTTGTTTTTGTAGAGAACAAATTTCTTTATCACATTATCCTTACTTTTTGAGTAAAGTACTAATATAATATTTGGTGCTATCATCAACAAAGTGTAATAAAATATTTATTACCAATTTGTTTGCAAATTTCAAATTATATCACTATATCAAGTCAAAGAGGCGCTCAGTGTGTTTTTTCAACACTTTGAAAAGATAACCTGGTCAGTTTTGCCTCAACACAAGTTTCACACTTATGCTTTGCATCGATTTGAAAAGTTGGTATATGATTTAAGTTAATTAATCTACGTAGTGTATGTAATTATTCCAAATTATACCCTAGTAGTTTTGTTGATGTTTAGGTATAATAAAGCTAAATTTGTATTTTTGGAAATTTAAGTGCTAAATGTGAAAGGTAAACCGGTAATTAGACAATTATGACCCAAAGGACATAAAATTAGAAGATTATATGTTAAAGAACATGATAAGTTGACTTGCAAATAGAATGAAAGGAGGACTAAATGCAAAGGGAAAATATGATGCTAAATCCATAAGACAAACACTTGTGTTATAGGATAAGCATTCTCACCATTTTGGCTAAGAGAGGGCTAGGGCATACGATTTAGGGAGAAGAAGAAGCCATTCTTGGTGATTTCTCTCCACTTGGTTAAGGCTTTACTTGTTCATGTAAAAAGGAAGAAGAAAGGGAAGGAAAAGGGAAGCTAAGTTGAAGTTCAAGAAAATCAAGGTTAGGAAACTATCCTAACTCATTCCTTGTCTATGTTTGTGTTAGGAAAACCCTAACTCTTCTAAATGTGTTTTTGGGTTGATTTGAGTTGGGTTTTGTGGTTTGTTTTGAGTTTGTTTTGTTTTGGTTGGAAATTTTCGATGAAAAAGGGCAAAAATGCTTCATTTCTAGAAGCCCGATGCCTCTTCGCCTAGGCGAAGGCCAGTTCACCTAGGCGAACCCGAGACCATCTTCTAACCCATGTCTGCTCCGCCTAGGAGAAGGGATGCTTTGCCTAGGCGAACCACTTCGCCATGGCGAACCCGTCTTCTTGGCAGGCTTTGTTCTTGCCTATTCTCTGCTTGTTTTGCTTTCTATTTTTATAAAGCCTAAACGAATGTTATAAATACTAGTATAAAAAGCTCTGAAACGCATATAATTGTAGGCCTCGTTTAAGACCTGATAGAGAATAATAGACACGCTTTTGTTTAGTGTTTCAGCACTCCGTCTAGTGCGAGACTCCATTAATTTCTATTTCTGTTGTACATTTGATTAGTGCCATGTCACTGTGATAGTTCTTACGACACTCGACCGTGTCAGCACACCCGTTCGGCTTCGACACTTTGTTCAATAATGTAATCAGATCTTCGGGTACCCACCCATTGTGCTATGTCCCTCTCATTCATTGTTACTTGTCTATGCAGACAAACATTTATATGATAAGTATCTAAACAATGAAGTATATGAAAACAAAGTAATAAGCTCTGATGTTAAGGCATATCTCAGTTCTGTCTTGTAGTGTACCTACGGGTACCTTCTGATATAAAATTTTTGTTAGTGTAATTCATGGGAGATTGAATATTCGATATGTGAATTATTTATATGTATACCGTGGATTGAGGACCACTACAAGTGGTCATATATGTTTTCCTACTAAGCTATGTTTAGCTCGGTGTTTCCATCCGTGTAGGTACCAAGAAATGTGACATCTCTTAAATCGGGCCGTGGCCAACATAAAGCAGTGTGAGGGAGTCTTTCCTTTGAAGGGAAATTCCCACTCAGCTGTTATAATAAATGTAAATGTAATATTGGAGATAAATAAGAATCCTGCGGTAAATACAAGTAGATCGACTCTCGACATATATGTACATGTCACTTTAAAAACCACTATGGTGGTAGTTTTACAAGTTTATGTCTTTATGATTATATACTTGAAATGGGCCCACAAATGTCGGGTTAATAGTTCTCAGTCCCGTGTGACGCCCCTACACTTTTCAAAGACTGGGGAAGGGGCATTACAATGTATCATAATTAACATGTCCTAATCTACCATGCCATAGATTAGAAGACTCAAGAATATAAACAGAAGTACTAGCTTTATTTATATCTGACTTAATGATAGTCATTACATTAAGTTTCCACATGCCATCGCTCAGAAAACAATCTTTCCACATACATTCTCTCTTTGATAAAACAAATTTATTTGACTCAAACACCAACCGAAATCCATGACTATTCAGCAATGAACCAAACATTAAGTTCTTGCGTATTTCAGGTACATACAATACATTGGTCAGAGTCAATTCCTTCCCATATGTCATATTCAAGACCACTTTTCCTTGACCTTTGATTTATGAAGTGGCAGAGTTCCCTATGAACACCTTTTCCCTAGTCTTAATTGGTTCGAAGGTGGAGAACATCTTCTTGTTCAAGCACACATGACGAGCATCACCCGTGTTAATCCACCATTCCTTGGGAATGGATCCCACCAAGTTCACCTCAAAGATTATTGCTGTGAGGTCAATGTCATACACATCCTTGGTGATGCCATCAACCACATTGGCTTCCTTGGGTTTGTTTCTCTTTTATAGTTTACAATCCGAAGATTTGTGACCTTGCTTCCCATAATTGAAACATTTCCCTTGGAACTTTAGCTTCTTAGAGATTCTCCCTTTTGGTCCCAACTTACTGCCTTTTGTTGTTGGCTTTCTTGAACTTGGAACTTTGACCATGTTCCACAACGTTAGCGTTGGCCTCGCTCGATTATGTGCCCCTTTCTTCTCAGATCCCTTATTGTATTCTTCGATGCGAGGTCTAATAATCAGATCTTCGATGCTCAAATTATTTCTCTTATGCTTGAGGTAATTCTTGAAGTCTTTCCAAGCAGGAGAGAGTTTCTCAATAATAGTTGCAACTTGAAAAGTTTTTGCTCAACATCATTCCTCAAAGATGTATCTCGCTGGAGGATTACTTGTGCTCTTTAGGACTTTACTAATCACAATTGAATCGATCATCGGTGTTCGAGGAAACAACCCACAAAAACTTCTTTGGCCCCAACATCCTCGGGTTTTATATTTCCAAATTAGTGATTATAGAGCCCGGTTGATTTCTTATCCGAATACATCGCTGTGTAAAGAATCACCAAGCATTCATGAGCATAATTTCAGTATGAATGTCAAATGTTTCTAAGCATCCACAACATTGATGACTTGAATATCACGCTCATCTTCTTTAAGCTTCGAGGCTTCTTTAGTCAAGAATCTCACAAGATTTAAAGTGGTCATGTAGAATAATATCTTATGTTGTCACATTTTAAAGTTAAGTCTGTTGAACTTCTCTGGTTTTTCTCCATGTGAGACAGAGATAGACACGGTAGTAGGCATCCCTAGCACTTGTGCTACAATAGGAGTTGCCACTGTAGATGCAAAGCTTGGAACATTATTGAACTATAGTATATTTCTACAAAATCAAATGGGCCAATTTTCATTCTCCCAAAGCAATTCTTAGAATAATTGAAAATAACTTATAAATAAAGTATTCCTAAAAAGACCCTCAGGTAGAAACCTAGGCTAGAACTACTTCCTTAAACAAAATATTCAGTTCTCATGAAAGATTAGAGGGATACAAACGGTCTCGCTTAAAATCTAAACTCAATGGACATAACTTCTCTATATCGTTATTTCCAATTTCCTAAGACCATAAAGGAATTGGCTCCAACTCAAATGTGTGTAGAGTTTAGTATAGGAGGCCTATCACTTTATCATATATTCATTTATGAAAACATAACTAAGCAATTAGCTTAGTGGTAGAGTATTCACCACTTGAATGCTAGGTCATAAGTTCAAAACTCTTCCTTGTACTATTGTACTAGGATTTTGGTTTGGCTTTTTTAACCTTATGTTGGTTTGGGGAAAAGATTTCCTAGAGTGTTTTTTTTTCTAAGATAATCTTTTTTTTTCATTAAGAAAAGTTTTATCTAATGTTGGTAAAAGATTTCTTATCCTTTGGATTTATTTTTTCACCCAAAAATTTATGGAAAGAAAATGTGAAAACAAGAATATAGAAATATATATATATATATATATATATATATATATATATATATATATATATATATATATATATATATATATATATATATATATATATATCCATTGGATTTTTTTCAATAAAAATTATGGTAAAAGAACTTCTTTTTCCTTTTTCCTTTCAAAACATAGTTGAAATAATATCTTCATCTTTTTTTCCCTTTTTTGGCTAATTATTTTTTTCCTAACAAACTTCTTTATTTCTTCGATTGGCCCACTTAGCACATTGATTTTTGTTTCCGATATTTTCTATTTTTTGACCCATCTGCTCTTCCCCATTTTTTCCGTCTCGTTTTTTTTCTCCCTTCCGCTCTCGATTTTGTTTAAGACTATAAGTACATGGCTAAGCACCAAGAATCAAGGCTTCTGCAAAATAAACTTGGTTATACTGTGAAGATTATATTTCGTAAAACAACAAGATTTAAAGGAACTGAAAATATGATAAAGGCAAGTCGAATCTTGTGTGAGTCCACAATTTTTTAAACAAAACGCCTTTCCACTGGTGCTTGAGAGTCATAGGTGTAACACCCCAAATTATACCCTAGTAATTTTATTACATGTTTAGGGTATAATAAAAGTCAAATTTAAAATTTTAGGAATTTAATGCTAAAGAGTGAAGGGTCAATTGGTAAAATGTCACATTAAGGACTCAAAAGTCATTATATAAAGAAGAGCATATGTTGTGCAGGAATTATATAAGTTAGAATTGAAAATAGAATGAAATAGAAGGACCTAAATGTAAGGAATGAAATTTGACCCAAATTAGGGATAAGACCAAACCTGTCTTGGAATGAGACAAGTTCTCATTTTGATTTTTGTTTGCTTTGAGAGCTAAGGCTACGATTTGAAGAGAAGAAGCCATTTTTGGGTTTCCAATTGTTCAAACAAAGGGAAGGGAAAGAAGTAGAGAAGAAATCAAGGTATGAAACCTATATGCATGGAAATTCTTGTATGAAAGTATGAAACTTGTTTAGGGTTTGTGTATGATTTGTTGGTTAGAAACCCTTCTAACTCTCTCTTTGCCTATGTTTAGGTTAGAAGAACCCTATCTCTGTATAAAAGTGATTTTTGTTGGTGTTAGTTCAGTGGTTGGTTTTGGGTTTTGATTGGAAATTCTCAAGAAAAGTGCAAACCCGCCATCAGAGAAATCACAGTGAGTACGTACTGTGCTGTTTTTGGTCCGTAGGATATTGAGTACTCCAGACTCAAAGTTGTTTTTGGTCTGTGAGGATGCTGAGTAAATGATGATCGTAAAGTTGAGTACTGTACTCAAAGTTAAGTCTTTAGCCCAAAGGATGCCGAGTACCGGCATCGAAAGCTGAGCACAGCATTAGTGCTCGAAATTGATTAGTTATATAAAATCTGTTTCAACCTCGAGGCGAGGCGGTTGGCGCGGCATCTTGTTTCTCGCCCATTATTTGTTTGGGCTATATAAATATAAGAATCTGAATAAGAACAAAATAACAAGCTCAAAAACACATATAATTGTATGTCTGTTGGAGACTAGATAGTGAATGAATATGCACGTCTGTTTAGTACAATACTCCTGTATTGTGCTACGACACCTTTGTTACGTGACTAGGCAAGTCTCTGTTCAATGCGACGACACTCCTACTAGTGGTACGACACTTCTATTACGTGGGCAGGCACGTCTCTGCTCAGTGTGACGACACTCTTGCATTGTGTTACGATACCTCTATTACGCGGGCAGACATGTCTCTATTCAATACTGTACCGTACCTTCGAGTACTTATTGTGCTACGTCCCTCTCATTCATTGTTACTGGTCTATACATGCAAACATTTATATGATATGAATCTAAATAATGAACAATAAGAAAGCATAAGGAATCAGTTATGTTCTATAGTGTACCTATGGGTACCTTCTGTACGAGGTCTCTGTTCTGAACTCCTACGGGAGATATGAAAACCCTGTTATAACAATTATGCTATATGAAACTCTGTGATAAGAATTAGGTTATACGTAAACTTTGACATATGCATTATGTTATATGTGTCCTGTAATTGTGGACCACTTCAAGTGGTCATATTTGTTATCTATTTCCCACTAAGTTATAAGCTTAGTACGGGTGTTTCATCCGTGTAAGTACTGAAGAGGACATCCGAGGCATTTCGCATACAACAGGGCCAACACAACAATAAGAGTCCACCTGATGTAGGTTTTGTAATGTAAATATAAAAGTTTTTAGTGGGCTGAGCGAGTTTATTCAAGACAAAGAATGACCAGCATGCGTATTAGCCAAGATACTTTTAAACACCACTATGGTGGTCGTATTACAAGTTGTATTTCATTATGAAATTATATATGAAATAGGCTCACCAATGTTAGAAAAGCGGGTTAAGGAGTCTCAATCCTGTGTCGCACCCCTTCTCTTCACCCAGGCGGAGGTAGGGGCGTGACAATAGGCGTCTATTTCCCAAGATAAAACGATTGATTGATGGTCTACAATATCACTTTGAGACCACTCCGACGAACTGTAGATAGTTCGACGCTATCATCAATGAGGGAGTAAGGGAAGAAACTCAAGTACTTTCTGATGATTCCGACATCTATATATGTATCATCATGGGGATGAAACAAAGCTTTTGCCCATTACGTATCCATAAACGGACAAGGAATGAATATTCATAAAAGGAATTAAGAAATGTAAAAATAACCATAAAATGAATGTTTCAAAAATTTAAACTAACTGCTTTCATGACTTTAATTTACTTCAAACATATATATATATATATATATATATATATATATATATATATATATATATATATATATATATATATATATATATATAGCCTGAGGCAGTTCTAACACTATTTCCATGATAATTTTCTTTCTCTATATTTCATATCAAATTTGAAAATTGTTGTATTGTATAATCTATTGATTGGACTTCTTTATTAGATATATGATACCTAATCCATTGAGTACTTTTGTCTGGGCTGGTCATAGAATGATTGTTTAATTCCTTGAGTACTTTTCTAATTCGTAATTTTTTCCAACATAGAAAGTTGCACAATTCCGTGGAGAATGACTTGGTCTTATTAATTTTTTATTTAATAAATCTTGAATTCTTGTTTGCAATATTCAAATAATTCTGGGTTCATTTGAATTGGTCAAGCTTTAGTAGGAATTTGTTTCTCATCAGAATCTTTTTCATATTGTAAAGAAACCATATGCTTCTTTCTGTTCCAAAAAATTGGAATTGATGAGCATAAATGATTATTTATTTGTTTTTGAACTTGTTGGATTCTTTCTTGTATTTGTTTCGATGTACATTTTCTTATTTTCTTTATATTTTTGAATTTATTTTTGAAGAAATTTGACTTGTTTTTTATGTTGAATAATATTTATTTTATCTTGGATTTGATTTATTTCTTTGACTTTTATTCCTTTTATGAATTCAAATAATAAATCTTTGTTATTGAATTTGGTATGTAATCTTTTTTTATCTACATAAAAGGATAGAGTCGGTCAGAATAGAGTTCCTAAAATGAATCTTGATGACAAAATAATTTTTACTAACAAAATTATGTCTAGTTACATACACCATTTTTGGATATATGATCTTCTCGTATTTTGTATTTTATTTATAAAGGTACACTATTAGCGCTGGAAGCCTTTTGAGATGTTTTGCAAATACAAATTAAAGAACAAGATAAATATAAACCGCATTCACAGCCTCATTTGGGCATTGTGAATGGAATGTAATGCCATTTGACTCAACAATGCACCTTCAAAATTTCAAATATAATTAATTCCATATTTTCAATGATTATACTGCTTTTCATAGTATACATTGATGATATTCTTATATTTTCAAATTCACTTGGAGAATATTTTCAAATATTTAAGAATTTTCCAAAAAGTAATAAAAGAAAATGGATTGGGGTAAATTTTACCCCAAATGAAACTTTTCAAACTCAAATAAGATTTTTAGGATTTGAAATATAATAGGGAAAAATAAAACCAAATCTGGGTGAGCAATAGATTTTGCAAACAAATTTAGATGAAATTACAATAAAAAACTGACTTCACAATTTTTAGAAAAGCCTTAATTATGTATCATAATTTTATCCAAACCTTAGGACGTTTATCAAACTTTTGTTCCAAAGGTTTAAGAAAAACCCTCTTCCTTAGACGGAAGATCATACCAAGACGGTCAAACAAGTCAAAGAACTTCCTTGTCCGGGCATATTACACCCAGATGCTTTTCCAATAATAGAAACCTAGCGCCTTTGATGGTAGATATGATGGAATTTGATGAGTGCCAAAACACTCATGTCATACCCAAGGCTCGATCTAATGCTTTTAGTTCGATTTTATATTTAAATAAGCACATTATAGCCCGATATCTGATTTCTGGATCTTATGTGCATTATAGGTGAAGCGGGTGGTTTTCGAAATCATTTTGGAGTTGAAAAGAAGAAGGAGAAGAAAACTGGCAGCAATGTCGCGACGTTCCAACATCGTGACATCTCAACGTCGCGATGTCCGGGCTAACGTATGAAAAGCCAACGAAAGTGACCCAACGCTATGACGCTCAACGCCGTGGATGTCATCGATTTGCACTCGTAATCATAAAAAGCAAAAGAGACCTAATTTGGAGGCATCGAAGAACGTGCGGACTGGAGCACGGAAAACAGAGCAGCAGCGACTCTAATCATTGGAAAAGATAGTGTTTTTGTATTAATTTTTTTCTCATAAACGACTGATTGTAACATTCAAATATACCCTACCGGGGCTGACATGTTTAGTGGGTATAATAAAAGCAAAAGATATTTATCCGAGTAAAATAAGCAATAACTGCACCATTAATAACAATTAAGGGTAAATTGATTAAATTAATAATTCATGACCTAAGGGGCATATTATAATAAGCTCATATATCAAAGCAAATTTTGATAAATTGAATAGAGAATAAAACTCAAAGGAGTGGACCACAAAGAGTAATAAAAAAAAATAATAAATAAAATAAGGAAGAAAATCAGGAGACAAGTGGCTTGAAGGAAAGAGGGAGGAAGTTTCCTCCCTGGAAAGTGAAATAAAAAGGGATAAGAAGGAGAAGACCAAAAAGAACATCTCATTTTGGTCTGTGAGAGAGGAGAGAGCAAAAAACTTGGAAGAAGAAGAAGAAGAGAAAAGAAAGAAGGAAAAAAGGAGTTATAAGATCACATGCATGGAACCCGTGAATATTCGGTAGTTGAATGTGGCTGCCTCTGGGGTGTATGGAACTACTAAATTTGAATATGGATACATGTCTGGTTTGAAACTCCCAATCTCATTTCTTGTTATGATTAAGTCGGTAAGAGCTCTAAGGATCCTGGGATATGCGCTTTAGGAAGTGGTCTAGCTTGCAGGTCGAACGGGCACTCCTCATTTTAATTATGAGTCGGACCTTAGAACTAGTTTTAGGTCAGAATAAAAGGAATCTGGAAGCAAGTCCTTCTGATAAATTGTAGCCACATCAATTAACTTGATGTTAGGCTTTGAATTTTCTTCTATTTAGACCTCTCAGAGACTAAGCAGTCCTTTATCGAGGTCAAAGCCCAATGAAACTGGTCGGGTCGGCTTCAGCCAATACGGCCAACTAGCCGGACCTTATAATGGGTTTTTGGGTCTGGAAATAAAGAGAAATTTGGCAGTAATTCTTCAGGAATTGTAGCCACATCACTGAACTTGATGTTAGGGCTTTGAATCTTAATCTTGACTCCGGTAGACCAAGCTATGGTCTTTACTCAACAACCAAAATGGGTGCGAGTCAGCCATAGAGGCTCGTCCCGTAGGAGGTCAAGCCGTACCGTAGAGGCCGCCAGTCCTCAGAGGTCGACCTGAGGCCCCGCCAGGTCCCGAGGCCGCCAGTCCTCAGAGGGGGCTCCAAGCCCATCCTCAGAGGCCGCCGTCCCGAAGAGCCCACTCGTCAAGATCAACGCATGACTCCAACTTCTAAGGTCATATCTCTTTCTGCTTGAACTCCTGATTGGGTGTTCTCGACTTTATGGAAAGCCCATTGAGTCAAGAATCACATCCATATGCCTGAGGAGCATATTAGATGTCAGACCAGGTGTTAGACTGAGCTCATCACTTCCAGTGCAGCTCGTCACCAGTCAGCTCGTCAAGATCGACCGCGCATGACCTCCAACTCTGAAGGTCATATCTCTTCGTTGAACTCCGACTTGAGGTTCTCGTAATTCCATGGAAAGCCCATTGAGTCAAGAATCCATCCATATACCTGGAGGAGATTATTAGATGTCAGACCGAGGTGTTAGACTGAGCTCGTCACTTCCAGCTGCAGCCGGTCACCCGCGCCGCCTTCAAGATCGACCGCGCATGACCCTCCAACTTCGAAGGTCAGATCTCTTTCATGAACCCGACTGGGGTGTTCTTGGACTTTATGGAAAGCCCATTGAGTCAAGAATCCATCCATATGCCTGAGATGGATGGCTAGGATGTCAGACTGAGGTGTTAGACTGAGCCTCGTCACTTCAGTGCAGCTCGTTAGTCTGTGTCAGCTCGTCAAGATCGATCGCAAGATGGTCTCCACCTTCTAAGGTCATATCTCCTCGTTTGAACTCCGATTCAGGTTCCGGACTGGTGGAAAGTTTCTTCTCCATTGAGTCAAGAATCCATCCATATGCCTGGAGGAGATTATTAGATGTCAGACCAAGGTGTTAGACTGGAGCCGCCACTTCAATACACTGCTGATCTGGAAGGTCACTCGTCAGATCATCACATACCTCTCCAACTTCGGAAGTCATATCTCCTTCGCTTGAACTCGATTTGGTGTTTCGGACTCTATGGGAAAGCCCATTGAGTCAAGAATACATTGATATGCCTGAGAGTATAGGGAGGATGCTTGACCCCGAGGTGATGGTCTGCCACCAGGCCGCCACTTTCACACCAGCCGCCTAGGTTGACTATGCATGACCTCCAACTTCGGAAGGTCATATCTCCTTCGTCCGAACTCTGCGGAAAGCCCTATCGGGTCAAGAATGCAGCCATATACATATGATAAAAAGTGGGAACTCATATTAGTCCAAATAAGGAAAACCAGAAGCGTATATGAACAAGAACCACAACATAAGTAGATTCATATGTGTAAAGGAATATAGAAGAAAAGAATAAAATGATAAGTTCGTAGAAAACGATAATTGTGTGAATCTCCCGGCACCGGATATTGAATGACAAGACATATACATGATCAGTGCTTCTGCACTCCTGCTAGTGTTTCTACACTTACGTAAGGTGCACGCCTCTCGTTCGTACAGATCGTACCTTCGGTATATATTGTACGAGTCTCATTCATTCCTTATCTCCTGGCCCAAGCAAGCTTAATATTTATACGTAAAACTGAATAAGAAAGGATAAAAAGGTATAGTTTGACATGAAGGGTAAATGGCGTATTTAAGAAGAAGTCTAGGTTTTGCACTCCTATGGAGATAGAAATGCTTGATAAAACACAAGTAAAACGTATAAAGTATACAGTAGAAATGTATAGGTATATGTCAGAAGATATGATAGTATAATAAAGTACATGAAGATATAAGTTAAGGTGATATAGATGTTAACTCTAATGGGCACCGTATTAATAGTTTATATGTAAAACCTCAACCTTATTGAATGTTATAATAATAGTTATTGAACTCGAATGAGGTTTAATGATAGAAGCTGAAAGGATTAGAATTTAGAACGCTTCCGGGACATCATTTGGGCATGAAGTGAAAATTTTCGACAATTGTAACCAGGTGCCTTCAATGAATAGCATTTTCTGCTTTTATCCGATGGAGGCTATGCATGGATTTTTAAGAAAATTTTTAGTCTTGTGACTTTGAACCGATATTTAGAAGATAATGGAGATTTAAGTGAATAGTGATTTAACGAAATTTGGAGTCCAAGGAAATTTTTCAGAAATTGGGCCGGAAATACGAAAATGTCCGGAATCAATCATAGAGTCTAACGAAACTGAACGGGCGAAACGGGCCCGCTGATAGCTCTGTGCGATCCGAACGTAATTCGGATAATAATACGCTTATTGTCCCGGTCTCCCATTTGAAGACGAATCGATTTCTCGGTGATTTTGTGAGCCTGGAATTCACTGTGAAGGATTTAATTTGAATAATCTGGCGGTTAATTTGAAGTTTAGACGACTATAGAATATTTTGACATTTAATCGGTATAAAAGCAGATAAGGTGAAACTGGATAAAGCCGCTTATAATGGTGATATTTAATTGTACTAGCCAATCAAAATCTTCACGGCTAAGTTATGATTTAAATAACGAGAATGACTTTGGCCTCATGGAATGCAATTAAACGGGGTTCTCTATGCCAGTAATTCACTTAAACCAACCAATATTATTTTGTTACTTATGGGCACTTTGGAATAATATTTTAAAAGCCTAAAATTTTGTGACGAAGTGCTCAAAAGAGGGATCACAGACAGAGTAGAAAGAAATAGGGAGAAAAGAGAGAAAAAGCAAAGTGCAAGAAAAAGAGAAAGAGTGAGGAGAAAGGGTAGGGCAAAGTATAGGTGCGACTTTATTCTCTTCTGTCAAGCCAGCCTCCAAGCCAATCACAAGAAGATAAGTGTCCCCGCCAAACAAAGTAGTTTTTCGCGGCGGAAGTTGGATTTTTATGTTTTTCATGTCAACACGATTTTCTTGTATGGATGTTTTAAATTAGTGGTATTTAGGGTTGAAATGATACGATCTTTATGATAAATTGGAGAAAGTTTCGCGATTAGATTAGGGTTTTGACAAATCAATGAATGAATGGTTAGGGTTTGATGTAGACTTCTTGTGTGATATGCTGAAATGCGTAATGCATCAGATTTAAGTGTTTAGATGGTGTTAGCAAGAGAAACAGCAATTTGGTAAATTTGTGCTAGTTAGCCTGCACAGAAATGTCCTGTTTTCTGTTTTGAATGGTTTGGGGTATTTGGCTATAACTTGCTCATTTCAGATCGTGGAATTATGATTCAAAATTCAAAATAGACTTTAGGAAAATTTATCTAAAGGAAGTTCATGCAAATCAAACTTAAAGTGCCCAGAAAATGGTTCAAAGTGGAGCTATGTGGCAGATCTCACCTGCCAAACTATTATTTGTTGTGCAGATTGTGCTATGCGGTTGAGGGCTTTAGAGACGGAATTTTAAATTGAAAATTTAAAGAGATGTTATTTGATATATCAAGAACTGATCTGAGAGTTTGGCAATTTTAAGACCGTTTAATACCCTTTTGAGTTATAAAAGTCTATAGGGTATGGTTGAAAAATGTTGGCCAAAATGAATGAGTTTTAGTGCTTAAGAGGAATTAATATTTAGTTTTTAAATGAATGTGTATGGTGGATTGGGTAAATGGAAGTATAATAATGTGGTATTGTGGATTTTCTTGAAAAGGGTGAAAAGGATGATCGACGGAACGGAACTCAACGGGAAGCAAGTGAATTGAGCGTGAACTGTGAGTGAAAATGATATTTTGAGAATTTAGTTTTTAAAGTGAATGGTTTTAATGTTAAACTGGAAAGTTTAATGTAAATTTTTATGTAAAATGTTAAGGTATATGGAAATGTTTTATATTGCATTGTTTTATCTTTAATCAATATATTTATATGTGTATTAAATATGTATGATATGTTAAGGTATTATATTTAAAATGTTTAAAGTATGTATATAGTTAATGATAAAGTAAAGGATTTAAAATGTATTTATAAATGTATTTTGAAGAATGTTTTAATGACATGGTTACCCTAAACCCCTATGACTGTTATGACTGATATCGCCAAGTACTTTAAAATGCAAAGGATTAAGGTGAAGCATATGCTACTAATCATGAAAATAAAAGGTTTGTAGAATATCTCTTACACGTGGATAGCATTATGACTGAACCCTATGCAAAGCGTGAGTTTCCTCCGCAGCGTAGTGGCAGGATCGAATGTGATCGTCCCCTTTCAATCACGCATTCGGAACCGTTCGGTGTTTATTCCCCTGGTTCCGCATCAGAAAGAATGAAAGAAAAAGAAATAAAGAAAGAAAGTTGCCAGCACAATGCTGAAGCATAAATGGATTTTGCTCTATGCTACTATGAAAGAAGTTTAAGGTATAAAATTCTAAAGCATAAATGGATTTTAAATGATAAGTAGTTATGGAAAGAAAGTTTAAGGCATAAATTCTTAAAGCATAAATGGATTTTAAATGTACACAAGTATTTATTGAAAGAAAGTTTAAGGTATAAATGTTTAAAGCATAAACCGATTTTTAATGGTATGGTGTATTTCTATGAAAGAAAGTTTAAGGTATAAATGTTTAATGTATAAATGGGATTTAATTGTATAAGTATGTATATTTTGATATGTACTCGAAATGTTATATAAATGAAAATCGTACACTCACCGAGCCTGCTTTAGCTCACTTTTTCCATATGTTTCAACAAATATTTTCGTGGACTCCGAGACAGTGCATTTGCAGAAGACTTCTCCTCAAAAGAAGTGAGTCGAGCTATCGAGGAGACGACGTGATGTGACCGCATTGAAATAATTTGTATATTGTGGCATGTGAATATTTTGTCATTTTTGATAAAATTATGCATGGAATTGAAGTAGCGTTTAAATGTTTTGATGATTCGGAAGAAATAAATGTATATATATGTATATTGTTTGATTAAGTTGTGGACTTGTGGATTCTAATATTGTTAATGAATTTGAAGTTTCAGAAGTGTTTTTAAATGTTTTCTATCGGGGTTAAATTTGGGAGTCCAAAACAGAGGAAACTCCGCCATTTTCCGAAAAATCCCAAGGTCAGAAAAGAAAAAGAAAAGAAATTTTTTTTAAGACTTCGTCTGCAGATTATTTTTAAAAGATATGTGAAGAAATGTGTGGGTTCGCATCACGGATTTTGAATTTATAGTTTTATGAAAAGTTTCTATATCCGTTGGAGTGCCGGGAGGTCCCCTCGGTTCATGAGGTTAATCCGGCCTGATCCTTCAACATGGTATCGAGTTTTAAGTTTAAAATGTTATAAGATTTGAAAATTTTTATTTTTATATGATTGCTCAAATGCCTTTCTTTAAGATTTCAAAAACAAAAACAAAAATTTATGTGATTTAAAATCATATATGCATTATATGACATATTAAAATTTTGAACGCTTAAAATAAGGCCACGAGGCGACAATCACCAGAGAGCTCCCAGGCAAAGAGTACCACCACCGAACATGTTGATGAGTCTCACAGATGTTCCTCCACCCGCAGCATGTTTAGGCCGCCACCGCCCAAAGGTCGAGGACGGGAGCAATCTTTAGAGCATGTCTGATGTTAGCCACAACATTTGACTCAGTTCTTGAGCCGATTTTTATATTCATTGAGAGGGTAAGGAAATTAGAGGCAGAAATTATGACGGTATAGGAGATCCCGAAAGGCATGGTCGTGGGTTAGAGGGTAATGAGATGGTTAATTGAAATGCATGGGTTTAATTTAGCTTAAGTGAATCAATGACATTAAGTGAATTATTAATTGTAATTGTTGCAAATGGAAGAAATTGAAGACATAATGATTTAATGTAATGTAGACGTTGCCAATTTAGGAAAAAGTATGGAAAGCTGATTGTTACAACAGAGTGATTATCGGAGGCTGTAGAGTTTTGGCGATTTGATATTATTAGATATCCATGACTTTGATATATATTAGTATGATTTACTATCTAGACATCATGCTACAAAGCACTGTTACAGGGAAAGAGGTTAGGTTCTATAAGCCAAGGAAGACAGAGGTTGTTTATGTGGGTTACGGAAATACTACCTACCAATAATATATAGCCATGTGGGCTAGTAAAATACTAAAGTATATCAAAGGTACCTAAGAAGTCATGCTATTGAGGTAGAGGGATAATGGTAGTTGAATGGAAGATA